>CM065661.1:2056155-2165523 GCA_033220385.1 Triplophysa yarkandensis | reverse complement strand
TTTTACGAGCGGGAGTACCCCTCTGACAGGTTTCGAGGCGCGTTGTGGTGACAACGGACGCCTCCCTGTTGGGCTGGGGAGCAGTGTGCAACGGGCATGCAGCTTCGGGTCGATGGACGGGTCCCCGACTGTACTGGCATATCAATTGCCTCGAGTTGTTAGCGGTCATGCTCGCCCTCAGGAGGATTCTACCTGTAGTGAGAGGCAAGCATGTGCTGATCCGCTCCGACAGCACGGCAGCGGTAGCGTACATCAACCGCCAAGGCGGGATGCGCTCGCGCCGGTTGTCACAACTTACCCGACGCCTCCTCCTCTGGAGTCAGCAGAAGATAAGATCTCTGCGAGCCGTATTTCTCCCTGGCTACTTGAACCAGACAGCCGACGCGCTCTCTCGTCAGATGCCGCCTCGAGGAGAATGGCGACTCCATCCTGGGACGATCCGGCTGATATGGGAACAGTTTGGCCAGGCACAGGTGGACCTGTTTGCCTCGCCAGACAACACTCATTGCCCCCTGTGGTACTCCTTGACCGAGGGTTCCCTCAGCACGGATGCCCTAGCGCACAGCTGGCCCCGGGACAAGTGGAAGTATGCCTTCCCCCCCAGTGAGCCTTCTTGCACAGGTCCTGTGCAAGGTCAGGGACGAGGAACACCAGGTCCTGTTAATTGCGCCATACTGGCCCAACCAGGCTTGGTTCGCAGAGCTAATACCTCTAGCGATAGTTCCCCCCTGGCCCATTCCCCTGCGAAGGAGCTTCTGTCCCAGGGGAAGGTTACGATATGGCACCCGCGACCAGACCTCTGGAATCTCCATGTCTGGTCCCTGGACGGGACGAGGAGATCCTGAACGAATTGCCTCCGGCGGTGGCGGACACAATAGTTCAGGCGAAGGCACCCACCACGAGGAGTTTATACGCTGCAAAGTGGCGCATCTTCTCGTCCTGGTGCTCTTCACACGGTGAAGAACCCGGAGCATGTGCGATCAGTGCCGTGCTGTCCTTTCTCCAATAGAAACTAGAGGACAACCTTTAGCCATCTACGCTCAAGGTATATGTTGCCGCACACCATGAGCTGGTGGAGGGTAAGTCTCTCGGACAGCACAGCCTGGTAACCAGGTTCCTCAGGGGTGCGAGGCGGGTTAATCCCCCGCGTCCACGCTCCATACCCTCTTGGGATCTCGATGTGGTCCTAGCGGGCCTTTCCGAGACCTTTCCCTTCGAGCCCTTAGTAGAGTCTGACCTTCCTCGTCTCACGGGGAAGACAGCACTCCTAGTAGCGCTCGCCTCTATCAAGAGGGTAGGGGACCTACATGCACTCTCCATGTCCAACGAGTGCCTACAGTTCGGGCCGAATAACTCTCACGTTATCCTGAGACCCCGGCCCGGCTACGTGCCCAAAGTTCCTACCACCCCCTTTCGGGAGAAGTGCCTATCTGGCGGCTATCTCGCTGTAGAGATAGGAAGGCCGTCGCCCGTGGAGACCGGTGGTAAGTTACCTCTCACCTTTTTGTCAAAAACCTCTGGGATGTCCTACCATTTCCCCACTGGAAGGTTACGCTCTCGCGTAGAAGCACAGACCTTGGACCCGCTCGAGCGTGTCAGGGTCGCTCCGCTAGAGATCGTGACGCATCACAGCGAAGTGGCGTGTTACATAGGAACCCCATCCTGTCGTCTTCAACTCAACGTCAAGAGACCGACAGAAAGGGAATGTCTGGGTTACTAGTGTAACCCCGGTTCCCTGATGGAGGGAACGAGACGTTGTGTCCTTTCGTGCCACGCCGCTGTGCTGCTCGCTACGGCGATCGTGAGTCATCCTTACGTTCCTCGGCACAAAAGGTAATGAATGAGCACGCTGTCTCCCCTTTTATACCCGGATGTCCGGGGTGGGGCACGGCATGCAAATATCATTCGCCAAATTTCATTGGCCTTTTAAATATAGTCAGAGTCGATTGGTTCTCAAGAGAGAACCCCATCCCTCCATCAGGGAACCGGGTTTACACTAGTAACCCAGACGTTTTGCGTGGAGAGAGAACCCAGAAGCAGGCAGGGGGGTTGATTATAACAAAAAGACTTGAATAACAAACAAAATCACACAAAATGGGGAAAAAATATAACATAAAATTCAAAACAAATGCAGAAAACAGCTCTGAACTCACAGGCACAGGATTTTATCGCACAGAGAAGACATGGGCACGGAGAACATAGGGTCACGGAGAAGACACGGGCGCGGAGAAGACACGGGCGTGGAGAAGACACGGGCGCGGAGAAGACACGGGCGCGGAGAAGACACGGACGCGGAGAAGACACGGGCGCGGAGAAGACACGGGCGCGGAGAAGACACAGGCGCAGAGAAGACACGTGAACGGAGAAGACAAGGGAATGGAGAAGATACGGGAACGGAGAAGACACGGGAACGGAGAAGACACGGGAACGGAGAAGACACGGGCACGGAGAAGACACGGGCACGGAGAACATAGGGTCACGGAGAAGACACGTGTAACCAGGGGCCTCATTTATAAAAATGTGCGTAGGATCCTTACTAAAACTTTATGTACGCACAAAAGCCAAAAAGAGCGTACGCAAAAAAATATTCTGATTTATGAAAGCATGCGTACGCACACCTGCACGCAATTTTCACTTTATAAATCACAACCTACCGGATAATCTGTGCACGCAAAAAATCTCATGTACCGCCCTCTATCCGCCCACATTTAACCATATATAGACAATGCAAATGAGCTCAATGGCCATGCATATTAAGAAGACGGAACTATCAAGGCAGAACTAGAGTTTCTTGTGAGTGATGTGTATGAATGAAAGGTTATTTTATTTGATGGAATTACTAATAAAAATAATATTCAGAGTGTGAACACATCACTGCTGTGGTAAACAGAACTGATCCAGATATAAAAGAGAAGTGGTCTGATCATAAGGTGGGAATAAAGAATCGGTTTGTCTCTCACTGACAGAATGTGTGGGCGACTGGTGAGGGCAAAGGCGCCCCCGATTCTCTGCCAACCCAGTGTGTGTGGCATTGTGTCTGAGAGGGAGGGGGACACAGATGTGCTGATGCATGTGAACCTGGTAAATAACTTTAATGCTTGCGTGCTCAATTAAATAAAATACATTTTTAATAAATGGATAAGTCCTTATTCTTGCAGAGTCTGCGTGAGTGCAGTGTGACGAAACTCCCAGCGCAGAGTCTGCAAGGGCTCTGGAGTTCCCCGAGGTCACCGGCACAAGTGCGGGAGTCCCGTGCCATACGCACGGCTGGAAGTGGACAGGTGCTGACTGAGGCTGTACTGCAGACCCAAATAATGAAATTACTGTAATCGCAGATGAGCTTAAGCAAATAAAGATTGTGCGGTGCTTTGCATCTACATTAAAGGATCTTGTTTAAAAATGAAGCTTTGCAATGTTGTTCTTCACAAACGGCGCATTATTCCCTGACGGAGTCTTGCTCCCTGATGATGTCCTTCTTGTTTGGGGGGGGGGTCAGGCTCTTCACGCTGGTGTTGTGGGTCCCTCCGAAGTCTGCCATTGGCATAATCTGCCAACAGTGCCAGCTCATCCATCACACAATATGCCTTTAAGTGTTGCTGCAGTAGACTACTTATGTTTTCAGTGATTATATTTAATCATTTACAACTTATCACATTAATCACATAGTGAGTGATAGGCATACATCCATTTAAGAATGGAAGTGAAAGAAACATTTATGTACTCTCAGCATATAGTTCCTTTTGTCTTTAAACTAAACATGCATGTATGTATCTTTAGGATCCATAATGGTGATTTAATGTTATTTGTATTTTTTGTTGTAACCGGGACCTATGAGCAACTGGTTAATATTGTAAATATTGAAATATGTCAAAGGAAATTAATTCAAAGGGTTAATTCCCTTCATCCGCAGTCAGTTCCTCAACTCATCATCACTGTCACCAAACTGCTTTGTCTTCAAAATGTGCGTACGCATGGGTCAGAGTTTGCCTGAAGGTGCGCATATTTTCACGTCAAGTTTTTCTTTATAAATCCCAACTTTTGCGCAGGAACTGGCGTACGCATGTTTTCAGCTCCGTTTTGTGCGTATGCAAGCTTTATAAATGAGGCCCCAGGTCTTGAACCGGTGTCTTGGCATAATAATTATTATCTTAAAGTCAACCGACACAATATGAATGTAATGAGCTTTTGGATTTCCTTTGGCCAATCCGTAGGTCAGGTTTTTTTTTGTGCCAGATTCATTCCAGTGATGCACATGGATCGGAAGTCACGCCTGACCTGGAGTTGAAGCCTTCCGGTTGAATCGGGATTGGATGTTTCGCACTCTGAACCCACGAAAGATTCCCAGAATACGTTGGGTGGCGAGCCACGGAGCATGAGTCTATGCGCAGTCTCACTTTCCCTCCCTCACGGATTGTGTGGTAGGATCCACGAGCGCTGGCATACTGATACTGTTACGAAACTGATTTAACTAAAAAGAAAAAAAGGGCCCCAACGAACAATACGACTATTTTTGGAACTGGGTTTTATTTCTCTTGTTTTAAGGGAAACTTATGCCAGCTTTATTATTTTCTTATTTCTTTATGTATATTCCCTGAACCAAATTGTTACACTTGTTATTTTTCCTGTTGTTAAACAAAGAGTGATCACAATGACTCTAATTACTGTCTCCTGTCCTTATTGATGTCAGACCACTGGCTCTTAAAGATTTAGCATCTTCTGTTACTGGTCCAATTGCTGTTAAAAATAACTAATTACCTGTTACCCTGTTTATATACCTTAACGAAGGGTTACAGATTTGGCGAGCCAGCCAGGAGCCAGTTGGTTTGAATATCAATATAGAACACGTGTCCAATATGGACTTTGTACAGAGATCTGGTGTTAAAATCCCAAACTCAGTTATTGTTAGTGGGCCAACACAAGCAGGAGACCAAGATGAACAGGTTATTGACTTCCTTAAAGAATATGGGTCCATCAAAAGAACCATTTTAGTTGATGAGGATGAATCTTAATTTTACCAAAACCTGATTGTTGAGTATACGCACGGCACAGCTCTAGAAACACTAATCGGAATATTGCCATACAAATATGCCTTGCAAGATGACCCCTCTGTTGTTTACAACATCAGAACCTTGAGCAGTGCGTACCAAGCTGAAGTCAGTGGTACTATTACCAAATCTTACCTGTCAGAACTTAAGGCCTTGAATAAACTTAGCGGTGCTGAGTACAGACATGTGCTTAAAGGAGTGATGTCCCAGATTAGTAAAGATATTGAAGCAATGAACTCTGTATTAGAGGAAGTTCCCCTTACCCATGCTGAAACGTCCACTGAGACCCAGCTGACCATTACCTCCACTGAACAGCACCCCCCTGTCTTATCCTCAAGCACCGCTCACAGAAATGATGGCTTTCCTCACCCTGATACCATCCCAACCAACAGTGTGGGTAAAGCCCCTTCACTTTCTGCAAATGACATAAATCCACCAGAAGTTCAAAAGCTCGTGGTTGAACACATTGTAAGGAGCGAAGCAATCAGCCCTTGCTTTTAGCCCCAATTAAGGCTCCGCTCCTTCTCTGGAAAGACTCCCAGGCCCAATAACGAGACCGATTATGACACCTGGCACTCCCATATTGAACTGTTGCTAAATGATCCTAACATACTTCCCCTTCAGATCACCAGAAAGATTGTCGAGAGCTTGCTTCCACCTGCAGCTGATGTGGTCAAAGGATTACGGCCCAATTCACCCCCTTTAGCTTTCCTACAGCTACTCGATTCGGCTTGTGGCGTGGTTGCGGATGGTGAAGAACTTTTTGCACGTTTCTTAAACACGTTCCAGAACCCAGGGGAGAGTGCTTCCGCTTACCTTCATCGGCTGCAGGTAGCATTAAACCATGTAGTAAAAAGGGGTGGGGTAGCACAAGGTGAAGTTGACAGACACCTTCTAAAGCAGTTCTGTAGAGGGTGTTGGGACAGTATTCTGCTCTCTACTCTGCAGCTTGAACAGGCGAGAAGTCACCCTCCTTCATTTGCAGAGCTCCTGCTGATGTTGCGCACAGAGGAAGACAGGCAGCAAGCCAAAGCCAGCCGCATGAGGAAACATATAGGTGCCACAAAACGAGTCCAAGTTCAGTCTCAGAGTGCATGTGCATGTGCAGACCCAAAGGAGAAACCACAGGTTTGTCCCAGTGCCATTGAAGACTGAGTGAAGCAGGTTGCCACCCTGCAGAGCCAACTGACCTCTTTCATGGCAGAGAAAAAGAAGGACAGAAAAGGAACCGCACAGAAATCCCAGAGCCGAAGACTAGACAAAACAAATGCAAACATGCAAGCCCACATAAGAACGAAACAGATGAACAAACCCCGGCCCTGGTATTGATTTAAGTGTGGAGAGGATGGGCATATCTCTCCTATGTGTACTGAAGCTCCCAATCCGGCTTTAGTGGCTGAAAAAACGGAAACAGTTGGATAAGAGATTAAGTGATTGGGAAATGCAAGCTAACCCCAGCTCACAGTTAAACGACTAACGACTCCTGTAGTAAGACAGACAGGGGTTGAGACAAATCAATGTCCCTCAGCTTTAAACCTCAAAGTCACCTCACAAGCATGCACCAGCATTGAACAATCAGACAGTAGCCCCACATTCAAGTTCCTTAAAGGTCTCATCGGTACAAAAAGTACGGCTTTTGTGAATATAAAAGATCAAGAAGTGACCTGCTTACTCGACACAGGCTCACAAGTAACAACTATTCCACAGTCATTTTATGAACGACATCTCTCAGGACAGGAGATAAAACCACTCCATGACCTCTTACTTACCCTACTTGGGGTACATTGAACTAGCTGTAACTTTCCCGAAAGAGTTTGTTGGAGTACCAATTGAAGTAAACACACTTGCATTGGTGGTCCCAAATCTTAACACCATTACAGAACCCCTTGTGCTTATAGGCACCAACACACTTGATGTCCTTTATAACATCTGTTCCGAATCTGGAGTTAAACATCAGACTATCCCACACGGCTATCGAGCAGTCCTTAAAGTACTTGAAGTTAGACGGAACCAAACAATCCATTCTGAGCCCTAAGGTGCTGTGAAATTACTGGGGAAGAGTGCTCAAGTTGTTCCAGCTGGCAAAACTGTGGTACTTGAGGGAGTTTCTCCTGTTAGTGGGTTCCAGAATGAGAGGTCTGTTCTGATCGAACACCCGAACTTACCCTCCTTGCCGGGTGGCTTGCTTGTAAGGCCAGCCTGGTTGATCTTCCCCTTCGGCGACCCTATAATTTGCCAGTCATAATTTGTAATGAGTCTGATCATGATGTTATCATTCCGCCAACGTGCACAGTTGCCCAAATGCATACCTACCGGACCATCTTGTTAAAGCAGCACATTGCAGAGTCAGCCAAAAAGATGGCTGAAGCAGAGCCTTCCCAAAAATCTACTCTGAGCTTTAATTTCGGTGAGTCCTCTATCCCGCCTGTGTGGAAAGAACGCATCACAGAGAAACTAAACAACATGCATGACGTGTTTGCAAAACATGATTTAGATTTTGGCCGAACAGACAAAGTGGCAATATGCAGTAAGTACAGAATATATATGTACAATAATGATACAGAATAGATAGAACAGATAAGTATTAAGGACAAATTTACAGGTTTAGAGTACAAAGCAACTATACAGACAGGTGTGCTATGAACATACTATACATAATATAAAAGTGTATGTACACTACAGAGACCTATAAACATATGAACGTAATTTATAGTTTAAGTGGATGGTTAAGTGCATTGGAATAATACAGTGTGCAAGTGGATTGTCCAGTGTTACTGAGTTACCATACAGTCGTGCATGTAACAACTGGCTATTGTTATGAAATTAAACAAGTAATAAGCAAGTGTAGCGTTGAAGAGGGGGAGGGGTCTGTTTGAGTGGTGGGGGGGTGTGTTGAGGCGTTTCAGACGGCAGAGTTCAGTAAGGAGACAGCTTTAAGTAAAAAGCTGTCCCTTAACCTTGTGGCTCCTGAAGAACCTCTCGGAGGGCAGGAGGGTAAACAGTCTATGGTCAGGGTGAGACCAGTCCTTGAGGATGCTTTGAGCTCAATAAAGACAGCGTTTCGTCTGAAGGTCCACAATAGCAGGTAGTGTTGACCCTGTTATGTATTGGGCAGTTTTTACCACCGTCTGCAGGGCTTTGTGGTCAGTCAATGAGCAGTTCCCATACCAGACTGTGATACTGCTGGTCGGGATCCACTCGATCGCACACCTGTAAAAGTTCATCAGGATGGCTGTAGACAGCTGGTTCATCTTCAGTGTCCTGAGGAAGAAGAGGCGCTGGTGAGCCTTCTTGACCAGGCTGGAAGTGTTAGTGTCCCAGGACAGGTTCTCCAAGATGGAGGTTCCCAGGCACTTGAAGCTGGAGACACACTTCACAGCAATCTCGTTAATGTGGAGGGGGTCATGCGTTCATCCTTTCTTCTTCCTGAAGTCCAAAATGAGCTCCTTGGTCTTAGTGGTGTTCAGGAGCAGGTTAATGTCAGCTCACCATGAGGCTAGGTGCTGTACCTCTTCCCTGTAGGCAGTCTCATCATTGTCACTGATGAGGCCAATCACTGTGGTGTCTACTGCAAACTTAAAGATGGAGTTTCATCCATGCACAAGCTTGCAGTCGTGGGTGAAGCCTCAAAAAAAGTCTACAAACAAAAGTTGTGCAGTGTAGGTGGCAGGCAGTCTTTGAGGTGTGCTAGGACAAGTTGCTCGAAGCACTTCCTGATGATCGGTGTGAGTGCTACGGGCGATAGTCGTTCAGGCACATTAGGGAGGAGTGTTTTGGCACTGGTACAATGGATGTGGATTTACAGCATGTTAGCACAGTTGCTTGGATGAGGACTGATAAAAAATGTCTGGGAAGACCCCTGCAAGTTGCTCTGCACAAGCCCTGAACACACTCATCCAGGAAAACTGCCCGGGCCAGTACCTTGCCGTGGGTTGATCCAGCTCAGTGCAGTGTGCACTGAGGGTGTGATTTTGGTGGCTGTCTCCTTGCATTCGCTGTTGAAATGAGCAAAAAAGTCATTAAGCTTGTTTAGGAAGGAGACATCCGTAACCGGTGTAGTGGTGTTGCTGGACTTGTATTCACTGATGGTGTGGATGCCCTGCCACATCCGTCAGGGGTCAGAGTTGGAGAAGTGTTCCTTCCGCTTGTAGCAGTACTTAGCCGTCTTGATGCCCCTTTTCAGGTTAGCCCAGGATGTACTGTAGGCCTGAGGGTCATCTGACCCAAAGGCGGTGTTTTGGGCTTTCAGCAGAAGTTGCACCTCTTTGTTCATCCATGCCTTCTGATTAGGGTATGTTGTTATTTGTTTTTCTGGTGTTACATCATCAATGGTGTTGGTGATGTAATCAAGTACGGAGGATGTACAAATATCAATGTCAATATCAAAGCCATCGGCAGCCTGAGAAACAAACATACTCTAGTCCTTTTAGACAGTACACAGTTACCTATTAGACAATAACCTATGTTTTGGATGTCTCAGGAAAGGACATAATTCAAAGGACTGCAGGAATAAAGCTACTTGTTGTAGTGCAGGAAACATCATCCAACACCACTTCATGAAGACCGCCCTTCATCTGCAATAGTAAGCTGAACAAAACAAATCTTCCCTTTCCTGTTGCGTAGACAGAGGCGATGGTTGGAGTACATCAATGATAATGCCTGTATGGATTTCTTCAACTTCCACTCCTGATAGAGAGACCTCAGTTTATACGCAAAGCAGCAACACCTTCGTGGTTCAAGAGTTATGTGGGTGGATGGGGGCAGTATAAGAGCCAGTAAAGTTAAAGCTTACCACAATAATAGGAAAGATTTCGGTTGTTCAAACTGAAAGATTAAGTGGGCTCAGAGTTAGGGGGTTTTACTCCCGTGGCCTTATCGGTTTGCCCCCAGCCTTTACCAGAGTCTTCATTTAACTTGAATCTATCCACATTCCTTCTTCTGAAACAGATAAAAGGTTCAGTCATCTGAATGAAAATGGTCAGGAAATTCCAACGTTTTTTAATTGCAAGGTCGGACTCTCGATAGTTTATGATCCTAAGAGCTTTGGCACCACTCAAAGCCATTACATGAGGTGATGAAGAACCGTGTGTCATCAAGACAACCTTGGGTTGGAGCGTAGTTGGCTGTTTGGATTGCAAAGTTGACTGAAGTTACAGGTCCCTGTCAAGGTGTATCTGTTAAGGAACTCCTCATGTTCACACCTACCTCAGACATCAGAGCACTTGAATCAAACTTTAAAGATACAAGACCAAGCAAAAGGAGCATATCACAAGATGATATTCATTTCAAGCAACTTTAAAATGAGAAAATTAATCCGAATGCATAGGGACACCTTGAGATACCCCTCCCCTTCAAGACATGCCAACAGTTACCTGAAAATAAGCAGCTGGCTTTGGTGCGACTGAAGGGTCTTAAAAGAACATTCGAGAGACCTGAAATTTACGGATGATTATATAAGTTCATGGAAGGTTTCTTCAATGATGGGGTTGTAGAGAGAGCTGAACACCAAATCTCACTAATGGCCTAACGGATGTACTCTGCAGGTTCCGCAAGCATCCAAACACCATTATCTGTGATGCAGAGAGGATGTTTCACAGGTTCCATGTTAGCCAGGAAGACAGATAACTAATGGTTCCTGGGGTGGTAAATTGACAATACAAGTTCAGAGCCAGAGAAGTATCGCACGAAAGCCAATCTTTTCGGAGCAGCATCCTCACCTGGCTGCGCGAATTTTTGAATTAAGTATCTTGCATGTCAAAATGAAGGAGAGTATCCTGTAGGAGCTAGTTTAATCAAAGGTTATTTCTATGTTGATGATGGGCTCATTGTGTGAAAAAATGTGGACACTGCTATGAAACTTGTCCAAGAAGACCTAAATGTGTGTGCAAAGTGAAATTGCGTCCACAAAACTTCAATCTCGAACATCAAAAAGGTTATGGAGTCTATCTCTGTAAGTTAATAAGCCAGTGAAATTCAGGGTGTGGAGCTTGGTTCAAATGAATTCCCAGTCCAGACTGTGTTGGAGTAAAATGGAGCGTAAATAGTGACATATTTTCTTTAAAGTATCCCTGAATGGGAAACCCGAAACAAGGCGAGAAATCTTCTAAACCGTCACATCTGTGTTTGATCCATTAAGATTCAAGGCTCCTTTCCTTCTATTAGGAAATATGGTACTATGGGAAATGTGTGAAAGGGGTTTTGAATGGGATGACCCAGTTCCCAGAGAGTTAATGCCGCAATGGAGTAGCAGGCTAAATGAATTGAATAACCTGCACAATCCCCAGATAGCATGATGATTGCTCCTGAACATCTAGGGACTGCTCAGAGGATCGACCTCCATCACTCCTCAGATGCGAGTAGCCATGGCTGTGGTCAGTTCTCATTTATTCGAGTGTTGAGTGAAGATAAAGTGCATTGCTCTTTTGTCGTTGGCAAAGCAAAGGTTGCGCCCACCAAAATTGTGACTATACCAAAGCTTGAGTTAAAAGCTGCAGTGATCTCCTTAGCAGTCAGCACCATGTTAAAGGAGGAGCTAGAGCTCAAAATTGACAGAGAATATTTTTTGACCGATTCAAAGATAGTCTTAGGCTACATTAACAATGAAGCCCGTAGATTTCATGTTTTTGTAGCGATACAAGTTCAAAGTATCAGAGACAACTGACCCTGCAAAGTGGCATTATATAGAGATCGAACAAACTCCGGCAGAGTACGCTTCCAGGGGCCTCATGTTGTCAGAGCTGATCCCTTCAAATTGGCTCATGGGACCGAAGTTTCTCTGGGCAAGAGAAATTGTCACAGCAAAGAGAACTCCAGGGCTTTTGGTTGGCGATCCTGAAAACAGGACAACGAAAGTGCTACAAACAAACGTAGCAAAAGATGATGACCTTTTTTTAGAGAGATTCAGTCGGTTTTCGAAATAGCACACTGCATTGCAAGTCATCGCTCGAATAAACTACCCAGAGAAAAGAAAGCTAAACCCTAACATGCGTAAGACATGAGAAATGCAAGCATCACGCTCATCATATTGGCACAAAGAGATGCCTTCAAAGATGAAATACAAATACTGAAGCATAGTAAATTGCCACATTGTCATTTGTTGTTACAACTTGACAATTAAAACACCTCACTTAATAATAATCACACTCCATACCGACCATTCATTTCACTGCAAGCAGAACCCCCATTCAAATGAATACTCAAGGTGTTTAAAGCATAACATGAATAAAAGACTACAAGGATTAGCTGGCAACACGAGGCTGGGAAGTGATATAAAGAACAAACAAACAAACAAACAAAAAAACAAACAAACTGCTCAGCTAGCCAGTCTAATTCCCAACATTCATCCAATCTTATTTGCGCTGGAGGCATACAGCGCACACATGTCGAGACCAGCTAGCTGAGAAAAATGTAAAGTAACAAACACCAGAGGAACAGCGATCAACTAAACCTAATCCAAAAACAAAACAGGTTTTACAGAACTCAAAAGACAATTACAACACTTCAATTATATTTTAATACCATTAAAATAATAAAAACATTAATAAATTCGGTATTAAAAAACCTCTGCGATTACCTGCAGGGCAGCAAGCAATCCTGAACTATTTTCCACAGGTATTCCAGATCAAAGAAGAATGAGTTTGACCATTGACAAACAAATCCACAATGTTTACCTCTACCTTGAAAACATAAAACCCTTGTTTGGTAAAACTGGTCTTTGTTTGCAAAACACCCAATGTTTACTTAGCCTACCTGCTCACCTAGGCTGTATACATAATTAGATACACATGTTCGTGCACATCCAAACAAGGACGTGCCACCCGACAGCACATGTCCACACATCAGATAGGACCCCGTCTGCAGGCCTGCTTTCAGATGCCTGCTTAAAAGATGTAAACTACCTGTATAGCCACACCCCCTATTATTAGCCATGACCCCGGCTACATTGAGATTCTGGAAGATCTCACCACTGATGCCTTCATAAGTGCCTTGCAACGCTTCATAGCCATCCGTGGAGCTGTAAGAGAAATCAGATCGGATCAAGGTAAAATTTATTGGAGGTGAAAAATGAGCTGACAAAGGCTTTGGAAGAATTGGACAAAGAGAGATTGACGGCTTACCTATCCCAGAAGCAATGTGACTTCATTTTGGATGTACCTGATGCCAGTCACATTGGAGGGTTTTAGGATTACATCTTTTTTACGACTTTGTCTATGATTTTTAAGAATTGTGTAACTTTATTTTTAAACCATTTTATGGTTTTCCCTAACACCGATGTAATAATGAAAAGCTTATTAAAGTATTCATATGCATGTATTTTTGTGCATTATAGAGTGTGGATCAAACGTTTGTCTTGTTTGTGATGACTGTAAGACAGTCATAGGATCTAAAATAGTCACTGTAAAAGAATCAGGAATTATTTCTCTTGACTAAATGTTTTTGATAGTAAATCTGAATCTTATGTTTATTATTTAGCTTTGTAAAACTTGAGGCTCTCGCTTCATCTGCAGGAAATACTACAGACTGTCCAGTAATAGTTTAAAGAATAATACATAAACTCTTTTCTTATCATCATTTATTTACTCTTAAATCATTCAAAACAAGTTTAATTTTTCTTTACATTTTCAGACATCCATTTTTAACCCATTTAAAAATGTAATGTCAACTCTTTTATCGTCAGTGGAAAAAGCAAGAAATTATAAAAAATATGATTTATTGTCTACAACAGTTTTATTTATTATTATATTAAATTCAACATTCTATTTGGAATAAAAACAAGGATTTAGTTTTATAAATATGTTTATGAATCTCTTTTGTCTGTTAATCTTCATGTTGTCTCCTACAATATTTCTCTTTATGTTAAACTGTCTCTTTATCTGTGAATAAGAAATATTCTATAATCTTTTATCAAGTTTTTTTCTTTCTTTTGATGAAGTAAGGTAGTTCTTTAACTCATGACTATTGGTCATACAATAATTTTTATAATGTTGTGTCATCATGAAAGTTGTTTATAAGATTAACACAAACTAAACACACTTCATACAGATTTACATTTACATTTACAGAAGATCCATACAAGTGAAAATGTGGGAGGAGCTATGACATCATCACAGGTGATCACACCTATTAGTGAAAATGAAACTAAACTGATGAACAAGAATCTTCAAGTCTTTAAACACTTTATTTCTTCAGACACAAGATATCTGAGACTTTCAGAGACGTCCATGATCACAGCTGATACTCATTCACAGGTAACTTAATAAAATATATCAGAAATTTCTCTCAACAAGTTTCTTATGTTTGTGTTTTACTTTAGTAGAGTGTCTGTCTAACTAAACCAGATTAAACCAGATTAATACATGAGTTCAATGAGTTAAACTAGTTTAATCTAAACTGAATTTTATTAAGCATAATGTAAAGTGTTTTATTGTAACTTGTAAACTCTTGTAAAGTTTAGAGTTTGTTGTTATTGTGTCACACGACTTAAAGACTCAAAGAAACAGGAAGTGTGTGAACTAAAGCTAAAACTCACATTAAACAAGAAAAACACTAAATGTGTTTATATATTAAACATACTGTACAGAAATACAGTTTTATGTGATTTATACTCTGAAATCTGACATATAGTTTTAGATGTTTGTGAAGGGACAGATGTGATATTGTGAAATGTGATTTGTTGTGTTGTTATCTTAAAAGATTTTAAGAGAAGACGTGAAATGACGAAACCAACATCACCAAAACCAAGAAGAGCAAGAAGAACAAGAAGAAAGAGAATGGAAATAACTCCATGTAAGACAAGAATAAAAAACAAATATTTCAATTGTTTAATATTTTAATATTATTTTATCATCATAAATATCCAACCTGTGATGATTTGTGTCTGTTTCTCAGCTCTATCATCCTCCAGTGTTAGTCTGAATGAAGAGCTTCAGTGTTCCGTGTGTCTGGATGTGTTCAGTGATCCAGTCAGCACTCCATGTGGACACAACTTCTGCAGGAGCTGTCTGAAACAGTGCTGGGACAACAGTCACATCTGCAGCTGTCCAATGTGTAAAGAAACATTCAGTAAAAGACCAGATCTCAAAATCAACACAACACTTAGACAACTTGTGTTGCACTTTAATGAAAAGTTCAGTTTGAAAAGATGTGAAGTTCTCTGTGACATCTGTGATGAAAGAAAGCTGAAAGCCCTGAAGTCTTGTCTGATGTGTCAGAACTCTTACTGTGAAACTCACCTGGACCTTCACCAGAAACTTCATTCAAAGAAACACAAACTGATAGATCCTGTGGAGAATATAAAGGACTTTATATGTGCGAAACATGAGAGACCGCTGGAGCTCTTCTGTAGAGATGATGAGACATACGTGTGTGTGTTTTGTGTTGATGGAGAACACAAGACTCACATCACTGTTCCTCTAGAGGAGATGAGTAAAGAGAAGAAGGTTTGAGATCATAACAACAATAAAACATGATTTAATAACCTATTTACCTGTGATGAAATGTGTCCGGTTGTTTCTGTCTGTCTATAGACTCAACTGAAGAAGACACAGACAGACGTTCAGCAGATGATCCAGGAGAGAATCAAGAAGATTCAAGTCATCAAACACTCAGCAGAACTCAGAAAAGTGAGTTAAAGATGTTTATGAATAATAATGTTTTGGTTTGATGAATGATAACGGGATTGTTTCAGAGAAACACAGATGAGGAGAAAGCCGGTAGTGTTGAGGTCTTCAGCGCTCTGATCAGATCCATTGAGAGATGTCAGACTGAGCTGCTGGAGATGATGGAGGAGCAGCAGAAAGCAGCAGAGAAACACGATGAAGATCTCATTAAAGATCTGGAGCAGGAGATCACTGAGCTGAAGTGGAGAGACAGTGAGCTGGAGAAGTTCTCAAACACTGACCATCATATCCAGATCCTAAAGGTCTCTCTCTCTCTCTCTCTCTCTCTCTCTCTCTCTCTCTCTGACTCTCTCTCTCTCTCTCTCTCTCTCTCTCTCTCTCTCTCTCTCTCTCTCTCTCTCTCTCTCTCTCTCTCTCTCTCTCTCTCTCTCTCTCTCTCTCTCTCTCTCTCTCTCTCTCTCTCTCTCTCTCTCTCTCTCTCTCTCTGAGGGTTCTGAGAGCGTTTGAGAGCTCCCACGTGGAGAGGGTGATTGTGTGGGTTTTTCTACTAAATATTATTACTTTTTTTCCTTTACTTCATAAAAACAAAACATCTTTTATGCAGACAAGGATTATCTTTCTTAAGTTGTCACTTTACGGCAACTTTTTGTGTAGTTTGTGTATTTCCCTTCGTCATGGCGTCAGGTGCGTCCCGGCGAGCGGTGTATCTGTGGAAGAAGTGCTAATGGCCGTTGGGGAAGAGATTGGATTCGGGAATATACTGTCGGCTTCTCGTATGAACAAGGCCGTGGTTGTTTTTGTGAAAGACGAGGTTCAAGTGAGTCGGTTGATAAGCAATTCAGTTTCAAATGTACCTCCGTTTATTCCTAATGATGAGATAGAGAAATGACTTTCACGGTACGGAAATTTAAATTAAAATACGATTAAAGTTCTTCAGCTCGGCTGTAAAAATGAAGCGTTAAAACATGTGATGTCCTTCAGAAGACAGGTGTTCATGTTCCTGAATGAACCGAGTTTAGATGTGTCTTTTAGGGTTTGGTATGAAGGAAAGACTTATATGATTTACGCGAATACAGGGAGTTTAAAATGTTTTGAATGTTGGGACGTTGGTTACAAGAAACAAACGTGTCCACATAAAGCTGGGAATAGTGCGAAGAATGCCGGGCTTAGTAGCAGTGAATGAATCAGAGAACGCGCTGTAACAATATGTTAAACAGAGTGAAAGTGTTTCTGAAAACGGTCCGAATGAGGAAGTTGCTGTTGAAACTGAGTTAGATGAAAATAGGGTACAGAGTAACAGTGTAAGTGATGAAGGACCTTAGGAAAAAATGTCCTTACGTGTTCAAAAATCGGAGATCAGACTTGTCGAATAAGTTGAAACTTTATTGATCAGAATACAGCGCTGGGTTGTCAGTCCACGACTTCCACACTGACCAACAACTCAGAAACAAAATCACACAATATTTATAGTATGTATCGTCATTCTATCTTCCGAGTGGTTGGATGTTTTCCCTGGTTTCCACCAATGGCTGATCAGTCCTTTGTCTCCTTTGGTCAATGGCAGACTTCCCCTTTAGTTTTTGCAAAACAACTAAGTTTCTCTGTTTTCCCGGAAACAATATATCATCATCTTTTTTATGTCTTATATGGTATGGAATGTGTGTGTGTGTATGTCTCCGATCAGTACACCGTATAGGTGCACCTTAAATCTTGCTGTTTAGTTCTTAAGGTCAGCTCAAGGTCAGCTCCAGACATTACAGGCCTTAGCTTTCTTCCCGTTTACACTCACACACACATTCCTGTTGTAGCACATCCTTATTTGCACACAGCTTTGAGAAATTCCTAGCAGGAGACATATGGTTATATTTTAATGAACTTATTGCTAATGAATGGTTAATAAAACATCAATTAATAAAACATAAGAGCATAATATTGTATTAGAAAGTTGATTAATACAGCATTGGTTAATAAAACATAAAATCATAAAAGCTGTTTAATGCAACATAAGATTGTATCATTTTCCACAGTGAGCAGGTGTATGGTGAGGTGACGAGTGCTAATGTTGATAATCTAAATGGTGAAGAATATTGCGATGCAAAGGATGATGACACGTTTTCTGAGATTTATGATATGGGCTCGCAGGTAGTTGGAGAGGTTTATACTTTACATGAGATAAATGATTTTCTGGATACAACTTTTAGTAAGACTGTTGATGTGAGAGAATTTTTTCCTGACACAGAAAAATTCTCAAGTTCATTGCTGATGCTCCAAAAAACAGTCAGTTATGAGGCTTTGGATAAGAAAAAGAGATTTCGCTTGAAAAAAATGGTAACAAAATTACGGAAAGATAAACTTGTTTCATAAAAAGATCCAATTGGCTAAACCTCACATGGTGTCTTTCGCTCTTTGCTTTTTTTCCCTGTCATTTTCCACTCTGTGTCTCTATTTTATTATGGATGCTTTGAGGGTGAGTTCTCTAAATATTAATGGGGGGAGAGATAGGGGCAAATTAGCATTGATTTCTGAATTTTTGAATATATAAAAAGATTAGTGTTTCTTTTTTACAAGAAACACATACTGAAAAAAATAATGAAATTGAATGGGGTATGTGGTGGAAAGGCAAGTCTGTTTTAAGCCATGGGACACATAATAGTGCTGGGGTAGCCATTTTATTTTCTGCAAACATGAACATTAATGTTTTAAAAATTGAAGAAATTGTAAAAGGAAGATTATTAATAACACAAGTTGAATATGAAGGAATTATTTTCGTTTTTGTTAATGTCTATGCCCCCAATAGTGGCCCAGAGCGGCAAGATTTTCTGATGACTTTACAAAGTGCTATTAAGAAGTATGAAGATAGTGAGTGTCTTATAATTGGGGAAGACGGGAATTGCACAACAGATTTTACAGTTGATAGGAATGGGGAAGAGTCTCATAGTCAATCAGGTGTTACACTGTTAAAAATTATGAATGCATTTCAATTAACAGATGTTTGGAGGACAAGACATTTAGGAGTGAGACAGTACACCTGGTTAAGAGTGTGTGAGGGTAAGATTTGTGGTGCAAGACTAGATAGATTTTATTTGAAAAAAACATGGAACAACAAAGTCATGGATGTTTGTATCTCTCCAAGTGGTTTTTCAGACCACCATATGGTCATCTTGGTTTTTAATGTTAAAAAAACATTAAAGTGTAATTATTATTGGCATTTGAATGTTAAATTATTACATGATAGCGATTTTCGTGAAAATTTTCAAACGTTTTGGAATGATTGGAGGCTGAAAAAGTTGTCATTTGAAAATCTATGTCAATGGTGGGATGTGGGCAATGGTAATATAAAGTTATTTTGTCAAAATTATGCTTTTAATTCATCAAGCATGATTAAAACCACTGTTAAGTTTTACAGGAAGACATTCAACTTTTGGAGAAGAGTTTTTTAGTTAGTAATGAGAGAGTACAAAGTGATGTTTTAAAAACAATAACCACGAGTTACGTTCTCTCTTAACGGAGCAAGCAAAAGGAGCATTAATAAGGGCTAAATTTTGCTCTATTAAAGATATGGATGCCCCAAGTTCATTCTTTTTTAATCTTGAAAGAAACAATGTATACCAAAAACAAATGTGTCATCTGCGTCGTCAAGATGGGTCAGTGACATCAACTCCAAGTGAAATAAGAAAAATTGCAAGAGATTTTTATAAACAGTTATATAGCGCTGAGAACTGTGACGCTATAAGTGCTGAGGACTTGTTACAAGAGCTACCTCAATTTAAGGATGAACAGAAAACAACACTGGACACTTTAATTACTTTTAAAGAACTTACGGAAGCAATGCAGCAGTTACAAATTGGACACAGTCCTGGAATTGATGGTTTTCCCATAGACTTTTATCACTGTTTCTGGGATGTAATTGGACAAGATTTCTATGAGGTGTTGTTGGACTGCATTAAGAACAAAAACCTTCCTATAAGTTGTCGCCGAGCAGTTCTTTCTTTGCTCCCAAAGAATGGAGATTTAGGATTACTAAAGAATTGGAGGCCAGTTTCTTTGCTATGTTCGGACTATAAAATATTTTCAGAATGTTTAGCCAATAGAGTCAAACATTGTTTAGACTCATTGGTGTATAATGATCAAACTTATTGTATACCTGAAAGATCTATAATGGACAATCTTTTTTTATTGAGGGATGTAATTTGTTTTAATCAGTATTATAATGTCAATATTGGAATTCTGTCACTGGATCAGGAAAAAGCATTTGACAGAGTTGATCACTAATATCTTTTTAATGTTTTAAATAATTTTGGGTTTGGTGATAATTTCATATCTTATATCAAATTGTTGTAAAGTAATGTTTTTGCTATTGTTAAAGCAGGTGGTGGATTAAGTGCACCAATACCTGTCAAGAGGGGGATTAGACAAGGTTGTCCACTTTCGGGGCAGTTATATTGTTTAATGATTGAACCATTGTTGTGCAGATTGAGGAGGGTTCTCAAAGGAATTGCAATTCCCAATACAATTGATCATTTTAAAATGTGTGTATCAGCATATGCTGATGATATAACAGTCTTTATCACTGGTCAAGATGATATTAAGGTTTTAACTCAGTCTATTGAAATATATGAAAAAGCATCTTCTGCGAGAGTTAATTGGGCTAAAAGTGAAGGCTATATTATGGGTAGGTGGGAAGAAATTGGGTTTCCTAAACTTCCAGGTGGGTTACATTGGAGACAAGATGGTTTAAAAGCATTAGGAGTTTTTTTGGGTAATGACCAATTTCAAAAGAAAAATTGGGAGGGTCTGCTGGAGAAGGTGTCTGCTAAATTGTCGAAATGGAATTGGCTATTACCACAATTGTCCTATAGAGGGAGAGTTCTGGTTATCAACAACTTAGCTGCTTCAATGTTGTGGCACAGGACCATTGTTTTAGAGCCACCTGAAGTACTCATCTCAAATATACAAAGGATGTTTGTCAACTTTTTTTGGAGTGGACAGCATTGGATTCGGGCGGCAGCACTCTGTTTACCTGTTCAAGAAGGCGGTCAAGGCCTGGTAGACCTGAAGTGTCGGATCCGAGCTTTCAGAATACAAGCTGTTCGGAGACCCCTTTACAATAAAGATGTGGTATGGGTCAAACTGCAAGTGTTTTTTGAAGCGGGCAGGTGGGCTTGGTCTTGATAGACACAAGTTTTTAATGACATTGGAGGAGGTAAGCCTGTCAGAGCTTCCATCTTTTTATAAGTCAATGCTACAGGCATGGAGAACTGTTTTGAAGGTGGAGCGAGTTGTGGATGATGAAGGACATTGGACTCCAGAGGAACCATTGTTTTTCAATCCAGCTATTAAGACGAGATTGTTGTCCTCTATTAGTGTGAGACAATGCTTACTCAGGAATGGTGTTCAGAAGCTGGGACATCTACTAGATGAGAAAGGATAGAAATCAACTGAGGCTCTTCAAGAATTGACAGGGTTGAAGTCCATACGTGTTGTCTCAAAATTGAAAGAGGAAATCTGCAATGCATTACCCTGGGGCTGCAGGAATTCGATCCAATTAAGAACAGTACAGAATAATGGAATGTGCAAAGCTTTCCAGAGATAAACGTTTTACCTGCCATAAGTGAGGAAGACGAAGGTGAAGATGTGGACTCTATTTTATCTTTTAAGACTCCCCAATTACACTCTCTTAAAGATGCAACTAAGAAGGCTATTTATTACACTTCAGTTAAAATTACACATCGAGAATCTTTAAAGAGACAAAAGAACTCTAAATGGCACGGGTTGTTGAAGCCGGACTTTCTCGTTAGGGACAGGTGGAGGACCCTGTATAAGCCAACTGTGGAGAAGCGAACTGCTGATCTGCAGTGGAGGATTATTCACGGGGCCATCTCTCTCTCTCTCTCTCTCTCTCTCTCTCTCTCTCTCTCTCTCTCTCTCTCTCTCTCTCTCTCTCTCTCTCTCTGTCTCTGTCTCTGTCTCTGTCTCTGTCTCTGTCTCTGTCTCTGCCTCTCTCTCTCTCTCTCTCTCTCTGTCTCTCTCTCTCTCTCTCTCTCTCTCTGGCTCTGGCTCTGCCTCTCTCTCTCTCTCTCTCTCTCTCTCTCTCTCTGTCTCTCTCTCTCTCTCTCTCTCTCTCTCTCTCTCTCTCTCTCTCTCTCTCTCTCTCTGTCTCTGTCTCGGTCTCTGCCTCTCTCTATCTCTCTCTCTGGCTCTGCCTCTCTCTCTCTCTCTCTCTCTCTCTGTCTCTCTCTCTCTCTCTCTCTCTCTCTCTCTCTCTCTCTGTCTCTGCCTCTCTCTCTCTCTCTCTCTCTCTGTCTCTCTCTCTCTCTCTCTCTCTGTCTCTCTCTCTCTCTCTCTCTCTCTCTCTCTCTCTCGCTCTCTCGCTCCTCTCTCTCTCTCTCTCTGTCTCTCTCTCTCTCCTCATGCTGATGGATTTCTCATCCCTCTCTTCTGTTGTAGATTGACTCATCTCTATATAGACCTCCACACACTAAGAACTGGTCTGAGATCAGTATGAAGACTGATGTGAGTGTGGAGACTCTGAGGAGAGCTCTGACTCAACTGCAGGAGACTCTAGATGACAAACTCACGCAAACTGGTAAAACATCTTCTATAGAAATATAGTTCTAAATAAAACGAGTTATTAATTCTTGTTATGTGTCAGTGGTTCTGAGATTCTTAGATCAACTCTTGAAGATGTTTTCTTGTTATTTGTGTTTTCAGTGTTGAGGAAGATGCAGCAGTATGCAGGTACATCTTCATTGTTCTCTCACTTTCACTAACAATAATTCTTTACATACACAAACTCAACTCTACAATTATAAACACATCAACATCTTTATATTGTCAAGATATGATTCATATTCTCTCATCTCTCTCTCAGTGGATGTGACTCTTGATCCTGATACAGCTCATCCAGATCTCATCCTGTCTGAAGATGGAAAACAAGTGAGAGATGGAGACATTAGACATGAACTCCCAGATAATCCAGCGAGATTTGATCTGTGTGCTTGCGTTTTAGGAAAAGAGGGATTCTCCTCAGGGAGATTTTACTTTGAGGTTCAGGTGAAAGATAAAACTGGATGGAGTTTAGGAGTGGTCAGAGAATCTATTAACAGGAAGGGAGAGATCACATTGACTTCTCAGAATGGATTCTGGACTGTGGCTCTGAGGAATGGAAATAATTATCGGGCTTGTGCTGGTCCTGATGTCTCTTTATCTCTGAGAGTTAATCCACAGAAGTTGGGGATGTTTGTGGATTATGAGGAGGGTCTGGTCTGTTTTTATGATGTTGAGAACAGATCTCATATCTACTCTTTCACTGCTCAAACTTTCACAGAGAAACTCTTTCCTTACTTCAGTCCATGTCTAAATGAAAAAGGACAAAATTCAGCTCCACTGATCATCTCACCTGTTCATTACAACAAATAACAATAATATAACTTTTGTAGTTTTGAACAGTTTTGTTGAATAATACATTTTTGTGGAAAAGATCCCACCAGTATTATTTGTCCAAATCTAAAATTAAAAATGTTTTTATTTTGTATATATCATGAATTATATTTTCACACTAATATTCAGTGGTCACTAAAATCAATCACACATTGATACTTCTATTATTGTCTCATTGATGTGAACTCTTCGAAATCAGATCATATTTTATTGTTTTTCCCCACAGTAACTCTACATCATATTGTGTCTCAGCTGTTTCATTGAACATTTTTCTTTTGTATAATACAGAAAATTGACCTTCAGTCCAGATGACAAAATGACAAAATAAACAAAATTACACAATTCATGCACATTAGAAGTCAGATGTGTACTTTTATGTGTTAATATAACAAATAAATAATAATCAAATACTAAAGAAAGTAGCTATTTGTAAAAATTGTCCAGAATGTTTCTACTCCAAGATTTGTAGATTTCGTGAAGTTTCCTCAGATACAGAGACCGGTAATATCATCCTTATCATGAAAAGATCAGATGTTCTTTATATACAGGTGCAGAAAAAAAGAGTGAAGTAGATAAATATTTGAAGAAAAATTTAAAGTCCCCAAGTCATGAAAAAAAACCATCTAAAATATGTCAAATGTTGCATTAAATCAGGTGAGTTTACAGTGATTTTAAACATATAAAAAAGGAAATAAATAATGAAAATTTGGTCAGGATGAGAAAAAGTGAGATTTGCCTCCCAAATCTGGCTCTTGTTGTCAAACTTGTTTCTTAAAAATCTGAAATGTATACAAGTGATGTCTGATAAAAACACAAGTTCTGCATAGAGGACCACTGAATCATATCTCATATTCTCTCGTACGTTCTCTGCTTCAGTTCCTCGATGGTGGAACGATCTGCCTTTGGCTTCACGCTTGTCAGACTCGGTCTCTATCTTCAAAAAACACCTAAAAACTCATATTTTCCGGCTACACCTAACTCACTAACTCACTTCTTTTCTAACCTACACACTATCAAAAAAAAATCTTTTGTAACTTCTCTCTCTGTGTAATGTGACGGCCCTTGTGTGATTGTTAACTATCTTTGTTCTGTTGAGATGATTGCTGATTGGGTGCACCTGGAACCTGTGAGTTGTGCACCTGGAACCTATGAAGCAGTGGAGAAAAAGCTCCACTTGGTCGAACTACTAAGGCGCTCTCTCTTCTCTGCAATCCAGACGTCATCCATGGCCTGATCACGCTGACTACTTTATTTTGTTTTACTTTAGTTGTGTTATAGAGACTTGCCATTGATGGATCCTAATCCTTGCGTGCTCAAAAATCGGAGATCAGGCTTGTAGAATAAGTTGAAACTTTATTGATCAGAATAACCTCGAGGAAACAGCTGGGTTGTTCTTGACACAATGTCTTACAGAGGAGAACAACCCCCAGCAATGGTATTACAGTATATTTATATGTGTATGTGTAAGGTGTGTCTTCATTCTTCGGGACAGCCTTCCAGTTCCATATAGATTTCTTCTCCAATCAGCTGCTCGTTTTGGTTCCCTGTAACACAACACTTATGCATATTCTGCAACCCTGTATAACTGATGACCCTGTGCAACTGTCTTCCCCCAGGAAACCCCGCTAGGAAGACCCCCTCTCCTCGTGACATATTTTCTTTGATCTCCCAGGAAGCCCCGATAGGAAGACCCCATCCCTTGTGCCATTTGTTCGTCGTCCAGGATGCTCCTCTAGAAAGACCCCCTCTCCTCGTGAGATATTTTCTTTTACAACTAGAATCACACAAGGTTATATTCCTGAGTCTTAGTTAATTCACACTTGATTATTCTCAAACATCTTTAAAATCACCAAATATAAAAGTTATAATGGTAAGAAAAATCCCTTTTAACACATATAACATAGAAAAACCCTATAAAAGCATAGAAAACCCTTTAATCCCTCTCTTGACCTCTGATTAATCAGAGGTCAAACTTCGTTCTCTTTGTCGTCGTCACCGTCATTGTCATCACAGTATTCCATTCCCTGGCTTGCCAATAAGAGCATGGTGTAGGGCGGAGGATTGACATCTTTTATTTCTATACTAAAACTCAACCCTGTGACTATGATGGCAATGACAGCGAGGATTCCCATCAAGGGCCAGTTTTCCCACAACCTCATCTTAAACTATATGACAATGAACTTAACACCTGTGTATGACCTTAATTCAACAAATGGTCAAAAAAATAATAATAATAATAATAATAATAATAATAAATAAAAAATGAGCAAACAAGATCAACCTTTTTCAAAAGTAAACAATGTCACCCTTTAGGGACAATAGGCATAAAATCTTGTAACAGTCCAGTGGGTATAATACTGGGATAACACTTCTAGAATTTAAAGAGTTAAATATAGAACATAAAAATGATCATAATACGGAAAACTTGAATAATACAGAAATGGTTTTGTTATCTGTGGTTTCTTTGTCTTTCTTTGTCCTCCTTATCCTCCCTCTCTTGGACCTGAGTCTTCAGGTCCACAGCTGTCTCGGATACTGACCTGTTTGGTGGATCACAGTTAATACAAGAAGACAAATGATACCATGTGTCGCCTTTTCCTTGTAGGCGTACACAATGTGAGGTTCTGGCTGTAATTCTTAATGGCTCAGTCCATCTGGGTTCGGACCATTTACGCCTAAATTGTTTTAGTCGGACCCACTGCGACTGCTCCGGACCAGATGGTGGTGTGTCATCAGAATCAGCTTCTGGAATCTGGTGAGAGAAAAGCTTTATCATAGCAGTTAGTTTTTCAAAATAGGCACTATGAGATAATTTAGGCAGGTTTTCGAGTTCAGCCGGATGACAGGGTCCTGGGAAAGGTCTGCCTGTAAACAGTTCAAAAGGGGTAAAACCTGAGCTTCTATTAATGGAAGACCTGATGGACATCAATGCCATTGGTAAGGCTGAAAGCCAGGACAATTTGGTCTGTGCACAGATTTTAGCCAATTTTAGTTTTAAAGTGAGGTTCATGCGCTCAACTTTACCTTGACTTTGAGGGTGGTAGACCGCCCCAAAAACATGTTTAAGACCCAATGATTGTTCTACCACTCTGAGATGTTCGTTTTTGAAATGAGAACCATTGTCTGATCTGATTCTTCTTGGAAAACCATAATGAGGGATATAGTGATTGATCAGGCACTTTATAACAGCCGTACTGTCCTCACGCCCTACAGGATATGCCTCGGGCCATCCCGTGAACTGATCCACCATGACTAATAAGTACCTTTTACCCTGAACTTTCTCAATCATATCTGTGAAATCTATCACCAGTTCCTCACCAGGACCGCGGAGAGGTGCGAAGCTGCCTTTGGTTAGTTTCAATGTCGGTTTAACGTTGTATTCTTGGCAAATTTTACAAGATTGAATGAAATGTGACACCATCGTTTTCATTAATGGATGCCACCAGTGTTTCAGAGTTGTAAGCATTTGTTTCGCCCCCACATGGGAATGTGTATGAGCTTCAGTCATTAGGGAGTTAGAAAGGCTAAGAGGCATGACTGGGCGTCCGTCTTTAAATTGCCAGAGTCCGTCCTCAGCACGTTGTGCGCCAGAATCAATCCATACAGACTTTTCCTCTGGGGCAGAGTCAGTCTGATGCTGTATGATGGACGATTTTGTGAGCTCAGGTAACAGTGTATCATACAAGCAGTCATTCACGGTGACTGACATCATATTGCTCACATAACCGGCTGCTCGTTTTGCTGCCATGTCGGCTGCCTCGTTACCCTTAGCCTCAGCACTGTTGACCTTTGAGTGTCCCTGACATTTCACAATGGCCACCTCCTCGGGTAACATTAAGGCCTCTAAGAGATCTCGCGCTTCAGTTTCATGCGTGATTGGTCTACCCGATGATGTAACAAAACCAGTGCGCTGCCATACAGGGAGTTCTACATGGACTACGCTAACCACATAGGCCGAATCCGTGTAAATGTTCACCTTGCATCTGTCTGCTAATTTCAGTGCATTGGTGATTGCAATCAGCTCAGCACGTTGTGCTGACTGTTTTCCAGTCAGTTTGACAGCCAATCGTGTTTGGAGACCTTCCGGCATTTGTTGTACTACTGCAAATGCAGAGGTCAGATTCCCGTTCGGTGATCTGAAACAACAACCATCAGTGAATAGTGTAATTACATCAGAATTTGGTGCTAATGGGGATGCGTGTAAATGGTCTCTGACCCTGTTGGCTCTTTCAGTGAGTGGTACACAATCATGTGGTTCCCCACTTGTCATCAGATCAGCCATGTTGATACCTTCATGGGTATAAGTGATGTTTGGTGCCGTCAGGCATTTGGCCAATCGTCTTTGCCTTAGAGGCGTAAACGTAAACAAGGATGAGTTCACAAACGCCATCACGGAGTGTGTTGTTAAGACTGTCAATGGATGTCTAATAACTATGTGTGCTGTTTTATTTACGATTTTGGCTAGACCTGCTGCGAATCTAGCACTCTCAGGTTGTCGCTGTTCAATGGGATCGAGCATACAGCTAACATACATGAGTACTCTACAGTTCCCAGTGTGTTTCTGGAAGAGGACACCATGGGCACTGTCTTGAGTCTCAGAGACATCTAGGAAAAAAACTAGTTTATAATCTGGGCTGTGCAGATAGGCTGCATGTGACATTTGAGCCTTTAACTCAGTGAAGGCTTCTTCAGCCTCTACAGTCCAATCCAGTTTGCCTGTAAGATTTCTCATACCCAGTTTCTTGACCATGTTTCTCAAAGGTGTGGTGACAGCTACATATTGAGGTATGTAATGGCGGCTGTACCCTGTCAGCCCCAGAAAAGACAACATGTCTTTCACCGTTGTAGGTTTTGGATGTGCTTGAATGGCATCTCGCTGACGGTGGGAGAGTGTGGATCCTTGACCTGTGATCAGCCTACCCATGAATGTTACGGCTGGCCTGCTGACTTGGAGCTTGTCTTTACTTACTTTAAACCCAGACCTGTAGAGTTGTGTGAGAATAATGTCTGTAGCCTTTAAACAATCATCATTAGTTTCTGCTGCCAGCAGAATGTCGTCCACATACATTATTACCACACACCCCTCTGGTAATATACATTGTTGTAGGTGTTGTCTCAAAACCTGATTAAAAATGCCTGGCGAGAGTATGAAGCCTTGGGGCAACCGATTGTATGAGTACTGTATGCCTCTGTATGTGAATACCAGACACGATTTACACTTGTCTGCGATGGGAATGCAAAAGAATGCATTAGCCAGGTCTAAACAGGTGAACCATTGATGTGCAGGAGTAAGATTAGAGATCGCAGTGTAAGGGTTGGGTACAGCTAATGTTTGGGTTGTAACTAATTCATTGATTTTCCTCAGATCGTGTACTAATCGGTATTTGTCTGTGCCAGCTTTCCGTACAGGAAAAATGGGTGTGTTCCATCTGGATTGCCATGGTGTGAGAACACCCCTTTCAACCAAGCCTTTAACAGTTTCTGCTATCCCTTCCTCCGCTTCTGGTCTGTTATGGTACTGCGGGACCCAAAGCGGAGTGGTTGCAGATAAGTCAAAAGTGACAGGGGGAATATTACAATATCCCACATCTGTGGGCCCTTGTGACCATAGGTCATCAGGTTGTTTTGTTATCAGTTCGTCGGCCCCAGGGCCGTCTGTCAATTCCCTACCATGACTTCTTTGAATTTGTTTGTGTGTAAATATTCCCTTGTCACTTGTTGATTGAGTGATCCAGTATGAATTAGTCGAGACAGAAAACAGAACACCTTGCATGTGACTGGGCTCCCAATCTGTTACATTGTTTAGTCTCTTTGTCATGCCACCTAACTCTCGTGCTTCATGGCCTGGATGCAGTGCCATTGAAATATGTGGGTCTGCAGTGTTTTTCATGCAGTACCATTGCTTCTGTTCCGGAGTGAGTACAATATGTGCAACTACTTCTTCTTTTCCCACATAAAGACCCTTACCCTATAAATGCCACACATCTCCTAATACTTCTTGGAACATGTGTTGATATGTGACATCGCCAGTTCTGTCATAAAGTAATGTGCATTGTAATGGATCAATGGGAGGCAGATAGACAGCTCGTTCCTTTATCCATGATAAATGTTGATTGTAAAGTGTGGTTACACTGTTAAAGGTGGCAGGAATGTCAAGCTCTACCCAATAGATGTCGGCCATTTCCTGTAGGGGTCCCCCTAACAGGACATTTTGGGATCTCGCTTCCATTAGTCCCATTGAGCAGTTAATTGAGGTACCATCTGGAAACACAACCACAACTCCCTCAGGGGAACATAGAATGCTAGCCCTCAATTTGATCAATAAATCTCTACCGAGCAAAGGGATAGGAGCATTGTCAGAACATAGAAACGAATGCGTAAGACACTGATTTGCCACTTTGGTTGTAATGGGTTTTGTCATAGGCCAATATTCAGTTTCCCCAGAGAAACCTATCACTCCCACAGTATCATCACTTAATTGTCCGTTAGTGATACAGTCTCTTGTAATGGTGGAATAGGTAGCCCCAGTATCAACTAAGGCTTGTAGTGGTTTGTTGTTGACCACTATCCTCATGAGAGGCTCAGCCAAACCTCTCACAGTCTTTCTCTGTGGGCCCCTTCAGTATCTCTGGTCCTCCTCTACTCGACCCCAGGTTTGAATTGCAGGTGCCTGGAAACTGGTAGGGTCTTGACCTTGGTGAGTTGGTTGGTATGGTGTGCCTTGGGGTCTGCCTTGTCCCCTAGGTCCGTGCTGTATCGGACCATAGCTGCCCCTGGGTGGTCCTGGTCTCTGACCGCCCCTTGTCGAAGGACATTCATTCCTCCAGTGGTCCAGTGCCCCGCACACAAAACATCCATCCCCACTGTGCTCTATTCCCCTGCCGGTAGGATTCCTACCCCAATTTCCTCTACCCCTTTGAATATAACCACCCCTTTGGCCTCCTCTTGGAGGACCTCTCTGATAAGCATTTCCCTGATCATACACATAAAATGGTGGAACAACTGAGGGAGTTGGTGGTGCTCGCGCCCCTTGTGGCACCCCACTACTGTCACTAGGGTACATGGGTGCTTGTGATATCTGCTTTGGTTTTTTATTGCTTGCCTTGGCTGCCTCCAATTGCATCTTTATTAATTGAGATTTTGTATTTTCTAATTCTTCCTCTTCCCTGCTCTTTTGCTCTGCTATTTTATCAAGGTGGAAAACTAACCTTCTCTCCCACTCTGAGTCTGTGGCTACAGCGTTATCAGGATTGCTCTCCATAGCCTGTTTCACACCTTTTGGAGCCCCTGCCATCACAGCTGCTCTGAAAATGCAACGAGTAATTGGATTTGCCAGACTGTTTTCCTCTACCATACCTTCCCAATCAGCTGCACACCTGAAATAATATTCTGCACCGGTTTCACCTGGTTTATGTTTAAATTTGATATTCTGATAAACAGTCTGTGGTGTAGGAAATTGTCTCCTAAGGGCCGTAGCTAGAGCTGTGGCTACTTGAGTGAATGGGGTATTGTTGTTACAATAATCTGTGTCTGCATCTTTTTCTAATTCATTCATCTGTGATACTGTAAAAATTTGTCCCAATAAGCAACGAATGTCTCCCAGCGCCAGTACTGTGCCATGACATAAGGTCTGTAATTTAGTAAGCCATCTGCCGCCGCCAGATGTAATTGGTGGCAGTTTGGCCAATATAACTGTCATGTCACCATGAGGCCATGGTTGGTACCTGGGTGACCCAGATCTAGCCTCCACTAGAGGCATTTGCTTTCCCCCGTTTAACTGCATAAATGGGTGTAATCACAGATCACTTAGGGAGCGACTGTGTGTTTTATATGGTCCCCTGGGATGTATGGCTGCCCTAGGAAATAATTCACCTGATTGCTTCTTCTTCTGCCTTGTCCTGCCGGCCACTGGTGAGGATTGTTCTGTCTCTATGTCTAACAATCCTCCTGTTACTACCAATCTCACACTATCATTCCTCTCTGTTGCCTGTTCTCTACGCTGCCAATATTCTCTTACCGTAACCTTATCATCACCGCCTTGGTCAGAACATTCAGACTGACTGTCATCACCACTGTTTTCATCCTCCTTGCTCCCTTGTACTATGGGCTTCCGTCTCTGTCTATCTCTGCTTTGGTGTGAACTTTCTGATTGTCTTTCATGCATGTTTTCTAAACCTAGTTGGTATCCATTCCATTTATATTTTCCATACTAACCTGAGCACTACCGTGTGCGTTATCCCTTTCTCTACTAGTACCGTCCCTACGTTCTCGATCACGTCTCATCTCTTCTCCCATCTCTCTCACCATATGCTCTAATTTCGCTACCTCTGCGTGCACATCTGTCAGTGCCTCTATTTCTACTTCTACCATGGAATCTTTCACATTCACTTGAACCTGTTGGTGTGCTAAAAGGCCACCAGATGGCGCTGGAGCATAAGGAGGTGGCTTCTCACAAGCCGCTGCCTTCACTTCTCCCAAATTAGGATAAATGGGCGGAATTACTCTTCTACTAGCACTACCTTGGTCACTTTCTGTCCTCACTTTCAGTTTGCCTTCTGCCTTCAGCTTCTCTACTTCCTCTTCCTCTCTTTTCACTGGAAAAAGTGCACATGCCACTAGTGTTATACGAGTCCACAATCTCAATTCATCTCTCAGCTTAACTTCATTCTTTGCATGTTTCCCCTTATTAACCCAACTCACTTCATTTCTATTATCCAGATGTTTTTTAAGTCTCACATCTGCACGTCTTTCCAATTCAATGACTCTATGAGTAATTTTAACGCACACCTTTTCAGGGTCCAGCCACCCGTATGTATCACACATCTGACTCCATATGTCTTCCCAAACTTTTGTTTCTTTCTTCTGATTTTTTTCCTCTGTCTGCGCTAACAGCATCTTTACAATCTTGTCCCATTGGGACTTTACATCCAGATCTTTTCCTTCTAACTCGCACATTTTATGTGACTCCATTTCTAAAATAAAATACGACCTTCCTTTTAAACTTTTAACTCAAAGAAAATAACAAAAACTTTAGAGACCTCGTCCTTCAATCCTTTTAAACTTTTAACTCAAAGAAAATAACAAAACTTTAGAGACCTCGTCCTTCAATCCTTTTTAAACTTTTAACTCAAAGAAAATAACAAAACTTTAGAGACCTCGTCCTTCAATCCTTTTAAACTTTTAACTCAAAGAAAATAACAAAAACTTTAGAGACCTCGTCCTTCAATCCTTTTAAACTTTTAACTCAAAGAAAATAACAAAACTTTAGAGACCTCGTCCTTCAATCCTTTTAAACTTTTAACTCAAAGAAAATAACAAAACTTTAGAGGCCTCGTCCTTCAATCCTTTTAAACTTTTAACTCAAAGAAAATAACAAAACTTTAGAGACCTCGTCTTTTAAAATAACAAACTTTAGGGACGCCGCCCTTTTATCCTTTTAAACTTTTAAATCAAAGAAAATAACAAAACTTTAGAGACCTTGTCCTTTAAAATAACAAACTTTAGGGACGCCGCCCTTTTATCCTTTTAAATGTTAAATATTTTACGGGAACGCCGCCCGTTACTTTTATTTCTTTAGGGACGCCGCCCTTTTTACCTTAAATATCTTACGGGAACGCCGCCCGTTACTTTTATTTCTTTAGGGACGCCGCCCTTTTTACCTTAAATATCGTACGGGAACGCCGCCCGTTACCTTATTTCTTTAGGGACGCCGCCCTTATTTTCTTAAATATCTTAAGGGAACGCCGCCCGTTACCTTATTTCTTTAGGGACGCCGCCCTTATTACCTTAAATATCTTACGGGAACGCCGCCCGTTACCTTATTTCTTTAGGGACGCCGCCCTTTTTACCTTAAATATCTTACGGGAACGCCGCCCGTTACTTTATTTCTTTAGGGACGCCACCCTTTTTACCTTAAATACCTTACGGGAACGCCGCCCGTTACTTTTATTTCTTTAGGGATGTCCTTTCTTATTCTACATCAATCAGTTTCAACAATTCATAGTTTTTAACTCTAAACACGAATAAGTTTTAAACCTCAAAACATTTAATTTAGACGTTATCCAATTTGCAGAATTTGTTGTAACAGGTTTCTGCTTACCTTTTAATTAGTGGCGCCACTTGTGTTGAAGTCAAAACCTCCCTCGCGTATTCTGTCCTTTTGTCCTTCTTAACAATATTGCCTTTCTCTGCCGATCACGTCGGCTCTTCCGATCACGTCGTCTCTGCCGATCACGTCGGGGTCACCATTTGATGGATCCTAATCCTTGCTAGCTCAAAAATCGGAGATCAGGCTTGTAGAATAAGTTGAAACTTTATTGATCAGAATAACCTCGAGGAAACAGCTGGGTTGTTCTTGACACAATGTCTTACAGAGGAGAACAACCCCCAGCAATGGTATTACAGTATATTTATATGTGTATGTGTAAGGTGTGTCTTCATTCTTCGGGACAGCCTTCCAGTTCCATATAGATTTCTTCTCCAATCAGCTGCTCGTTTTGGTTCCCTGTAACACAACACTTATGCATATTCTGCAACCCTGTACAACTGATGACCCTGTGCAACTGTCTTCCCCCAGGAAACCCCGCTAGGAAGACCCCCTCTCCTCATAACATATTTTCTTTGATCTCCCAGGAAGCCCCGATAGGAAGACCCCATCCCTTGTGCCATTTGTTCTTCGTCCAGGATGCCCCTCTAGAAAGACCCCCTCTCCTCGTGACATATTTTCTTTGATCTCCCAGGAAGCCCCGATAGGAAGACCCCATCCCTTGTGCCATTTGTTCTTCGTCCAGGATGCTCCTCTAGAAAGACCCCCTCTCCTCGTGAGATATTTTCTTTTACAACTAGAATCACACAAGGTTATATTCCTGAGTCTTAGTTAATTCACACTTGATTATTCTCAAACATCTTTAAAATCAACAAATATAAAAGTTATAATGGTAAGAAAAATCCCTTTTAACACATATAACATAGAAAAACCCTATAAAAGCATAGAAAACCCTTTACCATCTGCATTTAAATAGTTATGTTGGTGACTCTTTTTGTTTAATAAACCACCTTTTGATTGTTCGTGCTGCCTCGTTCCCTCTTTTGTCATGAGCCTTGAGCCAGGTTGTGACAAAGTGGGGGCTCGTCCCGGTCTTAGAATTCGGGTAATTTAATAAGATATCAATATTTAATACGTAGGCCTATGCATGAGGATCTAGTTGCGGGAAGCGTGGCAGCCCGGGGGAATGATAAGAAGTTTGTTTTTCTTTGACATTTGTTTGCTTGTTTGTTCATTTAAGGTAGTGCTATGGTGATGGGTTTGTTGGTTGAGCAGGGTAAGTGAAGGTTTGTTTTGGCATTTGAAAAATTTGTAGGTGATTTGTTTTTTCAAATTATTTATTATTGCTGCAGTCAGCAAATAATCCAATCGACTTTTGAGGGTCCTTGTGGGCATATTGTTGTCAAAAGCAGTTGGAGTTTTCTCTTGTAGGCTGTAGCGACAGTCCAATTTTGGGCTTGTTGTGCGGGTTCTCGGTAGTGTTGTGGCGAACGTGGCTGAAGCTTTTAGCTTGGGAGCATGTCCGTGGTTTTGGGAGGGTCGCTAGTGTGCTAGTTGCTCTTCCAAGCCAGCGGTCATTAGTGCATAAATACCCACCACAAGTAGCTGCATGAAGACTAGGGATGAGTTAAGTTAGCTGGGTTGTTCAAGGTAGCGGGAAAACTCCATGCCACGTTAGGATTGGTCCTTTGGGTATGCTCAGGGAAGCTGCACTGTCTTGCAGGGATTTTCTGTCATTTTGATGTGCCAATTATAAATAGGTATAATGTCAGATTGTGAGGCATTTATTGCAGCTCCGTCTGAAGAGGCATTGGAGCGTTGTACTAAAGAGCAGCTACTGAAGATTGCAGAGCACTTCTCAATAGTGGTAGGCGACAAACGCCTTAAAGAGAACATTAAGGTAGTTTTAAAGTCTGAGTTAAGGGAGAAGGGTGTGTTGGCTGTAGACGAGAAAGATGATTCTCCAGTTTCTCCTGGTGTACTTATCCAGACTTAGGGCTTAACGTTCGACCAACAAAAGGAACTGTTGTTGATTCAGCTTGATCATGACAAATGTAAACATGAGTTGCAAATTAAAAAGCAGATTGAGGTGGAGAGGATTCGTCAAGAAATAGAGCAGGCCAAACTAGATCTGGAAGGTCACCGCTTATAATTGGTGAATAATAGTAAGGGGTCCACTGAAGATCAGAGCGGGCAGTTGTCTAGAACTAGGTTATCCTTTGATATTAATAATTTAAGACTACTGCCACAGTTTAATGAGAAGGACCCGGATATTTTTTTTATATTATTTGAGCGTGTTGCTAAAGCTAGAGGTTCGCCTGATGCAGATTGTGCTTTAATGCTTCAGTGTGTGCTGACAGGACGAGCGCAGGAAGCTTATTCATCCTTGAGCGCAGAAGATAGCTCTAGCTATGTAAAAATCAAGTCTGCTGTGTTAAAGGCATATGAGCTGGTACCAGAAGCGTATCGCCAACGTTTTAGGTCCTGGGAAAGACGCACTGGTCAGACTTATATGGAGTTTGCACGGGACTTAACTGGTCATTTTAAAAGGTGGTTGGATGCGCTGGAGGTAACTACTTTTGGGCATCTGTGTGACCTTGTTGTTTTGGAGCAGTTTAAAAACATGCTTCCTGGCTACATTGCAACATATGTTAGTGAGAAAAAGTGCGTCACGGCGGCAGGTGCAGCTGCATTAGCAGATGAGTATTTGTTACTCCATAAAGTGAGTTTTAGAGAGCATGCTATAACACGTGAGTGTGCTTGGAGAGTTGGTGCACCGAAGTTAGAAGCAGTTTCACGAGGTAAAGTTGATACTAATTGTAACTACTGTCATGAAGAGGGTCACTGGAAGGCTGATTGTCCGCTGCTGCATTTTAGAAATAAAAGAGTGCTATCTAAGGTTAATCCTGTGGCAGCAGCTGCACCGGTTCTTATGGACTGTGTGTCTGAGTTACTAACAGCATAGCTTGAACCAAATGTCTTGGCAGCTTATGCTCCATTTATTAGAGATGGGTTTGAGTCACTGGTAGGAAGTGAGGTTAGAGTTCCAGTAAAAATTCTTAGGGACACGGGGGCCTATGACTCTTATATTGTGGGATCTGTGTTGTCGTTGTCTGAAGAAACTGATACGGGTGACTGCATACTAAGTCGTGGCATGGGTTTAACTGTTTTGCCCATACCGTTACATAAGTTGATCTTGGACTGTGAACTAGAAAAAGGAGAGGTAAAGGTAGGAGTTGCCCATTGAGGGGATTCATTTCATTCTGTGTAACAGGCTGGCTGGCCGCCGTGTTTGGGCTGATACTACTTCCTTGCCAGTCGTTGCATCTTGCCCGGATAAGTCTATTGTTGACCATAGTGCTGCTGATTTACCTCAAGTTTCCTCAGCCTGTGTAAGTACACGAGCTATGAGTAAAGCTGAGTCTGAAAGGGAATCTGATGAGAGTGAAATAGAGTTCGTGACTCCATCGATGTCGGACTTTCCATTATCTGTGTCAAAAATTGAGTTGATACAGGAACAGCAAAGTGACTCTTCCCTTAAAGAACTATTTGATTGTGTTGTATCAGGAGATCAACAGTGTAGCAAGTGGGTACTTTGTACAGAAAGGCTTGTTGCTTAGGAAATGGTTGATTCTGGGTTCTGACTTTGTTGGTGAGGCTATTGTTCAGTTGGTGGTACAGACTAAATTTCGTCCCCTTGTATTAAAAGTCGCTCATGATGACAGTGGGCACTTTGGTGTTAAAAAGACTTATCTTGGTATTGTGAAGCATTTCTTTTGGCCACGGTTGAAAAAAGAAGTTGCAGCATACATTAAGACATGTCACGTGTGCCAGTTAACGGGTAAGCCCAATCAGTATGTTAAACCTGCCATTACCATGCTCTAAGTCTGGCTGTAAATACCTGCTGTCTGTTATGTGTCAGAATACTCGGTATCCTGCTGCGTATCCATTGAGGGCAATTACCACTAAGGTGGTAGTGAAAGCTCTAAGTCAGTTCATATCGGTCTTTGGCATTCCGAAGGTATGCATTGTTGTAGCACTTGTTCACCTATTGTTGTATCGGCTATTTATCGCTTCATTGTCTCCTCGACTATTGTAAGTCGCTTTGGATAAAAGCGTCTGCTAAATGCCTAAATGTAAATATCTGTGTCTGGAAGAAAGAAAACATCTGTATCATCTGGAAACAGTGACAGGATCAAACACAAATAAAATTCATGACGTGAGTTTATATTTAGGAAATGAAATGAGTTTTGTTCAGTCTCCTCGGCTTGTGTGAATATGACAGAGGAATGAATGTTGAGACAGAAAACGCTGCTGCGCTCGGAGAGATTTGAGGAGATTGACCTGAGAATATCTGTTACTCATGAATGTGATGACATCACATCATCATTCTGGATGCTGGACATAGAAAAGCATCTCCATCAACAGATACCAACATCAATGACATGAAAACACAAACATCACAGGTTTTCTGACAACTTTAGAAATCTCGTATTAAAAACAGAAGGCAATAAAGAACTTTACATGGCAGAACTCTGTACCTAAGCATCATGAAATGAACCGTAGTGAAAAGATCTAAAACATTTACACCTGAAGAGCATCTTTATATATTTATATCATATATAAACCACAAAAGAAAACTAAGAGTAAAATAGCAGCTTAGCAGATGACGGTCAATGTAGACACTCTAAAATCTTTTGTATTTTAGTCTAAACTCTCTAGAAGTCGGTTGCAGCGCTGTTGTCATGATAATGTCATTATTCCTTATTTCACAACACCTTTTGTTTGCTTTCTGAATTCAATCCCAAATCTAAATCAAAGAGTTTCTAAAAGAAAGATGAAAAAGATGCAGCAGAGTAAAATAAAATGTGTGTCACCTTCATTTTAGAGATTGATGGCCATTGAGAACTCAATGTTAGATTGAGATTGTGTTGAAAAGATGAAGCTGTTTAAGATTTGGCAACATAAAAAGGAAACTTTCTGTTGATCGTGTTAAAGTGAGTTTATATACGTACTTAAATTTCAGTTGAGTCAGAGAAAGATCCCGACACACGGATCATATTTATCTAATAATGGAGGAAAAAGAAGTTTCTTTCATCTGTGCTATAAACTTTAGCATCTCAGAGACAAGATCAAGTGCTTTTCTGTTGATATAAAGATATGCAGAATGTGCTATAATAATATAATTCAACAAACAAATACTATCACTTTTTAATGCCGTTTAACACTTATAAAACTGTCTTCAGTGCTTCTCCATGACTGACTGTCACTAAAGTCACAGTTCACTATAAGAGTGAGAACAGAGTCCTGTTCAGCCTATTAAAATCATCCAATTTTACTGTAATGATTTTCTGATTGGTCAGGACATTCTAAAGCCTTTTCTCAATTTGCTTAACACACTCGTAATTATAAGTGACACAATATCTTTTTCTATATCCTGATTGGGTGGATTTAAACCCCTGCCAATGCCTTGGTTCGACCCCATCACACACACTTTGAGGGACTCTGAAGACATCAATCGTCCCAACAGCAGTCTCTTTTCTTCTTTCCTGTAGAGATTATTGTAAGACAACAGGCCTTCAATGGCCTGGAGTCAGGCGAATGGGTTCACCGTCACACAAAAAAAAAAAAGAAAAATTCCTACAAAATGATGGCGATACTCGCAGAGATGTTAGATGAAGAGATGATTTTATTTACAGTGATTAAGAGGTGTACCAGTCACAAAAATGAATGTAAACTTGAAGTAAAAATAACAAACAAATAAATCAGAGTAGTCTCCATAACCTCACAAACTTGTTACTCAAACTGCTTACGGCACCCCAACTGCACTCTTGCTTGCCAGCTAAAACACTGACTTGAGGCCCTCTTTAAATAGGCCAAACCCCTCCCCCTCAGACACAACCAAAAGAAAAGAGGTTAGCCGCAAAATGGCAAGTATATACGTTTTACATTCAAACATCGAATCAAAATCCCCAAGAGTACAATTCCATTGTCTCGTGTATATACAAAGAAAGACAATAATTACATATAAAAACAACAAGAAAACATATTACAAAATAAACACAAAAATCCCTTTGTCCCCTGTAAGACAAACTTTGGATTAGTCAGCTTTTGGTCGTTTGCCACTCCCCGTGAGACTATATAGCCAGACAACTAGGAGGCGCTCTGGTTTGCCAGCCTAAGGAAGGTCACTTTATGACAATTATGTAATGTGTGTTTACACTAGGGATGATTTTGGATTAATGAAACACCATTAACATATTAACAATAACTGCAAATGTAACCATATCATAAATATTAAAGATGGCATCACTTTTGTCAGAAGAAAGTATTATTTTTGCAAATATCTTTGTACAATGAAATGGTGTGATTTTATCCTTAGGTCTCAAACTGTTTTAAAACTGAAGTATGTAGAATTTTTTATTTTGTCCTGGTCTTGGTCATGGTTTGGCAGAATCATTGCAGACCTGTGTTTTGTGTGAGACACATGGCATTATTGTTATGACATGCCATGTGCTCTCTTGTCTCGTCTCCTGGCCCTGCCCCCTCGTTATCCTGTCTATCTTCCCATCATTGTTTCATTCCCCACAACTGCCCTGTGTCGTTATCCCTCATTATGTGTCCCTATTTAAAGCCCTTGTGTTTTCTGTTCTGTGCTGGTTTGTTTTGTATCAAATTTTTGTGTTGATGCGCCCGTGTCTTCTCCGTGTCCGTGTCTTCTCCGTGTCCGTGTCTTCTCCGTGTCCGTGTCTTCTCCGTGTCCGTGTCTTCTCCGTGTCCCTATGTTCTCCGTGCCCGTGTCTTCTCCGTTCCCGTGTCTTCTCCGTTCCCGTGTCTTCTCCGTGCCCGTATCTTCTCCGTGCCCCTGTCTTCTATGTTCCCGTGTCTTCTCCGTGCCCGTGTCTCGCCCGTGTCTCCTCCGTGCCCCAATGTTCTCCGTGCCCCAATGTTCTCCGTGCCCCTGTCTTCTCCGTGTCCCTGTCTTCTCCGTGTCCCTGTCTTCTCCGTGTCCCTGTCTTCTCCGTGTCCCTGTCTTCTCCGTGCCCTATGTTCTCCGTGCCCTATGTTCTCCGTGCCCTATGTTCTCCGTGCCCTATGTTCTCCGTGCCCTATGTTCTCCGTGCCCTATGTTCTCCGTGCCCTATGTTCTCCGTGCCCTATGTTCTCCGTGCCCTATGTTCTCCGTGCCCTATGTTCTCCGTGCCCGTGTCTTCTCCGTTCCCGTGTCTTCTCCGTTCCCGTGTCTTCTCCGTTCCCGTGTTTTCTCGGTTCCCGTGTCTTCTCCGTTCCCGTGTCTTCTCCGTTCCCGTGTCTTCTCCGTTCCCGTGTCTTCTCCGTTCCCGTGTCTTCTCCGTGCCCTATGTTCTCGGTGCCCGTGTCTTCTCCGTGCCCGTGTCTTCTCCGTGCCCCTATGTTCTCTGTGCCTCATGTTCTCCGTGCCCGTGTCTTCTCCGTGCCCCTATGTGCTCCGCGCCCGTGTCTTCTCCGTGCCCCTGTGTATTTCTTCGTTAAGGTATATCAACAGGGTAACAGGTAATTAGTTATCTTTAACAGCAATTGGACCAGTAACAGAAGATGCTAAATCTTTAAGAGCCAGTGGTCTGACAATAAGTCAATAAGGACAGGAGACAGTAATTTGAGTTATTGTGATCACTTTTTGTTTAACAACAGGAAAAATAACTACAGTGTAACAATTTGGTTCAGGGAATATACATAAAGAAATAAGAAAATAAAGCCGGCATAAGTTTCCCTTAAAACAAGAGAAATAAAACCCAGTTCCAAAAATAGTCTTACTGTTCGTTGGGGCCCTTTTTTTTCTTTTTAGTTAAATCAGTTTCATAACAGTATCAGTATGCCAGCGCTTGTGGATCCTACCACACAATCCGTGAGGGAGGGAAAGTGAGACTGCGCATAAACTCATGCTCGTGGGTCCGTGGCTCGCCACCCAACGTATGCTGGGAATCTTTCGTGGGTTCAGAGTGCGAAACATCCAATCCCGATTCAACCGGAAGGCTTCAACTCCAGGTCGGGCGTGACTTCCGATCCATGTGCATCACTGGAATGAATCTGGCACAAAAAAACTGACCTATGGATTGGCCAGAGGAAATCTAAAAGCTCATTACATTCATATTGTGTCTGTCACATGAATTATCACCAATCAATAACATTCCACTTTATATCAACTGGCTCAAATCATGATCTCAAGAAGATTCAGTCGCACGACAATAATATATCAAGTATCAAGATTCAATTTCAAGTATTACTGATTATTGCTATTTGAGGTAGTAAAAACTCACAACACAAATTCAATAAAAATAAGAGCTACAGTTTGTGCAATACAAATAATGCAAGAAAACTCAGAGATCCAGGAGGTAATAGTAAGGCTAAGCGTGCTTTATCATCCCTCCCTGCACCGGTAACATTGAGGGAATGCACTAAAAAGTTGACCTCCTAAATCACTGACCAGAAATTCACACACACACATTTAACGCTTTTTTTTCTTTTAACACACATAGTAAACATATTGACATAGAAAACATCATCTTTTGCAAACCAACTGGAAATAAATCCATTACTGCAAGGATTAGAGCGCATGTAGCACTGATCACCTAAGCTAGTAGGATAGCTAGACTCACATTAGCAGCTTTAACATAGTGATACAGCATTGAGTCCCTATTACAGCCGTTAACAGCCTTTCTAAAGGGCAGCTTATCAACTGTTACCATTTCTTTTTTTATGTAACCCAACAGGTCTCAGTTTTTTTCTCACTCACCGTTGAGTTAATGAATGGGTCTCTCTATATTGGCTGTCTGATCAGCAGCAACCGTCTGCCGACCGCGCTCTCTATAAAGTGTAAACATGACAACATAGCAGTCATCATAAGTTTAGTATCCTCATAGTTAATGAAATCCCGTTGGAGGGGATATTTATGTTTCTTACCCTATGGATGGTAATTGACTCGGCTAGGCAACTAAACATCCATGCGGTCAACTAGTCAGGAAGTGAAGGCGGAGCTCGATTGCCTTAAGTTTTGGAGCTCAGTGATTGGTCAGCTTCCCACAAAAGGAGCATGGGAAATGTAGTTTGAATAGTTTTTGTTCATCAGGGGGGGATAACTCTTCTTCTATAGTTTTGTGCATTTGATCCCTTATTGTAAACTATTGTTACTTTGATAAATGAACTTAAAACATTTATCTCAAGAATCAGTTGACTTAAAGATAATAATTATTATGCCAAGACTCCGGTTTAAGACCTGGTTACACTCTCCCCTCCTGAACTCATGTATGTCCCTGTACGTGGAAGAGCTCAAACGTGCTTTATCTGAGGGGGGTTTGGGAGGAAGGGTGCAGAGACTACTTGATCTTCATTCAAAACATCGGATAACATAGTGGTCAACCCATGGAGGAATGATTTAACAACTGTGACCAATGGGTTTCCGAGTTCAGGATAATCCAGTCGCTTTGACGGTTGGCGTTCCCTTCCAGATTTACTGACAGGAGCATCTGTGTCTGCCATTCTCTCTGCTTCCTCTCTGGATTCAGTTTCTTCCATTTCCAGTTTCTCTCCTTCCACAGACTTCTCAGTCTTTGTTCTGTCTACTTCCTCCTCATGTTCTGACATGTCAGGAGACACCGACTGCTGTTCATTACAGATGTCACTGACAGTGTCAAGTATGGTCTCTTTCTCCACAGGATGCATTTCAGGTAAGTGAGCACAAGGCATGTTACTTTTAATGGGGTCTGTTTCAGGTGTTTGGTCAATTGGGGCGATGCTTTCAGTAAGTAAGTGTTCTATATCACTGCAAAGGTTGGTAGGCCTACTGGGCCTCAGGGGACTGACCGGGGCATCGATAGACATATCCGATGGCCTAGACTGTTCAGGGGAGCAATTTACGGTATGAGCATTTACTGGGATTTTGACAGAACAGGGACCTGGAGGCATGGTATACTGCCTATGTCGTTCATTAGACAAGGATTCTCTGGGCTGTACTAGACCTTCATGGACTGTGGGGATAAACACATTTGAGACCTCACTGAACCAATGAACTGGGATGGATTCATCCTCTTCCTCTTCTGAAGGGTCAGCGTCCAGAACAGGATTTGCAAGGGTTGCTATTCTGTGCTTTGCAGGTTGTTTGGCAGACTTGCTACTTTCCTCCATTGGTAGGAATCCACATGGGAGGAGTAAGTCCCTGTGCAGAGTTCTTAATGGACCATCACTGACTTCGGGTTTGACAGTATACACAGGTAGAGTACCTGCCCTGTTCACCACTACGTGGACAGTAGACTCCCACCTGTCTGATATCTTATGTTTCCCCTGGATGCGGACATTCCGGACTAGCACTCAGTCTCCAGGCTCCAAGTCTGAGGCGATCACCCACCCGTCGAACCGTGTTTTGTTCTTGTGTGCGGTTTTTGCAGCATTACTCATAGCTAACTTGTAGCTCTCCTCAAGCCGTGATTTGAGGTTCTGCACATATTCGGAGTGTGACGTGTGTTGCTTGCCATGGAGCGGTAGTCCAAATGCAAGATCGACTGGTAGGCGGGGCTGGCGCCCAAACATCAACTCATAAGGTGTGAAACCCATCACATTGTTTTTAGTACAATTGTAGGCATGGTCAAGGGGTCTGACAAAATCACGCCAATGGGACTTTTCTTGGTTCTGAAGGGTGCCAAGCATATTGAGTAAGGTGCGATTAAATCTCTCCACAGGGTGTCCCCTGGGATGGTAGGGTGTTGTCCTCACTTTTTGAATACTTTTTGAGTTCCTTTATCATGCGGGATTCAAAATCTGGTCCCTGGTCACTGTGTAATTTTTCGGGCATTCCATAGTGCACCATAAAATTCTCCCATAAACACTTTGCCACTGTACGGGCCTTTTGGTTGGAAGAGGGAATTGCCACAGCAAATTTTGTAAAGTGATCCGTGATCACAAGGATGTCTTTAGTTCCACTTCTATCAGGTTCAAGGGAAAGGAAATCCATACATCGAAGTTCAAGGGGTCTTGTGGTCTTGATATTTACTAGGGGTGCAGCTCTCTCTGGAAATGCTTTCCTCCGTACACACCTGCCACAAGTCCTCACCTTTCTCTCCACATCCATAGCCATCCTTGGTCAATAGAACCTGGTCCGAATAAGGTCCAATGTGCGGTCAACTCCCATATGACCCATATGGTCATGGAGGCTAGTCAAAACTGCGCCACGAAGCTCAGCTGGGAGGACCAGCTGGCACGTTGTTTTGGGACCTTCTTGGCGTCGTCTGCATAAGACATTATTCACAATTTCAAAGCGGCTTTATTCTTTTAAAAAGAAAGGAAGATCAGGAAGTTCATTTCGCAAGGTAGGGGGTGGTGTATCACCTGTCTCAATTTGGGAAATGACGTGTTTTATACACTGGTCGGCCCTTTGTCTATCCGCCAGTTCTGCTTCAGACAGGTGAGGGATGGTGGGAAATTCACCAGACCGGTCTGCTTGTTGATTGCATTGGGGCACCGCATTTGCAGAGACTGCAAGGCATTCGACTAAAACAACATTTCCAGTGTTACTGTCATCAACCTGGGTGCTGTAAATAAGTTGTCTTTCACAGATTGCTTGTACAACTTCCTCATTAACAGCATTAACATTATTTGGGTCAGAGAGATGATCTTTGGTGAACTGGAAAATGCGTTCCCTCTCTTTCTGTGACTTTGGGTCATCCTCCATGGCTCCGTGTGGCCTGAGTGACAGACCATCAGCATCAGCATTCTGTTTCCCAGGTCGGTAGAGAAGCTTGAACGAGAATGTGGACAGTGCTGCCAGCCATCTGTAGCTCGTTGCATCCAGTTTAGCTGAGGTCAATATGTAAGTTAGCGGATTACTGTCAGTTACAACAGTGAACTGATTACCATATAGATAATCTGCAAACTTTTCGGTGACTGACCACTTCAATGCTAAGAATTCCAATTTATGCGCCGGATAGCGACTTTCACTCCGTGATAACCCTCTGCTTGCATATCTAATCGCTCTCAACAGGCCCTCCTGTTCTTGGTACAACACTGCACCAAGTCCAGTGGTGCTGGCGTCAGTGTGCAGTACATAAGGTTTCTGAGGATCTGCAAAACCTAGCACAGGGGCGGTAGTAAGTTTTTCGATTACAGTCTCAAATGCTTGTTGGTAAGCATTGTTCCATCACTCCCCAAAAGGCTCTTTTGGGTCTCTGTATTCTGATCTTTTTGTCACTTTAGCTTTCTTTTGGGAAGGTGGGTAGCCAGAGGTTAACTCATGGAGGGGCTTCGCAATATTGGAGTAACCTTTAACAAACCTCCTGTAGTACCCAGCGAACCCGAGGAAAGATCTTAATTCTCGCAAGCTCTGAGGGACGGGCCAAGTCTTGAGAACAGCAGTTTTTTCTGGGTCAGTTTGTACTCCATTTCTAGACACCACATGACCAAGATATCGGACTGATGTCTGAAAGAAGACCACTTTTCTGGAGAGAGTCTGAGGCCAAATTCTTTGAGACGGGATAGCACCTTAATCAACCGGTCCTCGTTTTCTTCAAGGGTCTTGGAGAATATGATCATGTCATCAAGAAAAACAAGTACTTCTTTCAAGTACATGTCCCCCATGCATTTCTCCATTAGCCTTTGAACGTACTAGGTGGGTTAGTCACTCCTTGAGGCATCCGATTGAACTCCCAGAAGCCGAGTGGGCACACAAAAGCTGTTTTTGGCTTATCCGCCTCTTCAACTTCTATCTGGTAGAAACTGGATTTTAAATCGAGGACAGAAAACCACTGAGAGCCATTAAGTGCACAGAATGTGTCCTCTAGCTTTGGGAGGGAATACGCATCCTTTATGGTCTGGAGGTTCAACCGTCTATAGTCTATGCACAGGCGGACTTGGCCATTTTTCTTCCTCACAACCACGATTGGTGATGAAAATGGAGATTCTGAATCTCTGATGACTCCTGCATCAAAGAGCTCCTGGATGTGGTTTCGAACAGCCTCAATATCCTGAGGGTGGATTGGTCGTGCGCGCTGTTTGAAAGGGGTGTCGTCTGAGAGTTTTATATGATGTGTTATCCAATCTAATATGCTCCCAGTTGTTGAAGACCTACGACTGGCAAGGGCGGCCTCCATGTCATCCGTTCTCATCCTGCTAGACTTATCGGCTGCTTTTGACACTGGGATCAGTCATTCGTAAGCATGGCTTCTCCTACCACTGTTATGCGGATGACACGTAACTCCACCTATCCAAAAAAAAAAAATCTTTTGTAACTTCTCCCTCTGTGTAACTTGGTAGCATTGTTGTAGCACTTGTTCACCTATTGTTGTATCGGCTATTTACCCCTTCATTGTCTCCTCGACTATTGTAAGTCGCTTTGGATAAAAGCGTCTGCTAGACGCGTAAATGTAAATGTAGTCCATTCTGTATGTAGAAGCTTCCTTCCAATACTGGTTGTGCTTCACCCCTGATATACTTTTGTGGGCCAGAACATCTTATCAACTGGATTTGTGCATCGCTGTTCTATTACTGCCTTGAAACATGTTCTCCACTCCAAGGACTTCAGTGGGTCCCCTAAGAAAATTGAGGGTTCAGGTGCAGTAAGTCTGACGAGAACTATGGCTTGTTGTTTTCTTGTTATCTCTCTTGCAAGCTTGTTCTTTCATTTCTTTAGAGGATGCTTCTAGAGGACAATTGACAACCTCAATGCTTACTGCTCTACTATCATTACAGAACTCACCCGAGTCAACTTCTGGGTGTATCTTGAGCTTCGCAGCTATTACTAGAAGATCTCTCTCTGACTCTCCACTCTTAAGTTCAAGACATTGAGTAGCAATAGCCCTCCTCAAACTTCATCTCTGCCTGCTTTGCAGCCAACTGTGTGGCACATCCTGCTCTTTTTGCAGTGATACTTTGAGCTGACGAACAGCTGGAAAGTTGACCACGAACAGACTTGGAACTTGTAGATGGAAAATAACGACTGAGCACACTCTTTGTCAAGCACCATATGAATTCTTGCATCTTCTGCATTAGCATCGAATTCCTCTTGCCCCGATTCACTCATGCACACTTTCATAAGTCCCATTATATCCAATTTTACAGCTATACAGGAATCCATTTAGCTTCTAATCCCAGTAGAATGAACGATTTAAATTTTATAAGCTCATACATCGTTTTACTTCCAATTCCTTCTACACTATCCATTAGGTCCTATAAATCTTCATCAGAGCACTCACTCTTAAGTTTGGTATGTGAAGCTTTAGCTTGTTCCCACCAGTTATGGTACAACTTGATGAATTTAATCTCATTTTGAGAAACTTCATGCTGCTTAAGCTCCTTGCGTTACGTTTTAACTGTAGCTGCACTGGTCTAGATAAAAGATAGCCATGCTTCATACTGATGTCTTTCGCTGTTTATTTGTTTCCATCTCTCTCTTTACAGCACACATTGTGAAAACTATAAAGAATAAAGCATATAATATTCACAATATGCATTTCTACGAGTCTTTATCACATTCTCTTATTTAAACGCCCAGTAATATGCACATAAAAATCAGCGGCGAATCCAAATCCTCTGACATTAGTCTATACACATAACATCATTTACATAAACAGACCTAAAACAACACTATACACAAGATGTAACAGACTTAAACATGAATTACTGAGTATGCCCTCTTAGACCATGCAGACGATTGAACTCTTTCTCTGTCTCTTTATCAATAGTTTCTCTCTAACACTCTGTTAGTTTGACCCATAATGCAATGGTCCTGCACCACTCAACTCATGTGATCTGTCACGCCTCAATACTAACTCTTGTGTAAAGAACCCATCACTTTTAAAACATTTCAAGGGTGCACGTTCTCTGTTTTGACCTTAAATGTCACATTTATATATTTGGTCAATTATTCTACCAAACAAACTCGAATGTACATGGATTTATAAAATAAACACAAATATACACAACTTTGACATATTTACACCAGGCTTTACTTGCAGATAATGTCAATATGCCAATGGTGTTAAATTAATCCAAAATCATCCCTAGTATAAACACACATTACATAATCTCTACAGGAAAGAAGAAAAGAGACTGCTGCTGGGATGATGGATGTCTTCAGAGTCCCTCAAAGTGTGACGGGGTCGGGCCAAGGCATTGGCAGGGGTTTAAATCCACCAAATCAGGATATAGAAAAATATATTGTGTCACTTATATTTACGAGTGTGTTAAGCAGTTTAAGAAACAAGGCTGTAGAATGCCCCGACCAATCAGAAAATCATGACAGTAAAATTGAATGATTTTAATTGGCTGAACAGGACTCTGTTCTCACTCTTATAGTGAACTGTGACTTTAGTGACAGTCAGTCATACAGAAGCACTGAAGACAGTTTTATAAGTGTTAAACAGCATTAAAAAAAGATATAGTATTTGTTTATTGAATGATATTATTAAGCACATTCTGCATATCTTTATATAAACAGAAAAGCACTTGATCTTGTCTCTGAGATGCTAAAGTTTATAGCACATATGAAAGAAACTTATTTTTCCTCCATTATTAGATAAATATGATCCGTGTGTCGGGATCTTTCTCTGACTCAACTGAAATTTAAGTACGTATATAAACTCACTTTAACACGATCAACAGAAAGTTTCCTTTTTATGTTGCCAAATCTTATACAGCTTCATCTTTTCAACACAATCTCAATCTAACATTGAGTTCTCAATGGCCATCAATCTCTAAAATGACTGCGACACACATTTCATTTTACTCCCCTGGATCTTTTTCATCTTTCTTTAAGAAACTCTTTGATTTAGATTTGGGATTGAATTCAGAAAGCAAACAAAAGGTGTTGTGAAATAACGAATAATGACATCATCATGACATCAGCGCTGCAACAGACTTCTAGAGAGTTTAGACTAAAATACAAAAGATTTTCTCAGTGGTAAAATATTTGTGTAAATCGGTCATCTCTCATCTGATGTTGGATCTCAGAGCGTCTACATTGACTGTCACTTTTGCATCTTTTTACACTTCAGATGATCATCTGTATGTCAATGCTGAACAAAATCTGCTAAGCTGCTATTTTACTCTTAGTTTTCTTTTGTGGTTTATATATGATATAAATGTATAAAGATGCTCTTCAGGTGTAAATGTTTTAGATCTTTTCACTACGGTTCATTTCATGATGCTTAGGTACAGAGTTCTGCCATGTAAAGTTCTTTATTGCCTTCTGTTTTTTAATACGAGTTTTCTAAAGTTGTCAGAAAACCTGTGATGTTTGTGTTTTCATGTCATTGATGTTGGTATCTGTTGATGGAGATGCTTTTCTATGTCCAGCATCCAGAATGATGATGTGATGTCATCACATTCATGAGTAACAGATATTCTCAGGTCAATCTCCTCAAAGCTCTCCGAGCGCCGCAGCGTTTTCTGTCTCAACATTCATTCCTCCGTCATATTCACACAAGCCGAGGAGACTGAACAAAACTCATTTCATTTCCTAAATATGAACTCATTTCATGAATTTTATTTGTGTTTGATCCTGTCACTGTTTTCAGATGATACAGATGTTTTCTTTCTTCCAGACACAGATATGATTCAGTGGATCTCTATGCAGAACTTGTGTTTTTATCAGACATCACTTGTATACATTTCAGATTTTTTAGAAACAAGTTTGACTACAACAGCCAGTTTTGGAGATTTTTGTAAAGGCAAATCTCACTTTTTCCCATCCTGACCTTATTTTCATTATTTATTTCCTTTTTTATATGTTTAAAATCACTGTAATTTTACATGATTAAATGAAACATTTGACATATTTTAGATGTTTTTTTTTTCATGGCTTGGGCCTTTTCCTTTTTCTTCAAACATTTATTTACCTCACTCTTTTTTTCTGTACCTGTATATAAAGAACATCTGATCTTTTCATGACAAGGATGATATTACCGGTCTCTGTATCTGAGGAAACTTCACAAAATATACAAATCTTGGAGTAGAAACTGTCAGGATGGGATGAGGTGAAAGGAGAGAGAACCCAATTGCAGGTACAAGTGGCGGGAACAAACAAGACTTTAATACAACAACAGAAAACAAAAACCCACGATGGGGAAAACACTTAGACACTGTAAAAATGGCAAACAAAAGACTTCCCATAAAGGGGAACAACACAAGGCAATATTTTAAAGAACTAAACAAGGCAAGACAGGTAACAAGCAGGGCAAACTCCAAACAAAACACTGACAAGACACAAACACAATTCCAAAAACAGGAGAACAACATTTAATGCCGCGATACAGGACAGAAAGCACAAGGGCTTTATATAGGGAAAACATAACAAGGGATAACGACACGGGGCAGGTGTGGGGAATGAAACAATGATGGGAAGATAGACAGAATAACAAGGGGGCGGGGTCAAGGGACGAGAGAAGAGAGCACATGGCATGTCATAACAAACAATGCCATGTAACACTCACAAAAAACACAGGTCTGCCATGATGCTGCCAAAAAAATGACCAAGAGAGGCGGAATCATGACAGAACCCCCCCTTAAGGAACGACATCCTGGCATGCCTCAGGGGGGCCGACAAAAAAAACAGGACATAAAGCACACGGATCTGGTGCTGTCACGACCTGGTCCACCAAACTAGAGAATACATGACAAGAAGGACCAGATCATGACAGCACATCCCCCCCAGGGAACACATAATAACCCTGAAGGGGACACGATTGGGGGACACAACAGACAAATATCATGACAAGACCAGAAACACATTACAAGAAAAAAAATAAGGGCCATACAGACAAAGTAAACACATGGATATGGTATTGTCATGATACGGTCCACAAGACTACAAGATCTCTCACAAGAACCGAATCATGACAATACACACCCTTAGGGAGCGCCACCTGGCGACCCTAAGGGAACATGTATGAGGGGACACAGCCGACAAGGACAGAGACAAGGACATTAGCCAAACACACATAAAAGAACACAACATGGGCAAAACAGATATTAAAATAAAAGGGTTAGGGTGACATAATAAAAACAACATAGACGGGATGGGAGGGGGAGGAACAAAAAGCGCAGAAGCCGCGGGGAATGCCGGCTGTACCGGGCAGATGCCGCGGGGAATGCCGGCTGTACCGGCGCAGATGCCGTGGGGAATGCCGGCTCTACCGGCTGAGAAGCCCCGGGGAATGCCGGCTATACCGAGGCAGATGCCGCGGGGAATGCCGGCTCTACCGGCACAGAAGCCGCGGGGAATACCGGCTCTACCGGAGCAGAAGCCGCGGGGAATGCCGGCTCTACCGGCGCAGAAGCCGCGTGGAATGCCGGCTCTACCAGCGCAGATGCAGGACCTGGATCCGATGTCGGGACAGGACTTGGATCCGACGTCGGGACAGGACTTGGATCCGGGACATGACTTGGAACCGACGTCGGGACAGGACTTGCATCCGAAGCTGCAACCTGGACCCGTCGTATCTTCCTCTTCAAGTGGCGGGTGAGATGAGGGATCGCAGGAGGGGGCGGGACCATCTCAGGACCCGAGGAGTTCGACGGGGAGTCCCAGGACTTCCTCCTGGATCTTCTCCCTCGGACGTTGACAGGGGGACAGGCTGGACTGGGAACGGGGAGTAGGGAGCTGGCGGCGCTGGTGCTGGGAGAAGCTGAGCCCCCCAATGTGGCCGTGGCCAGGACGCAATCCTCCAGGACGGTGGCCAGCAGGGTGGAAGCCCGGTTGATCACATACCTGACCACGTCTGAGAAAGGGAGGGGACTCAGCATTGTCATCTCCCTGGGCTTGAGGAGCTTGGAGAGGCAGATGTTAAAGATCACCGCCTTCTCCCTCTCCCCAAACTCGGTCTCCTCCACCACCGTCTGGAAAGGCTCACATGTCTCGGTCTCCCTGGTGCAACCCGAACAACAGACGGGAATCGGGCTTCCGCAGCCACGTGTTGTCATCATCTCAGTTCGGGTCATGGCATTCGGCCAGGATGGCATGAGGTGAAAGGAGAGAGAACCCAATTGCAGGCATGAGTTGAGGGAAGAAACAAGACTTTAATACAACAACAGAAAACAAAAACCCACGATGGGGAAAACAGTAACACTAAGACACTATAAAAACGGCAAACAAAAGACTTCCCACGAGGGGGAACAAAACACGGCAATATTCTAAATAACTAAAACAAGGCAAGACAGGTAACAAGCAGGGCAAGATGATGTAGAGTTACTGTACGAAAAAAAAGGGTTCATAAAAAATAAAACATGATCAGAATTTAAAGAGTTCAAATAAGTGGGACAGGAATAGAAATATCAATGTGTGGTTTATTTTAATGACCACTGAATATTGCTGTGAAAATATGACTCATGATATATACAAAATTATATTTGTTTTTATTTTAGATTTGGACAAATAATGTTTGTTGAAATATTTCCCAAAAATATTTATTTTCTACAAAACTGTTCAAGATTAAAAAGTAATATTATTCTCAGTTGTTGTAATGAACCGGTGAGATGATCTGTGGAGCTGAATTTTGACCTTTTTCCCTAAGCCATGGACTGAAGTAAGGAAAGAGTTTCTCAGTGAAAGTTTGAGCAGTGAAAGAGTAGATATGAGATCTGTTCTCAACATCATAAAAACAGACCAGACCCTCCTCATAATCCACAAACATCCCCAACTTCTGTGGATTCACTCTCAGAGACAGAGAGACAGAGGGACCAGCACATGCCCGAAAATTATTCTCATTCCTCAGATTCACAGTCCAGAATCCATTCTGAGGATTCAATTTGATCTTTCTCTTCCTGTTAATAGATTCCCTGACCACTCCTAAATCCCATCCAGTTTTATCCTTCACCTGAACCTCAAAGTAAAATCTCCCTGAGGAGAATCCCTCTTTTCCCAGAACACAAACACACGGATCAAATCTCTCTGGATTATCTGGGACTTTATGTCTAATGTCTCCATCTCTCACTTGTTTTCCATCTTCAGACAGGATGAGAAATGGATGAGCTGTATCAGGATCCAGAGTCACATCCACTGAGAGAGAGATGAGAGAATATGAATCGTATCTTCACAATATAAAGATGTTGATGTGTTTATAATTTTAGAGTTGAGTTTGTGTATGTAAAGAATGATTGTTAGTGAAAGTGAAAGAACAATGAAGATGTACCTGCATACTGCTGCATCTTCCTCAACACTGAAAACACAAATAACAAGAAAACATCTTCAAGAGTTGATCTAAGAATCTCGGAACCACTGACACATAACAAGAATTAATAACTCTTTTTATTTAGAACTATATTTCTATAGAAGATGTTTTACCAGTTTGTGTTAGTTTGTCATCTAGAGTCTCCTGCAGTTGAGTCAGAGCTCTCCTCAGAGTCTCCACACTCACATCAGTCTTCATACTGATCTCAGACCAGTTCTTAGTGTGTGGAGGTCTATACAGAGATGAGTCAATCTACAGCAGAAGAGAGAGATGAGAAATCCATCAGCATGAGAGAGAGAGAGAGAGCCAGAGAGAGCCAGAGAGAGCCAGAGAGAGCGAGAGAGAGAGAGAGAGAGAGACCAGAGAGAGAGACCAGAGAGAGAGAGAGAGAGAGAGAGACCAGAGAGAGAGAGAGAGAGAGAGAGAGAGAGAGAGAGAGAGAGAGAGAGAGAGAGAGAGAGAGCCAGAGAGAGAGTGAGAGAGCCAGAGAGAGCCAGAGAGAGAAAGAGAGCCGGAGAGAGAGAGAGCCAGAGAGCCAGAGAGAGAGAGAGAGAGAGAGAGAGAGAGAGAGAGAGCCAGAGAGAGAGAGAGAGAGAGAGAGAGAGAGCCAGAGAGCCAGAGAGAAAGAGAGCCGGAGAGAGAGAGAGCCAGAGAGAGAGCCAGAGAGAGAGAGAGCCAGAGAGAGAGCCAGAGAGAGAGAGAGCCAGAGAGAGAGCCAGAGAGAGAGAGAGAGAGAGAGAGAGAGAGAGAGAGAGAGAGAGAGAGAGAGAGAGAGAGAGAGAGAGAGAGAGAGAGAGAGAGAGAGAGAGAGAGAGAGAGAGAGAGAGAGAGAGAGAGAGAGAGAGAGAGAGAGAGCCTGACCTGTATGATGTGGAGATGATGGTCAGTGTTTGAGAACTTCTCCAGCTCACTGTCTCTCCACTTCAGCTCAGTGATCTCCTGCTCCAGATCTTTAACGAGATCTTCATCGTGTTTCTCTGCTGCTTTCTGCTGCTCCTCCATCATCTCCAGCAGCTCAGTCTGACATCTCTCAATGGATCTGATCAGAGCGCTGAAGACCTCAACACTAGCTGCTTTCTCCTCATCTGTGTTTCTCTGAAACAATCCCGTTATCATTCATCAAACCAAAACATTATTATTCATAAACATCTTTAACTCACTTTTCTGAGTTCTGCTGAGTGTTTGATGTCTTGAATCTTCTTGATTCTCTCCTGGATCATCTGCTGAACGTCTGTCTGTGTCTTCTTCAGTTGAGTCTACAGACAGACAGAAACCCACAGACACATTTCATCACAGGTAAACAGGTTATTAAATCATGTTTTAATGTTGTTATGATCTCAAACCTTCTTCTCTTTACTCATCTCCTCTAGAGGAACAGTGTTGTGAGTCTTGTGTTCTCCATCAACACAAAACACACACACGTATGTCTGATCATCTCTACAGAAGAGCTCCAGCGGTCTCTCATGTTTCTCACATATAAAGTCCTTTATATTCTCCACAGGATCCATCAGTTTGTGTTTCTTTGAATGAAGTTTCTGGTGAAGGTCCAGGTGAGTTTCACAGTAAGAGGTCTGACACATCAGACAAGACTTCAGGGCTTTCAGCTTTCTTTCATCACAGATGTCACAGAGAACTTCACATCTTCTCAAACTGAACTTTTCATTAAAGTGCAACACAAGTTGTCTAAGTGTTGTGTTGATTTTGAGATCTGGTCTTTTACTGAATGTTTCTTTACACATTGGACAGCTGCAGATGTGACTGTTGTCCCAGCACTGTTTCAGACAGCTCCTGCAGAAGTTGTGTCCACATGGAGTGCTGACTGGATCACTGAACACATCCAGACACACGGAACACTGAAGCTCTTCATTCAGACTAACACTGGAGGATGATAGAGCTGAGAAACAGACAGACATCATCACAGGTTATATATATGATGATAAAATAATATTTAACATTTTAAACACTTGAAATCTTTGTTTTTTCATTCTTATCGTACATGGAGGTAGTGTATCCACACTCTTTCTTCTTGTTCTTCTTGGTTTTGGTGATGTTGGTTCCGTCATTGCACGTCTTCTCTTAAAATCTTTTCAGATAACAACACAAGAAATCACATTTCACAATATCACATCGGTCCCTTCACAAACATCTAAAACTATATGTCAGATTTCAGAGTATAAATCACATAAAACTGTATTTCTGTACAGTATGTTTAATATATAAACACATTTAGTGTTTTTCTTGCTTAATGTGAATTTTAGCTTTAGTTCACACACTTCCTGTTTCTTTGAGTCTTTAAGTCGTGTGACACAATAACAACAAACTCTAAACTTTACAAGAGTTTACAAGTTACAATTAAACACTTTACAGTATGCTTAATAAAATTCAGTTTAGATTAAACTAGTTTAACTCATTGAACTTATGTATTAATCTGGTTTAATCTGGTTTAGTTAGACAGACACTCTACTAAAGTAAAACACAAACATAAGAAACTTGTTGAGAGAAATTTCTGATATATTTTATTAAGTTACCTGTGAATGAGTATCAGCTGTGATCATGTACGTCTGTGAAAGTCTCAGATATCTTGTGTCTGAAGAAATAAAGTGTTTAAAGACTTGAAGATTCTTGTTCATCAGTTTAGTTTCATTTCCACTAATAGGTGTGATCACCTGTGATGATGTCATAGCTCCTCCCACATTTTCACTTTTATGGATCTTCTGTAAATGTAAATGTGAATCTGTATGAAGTGTGTTCAGTTTGTGTTAATCTTATGAACAACTTTCATCATGACACAACATTATACAAATTATTGTATGACCAATAGTCATGAGTTAAAGAACTACCTTACTTCATCAAAAGAAAGAAAAAAACTTGATAAAAGATTATAGAATATTTGTTATTCACAGATAAAGAGACAGTTTAACATAATGAGAAATACTGTAGGAGACAACATGAAGATTAACAGACATAAGAGATTCATAAACATATTTATAAAACTCAATCCTTGTTTTCACTCCAAATTTAATTACTTTAGAAGGATATTTAATCATAAATAAAACTGTTGTAAAAAACAAATAATAATTTTATTTCTTTCCTCATTAATAACTGGGTATTTTGAAACAAATTAAATTAATCTAGAATGTAATAGAATAATAAATAAAACTGTTGTAGACAATAAATCATATTTTTTTTTAATTTCTTGCTTTTTCCACTGACGATGAAAGAGTTGACATTACATTTTTAAATGGGTTCTTAAGAATGCAAACTGCTCGATGTCAATCTTTACGTTTTAATAGGCTTTAGGAGATCATAAAATCATATTAAACAATTAAACTAATAATAATAATTTTGAGAATTATAAGAGTTGAAATCATGAATGTCTGAAAATGTAAAGAAAAATAAACTTATTTTGAATTATTTAAGAGTAAATAAATGATGATAAGAAAAGAGTTTATGAATCATTCTTTAAACTATTACTGGACAGTCTGTAGTATTTCCTGCAGATGAAGCGAGAGCCTCAAGTTTTACAAAGCTAAATAATAAACATAAGATTCAGATTTACTGTCAAAAACATTTAATCAAGAGAAAATAATGATTATTTTACAGTGAATATTTTAGATCCTATGACTGTCTTACAGTCATCACAAACAAGACAAACGTTTGATCCACACACTCTATAATGCACAAAAATACATGCATATGATACTTTAATAAACTTTTCATTATTACATCGGTGTTGCGGTGAGAAAACCATAAAATGGTTTAAAAATAAAGTTACACAATTCTTAAAAATCATAGACAAAGTCATAAAAAGATGTAATCCTAGAACCCCTCCAATGTGACTGGCATCAGGTACATCCAAAATGAAGTCACATTGTTTCTGGGATAGGTAAGCAGTCAATCTCTCTTTGTCCAATTCTTCCAAAGCCTTTGTCAGCTCATTTTTCACCTCCAATAAATCGTACTTTGATCCGATCTGATTTCTCTTACAGCTCCACAGATGGCTATGAAGCATTGCAAGGCACTTATGAAGGCATCAGTGGTGAGATCTTCCAGAATCTCAATGTAGTCGGGGTCATGGCTCATAATAAGGGGTGTGGCTATGCAGGTAGTTTACATCTTTTAAGCAGATATCTGAAAGCAGGCCTGCAGACGGGGTCCTATCTGATGTGTGGACATGTGCTGTCGGGTGGCACGTCCTTGTTTGGATGTGCACAAACATGTGTATCTAATTATGTATATAGCTTAGGTGAGCAGGTAGGCTAAGTAAACATCGGGTGTTTTGCAAACAAAGACCAGTTTTACCAAACAAGGGTTTCATGTTTTCAAAGTAGAGGTAAACATTGTGGATTTGTTTGTCAATGGTCAAACTCATTCTTGTTTGATCTGGAATACCTGTGGAAAATAATTGTGGATTGCTTGCTGCCCTGCAGGTAATTGCAGAGATTTTTTAATACCGGACTTATTAGTGTTTTTATTATTTTAATGGTATTAAAATAAAATTGAAGTGTTGTAATTGTCTTTTGAATTCTGTAAAATGTGTTTTGTTTTTGGATTAGGTTTAGTTGATCGCTGTTCCTCTGGTGTTTGTTACTTTACATTTTTCTCAGCTAGCTGGTCTCGACATGTGTGCGCTGTATGCCTCCAGCGCAATTAAGATTGGATGAATGTTGTGAATTAGACTGGCTAGCTGAGCACTTGTTTGTTTGTTTGTTTGTTTGTTTGTTTGTTTGTTTGTTTGTTCTTTATATCACTTCCCAGCCTCGTGTTGCCAGCCAACCCTTGTAGTCTTTTAATCATGTTATGCTTTAAACACCTTACGTATTCATTTGAATGGGGGTTCTGCTTGCAGTGAAATGAATGATCGATATGGAGTGTGATTATTGAGTGAGGTGTTTTAATTGTATTGAAAGTGGAGGGTGTAATTATTTTGTGGGGAGAAGCTGTAAGTGTATTGTAGTAGATACAGGATTCACTGGCCATCAATATAAACTTTTTGGAGCGGGAATTATTTTTTTTGCTTTACAATGTAATTTGATTAATATATATATATATTGTCAAAAATGTATTTGTATTAATTATGAGAAAGGTGGAGAGGGGTTGACGCGGTTATAAGGAAGATCTGCCATCATCTGTGTCTCTGTTGGCATGCGAGCTCTTTTCTACATATAACACATTGCTTAATGTGATCCGCCACACCTTTGCTGCCAACAACAACCCAGTAACTATTTGCTCTCAGTTCATTAAGGGTCTGTCCTCTGTCTTGGTGCTGAGTCTTCTCATGACAGTTATTAACTATGAGACGGGTGACTATGCTCTATCTTGGAAGGACTGCTAGGTGTTTAAGTAGTAAGGAAGCTTTCTTCCATCGCCCTCCCAACCTAAGTACACCATCTTGTAGTACTGGGTCAAGTTGTAACAACAAATGACTATGTGGCAATTTACTATGCTTCAGTATTTGTATTTCATCTTTGAAGGCATCTCTTTGTGCCAATATGATGAGCGTGATGCTTGCGTTTCTCATGATTTACACATTTGAGGGTTTAGCTTTCTTGTCTCTCGCTAGTTTATTCTAGCAATGACTTGCAATGCAGTGTACTATTTCGAAAAGGTCATCATCATTTGCTACGTTTGTTTGTAGCACTTGTGTTGTCCTGTTTTCAGGATCGCCAACCAGAAGCTCTGGAGTTCTCTTTGCTGTGACAATTTCTCTTTCCCAGAGAAACTTCGGTCCCATGAGCCAATTTGAAGGGATCAGCTCTGACAACTTGAGGCCCCTGGAAGCGTACTCTGCCGTATTTTGTTCGATCTCTATGTAATGCCACTTTGTCTCTGATTCTTTGAACTTGTATCGTTACAAATACATGAAATCTACGGGCTTCATTATTAATGTAGCCTAAGACTATCTTTGAATCGTTCCAAAAATATTCTCTGTCAATTTTGAGCTCTAGCTCCTCCTTTAACATGGTACTGACTGCTAAGGAGATCACTGCAGCTTTTAACTCAAGCTTTGGTATAGTCACAACTTTGGTGGGCGCAACCTTTGCTTTGCCAACGACAAAAGAGCAATGCACTTTATCTTCACTCAACACTCGAATATATGAGCACTGACCACAGCCATGGCTACTCGCATCTGAGGAGTGATGGAGGTTGATCGTCTGAACAGTCCCTAGATGTTCAGGAGCAAACATCATGCTATCTGGGGATTGTGCAGGTCGTTCAATTCATTTAGCCTTCTACACCCTTGCGGCATTAACTCTCTGGGAAGAGGGTCATCCCATTCAACGCCCCTTTCACACATTTCCCATAGTACCATATTTCCTAATAGAACCATATTTCCTAATAGAAGGAAAGAAGCCTATAATCTTAATGGATCAAACACAGATGTGACGGTTTAGAAGATTTCTCGCCTTGTTGCGGGTTTCCCATTCAGGGATACTTTAAAGAAAATATGTCACTATTTACGCTCCATTTTACTCCAACACAGTCTGGACTGGGAATTCATTTGAACCAAGCTCCACACCCTGAATTTCACTGGCTTATTAACTGACAGAGATAGACTCCATGCTGCTCCGAAAAGATTGGCTTTCGTGCAATACTGCTCTGGCTCTGACCTTGTATTGTCAATTTCCCACCCCAGGAACCATAAGTTATCTGTCTTCCTGGCTTACATGGAACCTGTGAAACATCCTCTCCGCATCACAGATAATGGTGTTTGGATGCTTGCGGAACCTGCAGAGTACATCCGTTAGGCCATTAGTGAGATTTGGTGTTCAGCTCTCTCTGCAACCCCATCATTGAAGAAACCTTCCATGAACTTATATAATCATCTGTATATTTCAGGTCTCTCAAATCTTCTTTTTAGACCCTTCAGTCGCACCGAAGCCAGCTGCTTATTTTCAGGTAACTGTGGGCATGTCTTAAAGGGGAGGGGTATCTCAAGGTGTCCCTATGAATTCGGATTAATTTTCTCATTTTGAAGTTGCGTGAACTGAAAATAAGTTTGTGATATGCTCCTTTTGCTTTGTCTTGTATCTCTAAAGTTTGATTCAAGTGTTCTGATGACTGAGGTAGGTGTGAACATTAGGAGTTTCTTAACAGATACACCATGACAGGGACCTGTAACTTCAGTCAACTTTGCAATCCAAACAGCCAACTACGCTCCAACCCAAGGTTGTCTTGATGACACACGGTTCTTCATCACCTCCAGAAATGGCTTGGAGTGGTGCCAAAGCTCTAAGGATCATAAACTATCGAGAGTCCGACCTTACAATTCAAAAACGTTGGATTTTCCTGAGTATTTTCATTCAGGTGACTGTACCTTTTATCTGTTTCAGGAGAAGGAATGTGGATAGGTTCAAGTTTAATGAAGACTCTGGTATAGGCTGGGGGCAAACCGATAAGGCCATGGGAGTAAAACCCCCTAACTCTGTGCCCACTTTCAGTTTATTTCAGTTTGAACAACCGAATCCTTTCCCATCATTGTGGTACGCTTTAACTTTACTGGCTCTTATACTGCCCCCATCCACCCACATGACTCTTGAACCACGAAGGTGTTGCTGCTTTGCGTATAAACTGAGGTCTCTCTATCAGGAGTGGAAGTTGAAGAAATCCATACAGGCATTATCATTGATGTACTCCAACCATCGCCACTGCCTACGCAACAGGAAAAGGAAGATGTATTTTGTTCAGCTTACTATTGCAGATGAAGGCCGGTCTTCATGAAGTGGTGTTGGATGATGATTCCTGCACTACAACAAGTAGCTTTATTCCTGCAGTCCTTTGAATTATGTCCTTTCCTGAGACATCCAAAACATAGGTTATTGTCTAATAGGTAACTGTGTACTGTCTAATAGGACTGGAGTATGTTTGTTTCTCAGGCTGCCGATGGCTTTGATATGGACATTGATATTTATACATCCTCCGTACTGGATTACATCACCAACACCATTGATGGTGTAACACCAGGAAACAAATAACAACATACCCTAATCAGAAGGCATGGATGAACAAGGAGGTGCGACTTCTGCTGAAAGCCCAAAACACCTCAGGCCTACAGTACATCAAGGGCTAATCGGAAAAGGGTCATCAAGACGGCTAATTATTGCTACAAACGGAAGGTAGAGGAACACTTCTCCAACTCTGACCCCTGACGGATGTGGCAGGGCATCCACACCATCAGTGAATACAAGTCCAGCAACACCACTACACCGGTTACGGACGTCTCCTTCCTAAACGAGCTAAATGACTTTTATGCTCACTTCAACAGCGAATGCAAGGAGACGGCCACCAAAATCACACCCTCAGTGCACACTGCACTGAGCTGGATCAACACACGCAAAGCTACTGGCCCGGGCGGTTTTCCTGGATAAGTGTGTTCAGGGCTTGTGCAGAGCAGCTTATAGGGGTCTTCCCAGACATTTTCAATCTGTCCTCATCCAAGCAACTGTGCTAACATGCTGTAAATCCACATCCATTGTACCAGTGCCAAAACACTCCTCCCTAATTTGCCTGAACGACTATCGCCCCGTAGCACTCACACCGATCATCATGAAGTAGTGCGAGCAACTTGTCCTAGCACACCTCAAAGACTGCCTCCCACCTACACTGAACCCACACTAATTTTCCTAACGCAGAAATAGGAACACAGAGGATGCAGTATAAACAGTTCTGCACTCTGCACTCACACACTGGGACAATAACAACACTTGTGCACAACTTTTGTTTGTAGACTTTTGTTTTAGGCTACACCCACGGCTGCAAGCTTCTGCATGGATGAAACTCCATCAATAAGTTTGCAGTAGACACCACTGTTATCACTGTGACTCAGGCACCGATCTATCCGACCTCCTCTCCCTTCAATTATACTGGCAAATGTTCAGTCTCTGGCCAATAAACTTTGTGAGCTGCGAGCACCGATCTCATACCAGCGAGAAACAAGAGACTGCTGCATTATCTGCCTCACAGAAACCTGGTTATGTGCAGAGGTTCCAGACTCAGCCATCGAGCTCACCGGGTTCTCCGTGCACCGCTCGGACAGAACTAAAGAGCTCACAGGGAAGAGCAGAGGTGGAGGGGTTTGTTTCTTTATTAACAACTCATGGTGTGATGAGAGGAACCAACACTCTATTACATTTTCTGCTCTCCTGATCTGGAGTTTCACATGTTTCTCTGTCGACCATTCTGGCTACCGAGGGAGTTCACAGCGATCATCATCACAGCTGTTTACATTCCTCCTCAAGCCAACACAGAGCAGGCACTCAAGGATCTGTACAGAAACATAAGTCAGCAGGAGACCGTGCACCCAGAGGCAGCGTTTATTGTCATGGGGGATTTTAACAGAGCTAATTTCAGGACAATAGCACCAAAATACTGTCAACACATCACCATTAACACTCGTGGTGATCGTGTTTTGGACCATTGTTTTCTCCCTTCCGGGACGCCTACAAATCTCTGTCCCACCCACCATTCGGCAAATCAGATCACTGCTCCATTCTGCTGCTGCAAGGTTATAGGCAGAAACTGAAGTGGGAAGCCCCCGCCCTCCAGACAATTCAGTGCTTGTCGGCCCAATCAGACGCTACACTTCAGGACTGTTTTGATCACGTGGACTGGGACATGTTCCGGGCAGCGTCTGATGACGACATCGAGCTGTACTCAGACTCTGTCAGGTGTTTCATCAGGAAGTGTATAGATGATGTGGTGCCGACTAAAACTATCAGAATCTACTCCAACCAGAAACCCTGGATTAACAGCGATGTTCGAGCAGCCTTGTCAGCGAGGACATCTGCTTTTAAATCCGGAGATGCTGACGATCGCATACAAGCGAGTTACGATCACAGGAAAACTATCAGAATCGCAAAAAGACAATACAAAACCAAGGTGGAGGATCATTTCAACACCAATGATGCACGAAGCATGTGGCAGGGCATCAGTAACATCACGGACTATAAAGGGAATAAAGCAGCTAATGTGAACATCGCTGCCTCTCTGCCGGATGAGCTGAATAACTTCTATGCTCGTTTCGAGGCTCACAGCCCCGCCCACAAAGAGAGAGTTCCCGCAGCTGCTGCAGAAGATGTGACGTCACTCTCCGTCTCTGTCGCGGATGTCACCCGATCCTTCAGACAGGTAAATATCCATAAAGCTGCGGGTCCTGATGGCATCCCAGGCCGTGTGCTCCGAGCATTCGCATACCAGCTGGCCGGTGTCTTCAAAGACATCTTCAACCTCTCCCTCTGTCTGTCTGTGGTCCCTTCATGCTTCAAGACATCTACCATTGTGCCTATACCCAAGAAGACCAAAACCACATGCTTAAATGACTGGAGGCCTGTCGCTATTACACCGATCTTCAGTAAGTGTTTTGAGAGACTCATCAGAGACTACATCTGCTCTGTGCTGCCCGCCTCATTGGACCCTCTACAGTTTGCATACCGCAGCAATTGCCCCACAGACGACGCCATTGCCTTCACCCTACACACTGCTCTCTCCCACCTGGAAAACAAGAACTCCTATGTGAGGATGCTGTTGGTGGACTACAGATCAGCATTCCACACCATAGTGCCTTCCACACTTGTTGAGAAGCTCCAGAATCTTGGACTGAACAGACCTCTGTGCAGCTGGATCCTGGACTTCCTGACAGGCAGAAGTCAGGTGGTCAGAATGGGCAGCAACACCTCATCCCCGCTGACCCTCAACACTGATGCTCCTCAGGGCTGTGTTCTCAGTCCTTTCCTGTACTCCCTGTACACGCACGACTGTACCAATGCTCCAATGTCATTGTCAAGTTCGCTGATGACACAACCGTCATAGGCCTGATCACAGACAACGATGAGACGGCCTACAGAGAGGAGGTGAGCCTCCTGACTAAATGGTGTCAGGAGAACCACCTCTCACTCAAAACGGACAAGACCAAGGAGCTGGTGGTAGACTTCAGGAGACAGAGCAGAGAACACAGACCCATCACTATCGGCGAGACACCTGTGGAACGGGTGAGCAGTTTCAAGTTCCTCGGCGTCAACCTCAGCGAGGATCTCACCTGGTCCATTCATACCGACGCGGTGCTGAAGAAAGCACAACAGCACCTCTTCTTCCTGAGAAGGCTGAGGAAGTTTGGCATGAGCCCCAGCATCCTCAGAACCTTCTATACCTGCACTATAGAGAGCATCCTGACAAGCTGCATCACTGCCTGGTTTGGAAACAGCACTGCTGGCAACCCCAAAGCTCTGAAAAGGGTCGTGCGAACTGCCAGCCACATCGTCGGAGGTGAGCTTCCCTCCCTCCAGGACATCTACACCAGGCGGTGCATAAGGAAATCCCGGAAGATCATAAGGGACACCAGCCACCCATCTCACAGACTACTCTCTATGCTGCATCAGGAAGACGTCTCCGCAGCATCCGCTCCCGCACGAGTCGACTGAGGGATAGCTTTTTCCCTCAGGCTATCCGACTCATGAACAATCAGAACTGATACACCCCAGCACACTCCCACATACAATATGTCACACACTGCACTTTAACTCCAAGTTTAACACTGGACAATAATTACACACTGCACTTTATACAACAGTCTACCTTCATCCTATGCATAACTACTAACTGTATTAGGACTACGTCCACTCTGCTGCACTATAAAAATCTTAATGCATAACTTGTTTACATTATGCAGAACGTGCACACTCTGTGTTTAGTATTTAATGTTTTTCTCGTGCTAAATGTATGTATGTACACACTGTGTTGAATGTTTTGACTGTGTTTTTCTATAGTACACTGTGTGTACTGATTATATGTATGTTTATATTGCACACTGTCTTATGTCTGCACTATATGTTTCATGTTACATGTTACCTTTACTGCGCTGTTTTTGGAGCAAGCTCCTAAGAATTTCACTCACCAGGGCACATGTGCCGTGGTGATGTGACAATAAAAGTGAATTGAATTGAATTGATTGGCCTCACCAGTGACAATGATGATACTGCCTACAGGCAAGAGGTACAGCACCTATCCTCATGGTGCGCTGACATTAACCTGCTCCTGAACAGCACTAAGACCAAGGAACTCATTTTGGACTTAAGGAAGAAGAAAGAACGAACGAACGCATGAACCCCTCCACATTAACGAGATTGCTGTGAAGTGTGTCTCCAGCTTCAAGTGCCTGGGAACCACCATCTCGGAGAACCTGTCCTGGAACACTAACACTTCCAGCCTGGTCAAGATGGCTCACCAGCGCCTCTTCTTCCTCAGGACACTGAAGATGAACTAGCTGTCTACAGCCGTCCTGATTAACTTTTACAGGTGTACGGTCGAGTGGATCCTGACCAGCTGTATCACAGTCTGGTATGAGAACTGCTCATTGACTGACCACAAAGCCCTGCAGACGGTGGTGAAAACTGCCCAACACATCACAGGGACAACACTTCCTGCTATTGTGGACCTCCAGACAAAACGCTGTCTTTATTGAGCTCACAGCATCCTCAAGGACTCGTCTCACCCTGATCATAGACTGTTTACCCTCCTGCCCTCCAGGAGGTGCTTCAGGAGCCACAAGGTTGAGGGACAGCTTTTTCCCCACCGCTGTCTCCTTACTGAACTCTGCCGTCTGACACGCCTCAACATACCCCCCACCACTTAAACAGACCCCTCCCCCTCTTCAACGCTTCACTTGCTTATTACTTATTTAATTCCATAACAATAGCCAGTTGTTACATGCACTACTGTCTGTTCACTCAGTAACACTGGACAATCCACTTGCACACTGTATTATTCCAATGCACTTTACCATCCACTTCAAAACTGTAAATTATGTTCATATGTTTATAGATCTGTATAGTGTACATACACTTTTATATTATGTATAGTATGTTCATAGCACACCTGTCTGTATAGCTGCTTTGTACTCTAAACCTGTAAATTTGTCCTTAATCCTTATCCGTTCTATCTATTCTGTATCATTATTGTACATATATATTCTGTACTTACTGCATATTGCACTTCTGGTTAGATGCTAACTGCATTTCGTCGCCTTTTACCTTACATGTGCAGTGACAAAGTTGATTCTAATGTAATCCAATCTAATATGAACTTTTTTTTTCCTCCACAGACTTAATGGTGAAGGTTTGGCATTTGTAGATGGAGTGGCTTTCTCCAAAACACCTGCAAGTGACTGGGTTTGAACATGAGGGTACAGTGTTGACTTTATTGGATCTCTAGGAATCAACTGAGTTGTTTTCTCCAACACTGTATGATTTTGAAGCTATTCCTGATTTATCGGATGCTTTCACATAAGTGATGAATACATTAGGCTTTGAGTGCTGGAGGGCTTCAGGGCGTGAAAGGGTTGCATGCTGCTACTGCTTCCTTGCCAAACAATCTGCAAACTCCTTGAAAGTAGGGTATTCCTGCACTTGTTTCAGCTGCATTGTTACATGCTGATTCCAACAAGATGTCAGCCAATCAGGGAGTTTTTGTAGCATTTCTGATTTTCCTCAGTTGTTTAACACGTCAATCTTTTTGATGTGTGGCTTAACATTGCTGCATGCTATCCGAAAAGTTTCAGTTAAACAGACTCTTTCAGACCAATTTTGGGCTAATTATTCAGTTTTTCTCTGAACGCACACTGAATTACAAATGGATGGCCATACTGAGAATTCAGTGCTTCCCATGCTTGATCTTAGGGATCCTAGTGAAGAAAGGACACTCTACAGAGACAGCTCTGCTCTCAGTTGTTGAAGACCTACGACTGGCAAGGGAGGCCACCATGTCATCCGTTCTCATCCTGCTAGACTTATCGGCTGCTTTTGACACCGTTAACCACAGTATTCTCCTTTCGACTATCAAGGAAATGGGCGTCTCCGACAAGGCTGTCCAATGGTTCCTATCCTACCTCTCGGGTAGATCCTTCAAGGTTTCGTGGGGAGGTGAAGTCTCAGAACCGCAACATCTTGACACCGGTGTACCTCAGGGCTCAGTTCTTGGACCGTTGCTCTTCTCGATCTACATGACATCACTGGGATCAGTCATTCGTAAGCATGGCTTCTCCTACCACTGTTATGCGGATGACACGTAACTCCATATTACGTTTCATCCGGAAAATCTGACGATTTCGACCCGAGTCTCAGCATGTCTGAGCGACATCTCCCTCTGGATGAAGCAATACTACCTACAACTTAACCTTGCGAAAACGGAACTTCTTGTCATCCCTGCCGACCCGAAGAATCGTCACGATCTCTCTATCCAACTAGGAGCATCAACCATTGTGCCCTCCAGGTCTGCAAGAAACTTGAGAGTAATCATCGAAAATCAGCTCAACTTCACAGATCATGTCGCCGCGACTGCCAGATCCTGCAGATTCATGCTTTACAACATCAGGAAGATCAGACAGCTTCTCACAAAACACACAAATCCTGGTTCAAGCACTGGTCATGTCCAGGCTGGACTGCTGCAATGCGCTGCTTGCTGGACTCCCGATGTGCACAATTAAACCTCTGCAGATGATTCAAAATGCAGCGGCAAGAGTGGTGTTCAAGGAACCAAAAAGGACCCATGTAACACCTCTCTTCATTAATCTACATTGGCTTCCTGTAGCAGCACGCATTGAATTTAAATGTCTTCTCATTGCCTACAAGACCACCACCGGTTCAGCATCCACTTACCTTAACTCACTAATGCAAAGGTATAGGCCCTCAAGATCTCTGCGCTCCGTAAAGGAGCTGAGACTTGTGGTACCAGCTCAAAAGGATAAAAAATCTCTCTCTCGAACGTTCTCTGCTTCAGTTCCTCGATGGTGGAACAATCTGCCTCTGGCTTCACGCTTGTCAGACTCGGTCTCTTTCTTCAAAAAACACCTAAAAACTCATCTTTTCCGGCTACACCTAACTCGCTAGGAGTACCTTCTTTTCTAACCTACTCACTCTATCCAAAAAAAAAAAATCTTTTGTAACTTCTCTCTCTGTGTAACTTGGTAGCATTGTTGTAGCACTTATTCACCTATTGTTGTATCGGCTATTTACCCCTTTATTGTCTCCTCGACTATTGTAAGTCGCTTTGGATAAAAGCATAAATGTAAATGTAGTCCATTCTGTATGTAGAAGCTTCCTTCCAATACTGATTGTGCTTCCCCCCTGATATACTTCTGTGGCCAGAACATCTTATCAACTGGATTTGTGCATCGCTGTTCTATTAATGCCTTGAAACATGTTCTCCACTCCAAGAACTTCAGTGGGTCCGCTAAGAAAATTGAGGGTTCAGGTGTAGTAAGTCTGACGAGAACTATGGCTTGTTTTTTTCTTGTTATCTCTCTTGCATGCTTGTTCTTCTTTAATTTCCTTAGAAGATGCTTCTAGAGGACAATTGACAACCGCAATGCTTACTGCTCTACTAATCATTACAGAACTCACCCGAGTCAAATTCTGGGTGTATCTTGAGCTTCGCCGCTAGTACTAGAAGATCTCTCTGACTCTCCACTCTTAAGTTCATGACTTTGAGTAGCAATAGCCCTCCTCAATCTTCATCTCTGCCTGCTTTGCAGTCAACTGTGTGGCACATCCTGCTCTTTTTGCAGTGATACTTTGAGCTGACGAGCAGCTGGAAACTTGACTACGAAAAGACTTGGAACTTGCAGATGGAAAATAACGACTGAGCACACTCTTTGTCAAGCACCATATGAATTCTTGCATCTCCTGCATTAGCATCGAATTCCTCTTGCCCCGATTCACTCATGCACACTTTCATAAGTCCCATTATATCCAATTTTACTGCTATACAGGAATCCATTTTGCTTCTAATCCCAGTAGAAGGAATGATGGTTGTTGGACTTTCTAACTGGAAGACCTCAGGCAGTACGTGTTGGCAGCAACACATCCAGCACCATCACTGAACACTGGGGCCCCCAAGGATGTGTACTGAGCCCACTACTCTTCACTCTGCTGACCCACGACTGCACACCGTCACACAACTCCAACCTCTTCATTAAGTTTGCGGATGACACGACATGGGTCTCATTAGCAACAGAGATGAGACAAACTACGGGAGCGAGGTGAGCCGCCTGGCCAGGTGGTGCAGTGAAAACAATCTCTCTCTGAACGCGGAGAAGATGAAGGAGATTGTGGTTGACTTCAGGAGAGCGCACACACAGCATGTTCCTCTGACCATCAACGGTGTGACTGTGGGGAGAGTGAGCAGCACCAAGTTCCTGGGTGTGCACATCACAGAGGATCTCTCCTGGACTGACAACACCGCAGCGCTGGCCAAGAAATCACAGCAGCGTCTCTACTTCCTCCGCAAACTGAGAAGAGCCAGAGCCCCACCCCCCCATCATGTACACCTTCTACAGAGGCACCAGCGAGAGCATTCTGACCAGCTGCATCACTGTGTGGTATGGCGCCTGCAACGCGTCCTGCCGGAAGACTCTGCAACGCATATTGAGAGCAGCTGAGATGATCATTGGTGTCTCTCTCCCCTCCCTCCAGTACATTTATGGTACGCGTCTCACGAGGAAAGCCCTCCGCATCGCACGCGATCCCACTCACCCATCACACAGCCTCTTCAGTCTGATGCCATCAGGGAGGAGACTGCGAAGTCTCCAGGCCAGGACCAGCAGACTGAAGGACAGCTTCATCCATCAGGCTGTCAGGAAGCTGAAGTCGCTCCCGATCTTGCCCCTTCGTCTCTCTTCTCCCCCAGGCACCACTGAACTGAATTTTTGTTCTTACTGAACTTATTTTTTAGTTTTATTGATATGTCTTTCTACATAGAATTATATAATTCTATAGTGGTATAGTTTTTTTATCTTTTTATCTATTTACTTAGTGTTATGTGTATGCACCGGGGGACTGAGAGTAACGCAATTTCGATTCTCTGTATGTATGTACTGTACATGTGGAAGAATTGACAATAAAGCAGACTTGACTTGATTTAGATCTTATAAGCTCATACATCGTTTTACTTTGAATTCCTTCTACACTATCCATTAGGTCCTATAAGTCTTCATCAGAGCACTCACTCTTAAGTTCGGTATGTGTAGCTTTAGCTTGTTCCCTCCAGTTATGGTACAACTTGATGAATTTACACTCATTTTGAGAAACTTCATGCTGCTTAAGCTCCTTGCGTTACGTTTCAACTGTAGCTGCACTGGTCTAGATAAAAGATAGCCATGCTTCATACTGATTTCTTTCGCTGTTTATTTGTTTCCATCTCTATCTTTACAGCACACACTGTGAAAACTATAAAGAATACAGCATATAATATTCGCAATATGCATTTCTACAAGTCTTTTTCACATTCTCTTATTTAAACGCCAGTAATATGCACATAAAAATCAGCGGTGAATCCAAATCCTCTGTCATCACTCTATACACATAACATCATTTACATAAACTGACCTAAAACAACACTATACACAAGATGTAACAGACTTAAACATGATTTATTGAGTATGCCCTCTTAGACCATGTCGACGATTGAACTCTTTCTCTGTCTCTTTATCGTTAGCTTCTCTCTAACACCCTGTTAGTTTGACCCATAATGCAATGGTCCTGCACCACTCAACTCATGTGATCTGTCACGCCTCAATACTAACTCTTGTGTAAAGAACCCATCACTTTTAAAACATTTCAAGGGTGCACATTCTCTGTTTTGACCTCAAATGTCACATTTATATATTTGGTCAAGTATTCTAACAAACAAACTCGAATGTATATGGATTTATAAAATAAACACAAATATACACAACATTGACATATTTACACCAGGCTTTACTTGCAGATGATGTCAATATGCCAATGGTGTTAAACTAATCCAAAATCATCCCTAGTATAAACACACATTACATAATCTCTACAGGAAAGAAGAAAAGAGACTGCTGCTGGGACGATGGATGTCTTCAGAGTCCCTCAAAGTGTGTGACGGGGTCGGACCAAGGCATTAGCAGGGGTTTAAATCCACCAAATCTGGATATAGAAAAATATATTGTGTCACTTATATTTACGAGTGTGTTAAGCAGTTTAAGAAACAAGGCTGTAGAATGCCCTGACCAATCAGAAAATCATGACAGTAAAATTGAATGATTTTAATAGGCTGAACAGGACTCTGTTCTCACTCTTATAGTGAGCTGTGACTTTAGTGACAGTCAGTCATGGAGAAGCACTGAAGACAGTTTTATAAGTGTTAAACAGCATTAAAAAGTGATAGTATTTGTTTGTTGAATGATATTATTAAGCACATCCTGCATATCTTTATATCAACAGAAAAGTTCTTGATCTTGTCTCTGAGATGATAAAGTTTATAGCACATATGAAAGAAACTTATTTTTCCTCCATTATTAGATAAATATGATCCGTGTGTCGGGATCTTTCTCTGACTCAACTGAAATTTAAGTACGTATATAAACTCACTTTAACACGATCAACAGAAAGTTTCCTTTTTATGTTGCCAAATCTTGTACAGCTTCATCTTTTCAACACAATCTCAATCTAACATTGAGTTCTCAATGGCCATCAATCTCTAAAATGACTGAAACACACATTTAATTTTACTCCGCTGCATCTTTTTCATCTTTCTTTTAGAAACTCTTTGATTTAGATTTGGGATTGAATTCAGAAAGCAAACAAAAGGTGTTGTGAAATAACGAATAATGACATCATCATGACATCAGCGCTGCAACCGACTTCTAGAGAGTTTAGACTAAAATACAAAAGATTTTCTCAGTGATAAAATATTTGTGTGAATCGGTCATCTCTCATCTGATGTTGGATCTCAGAGCGTCTACATTGACTGTCACTTTTGTATCTTTTTACACTTCAGATGATCATCTGTATGTCAATGCTGAACATAATCTGCTAAACTGCTATTTTACTCTTAATTTTCTTTTGTGGTTTATATATGATATAAATATGTAAAGATGCTCTTCAGGTGTAAATGTTTTAGATCATTTCACTACGGTTCATTTCATGATGCTTAGGTACAGAGTTCTGCCATGTAAAGTTCTTTATTGCCTTCTGTTTTTTAATACGAGTTTTCTAAAGTTGTCAGAAAACCTGTGATTTTTGTGTTCATATCATTGATGTTGGTATCTGTTGATGGAGATGCTTTTCTATGTCCAGCATCCAGAATGATGATGTGATGTCATCACATTCATGAGTAACAGATATTCTCAGGTCAATCTTCTCAAAGCTCTCCGAGCGCCGCAGCGTTTTCTGTCTCAACATTCATTCCTCCGTGTCATATTCACACAAGCCGAGGAGACTGAACAAAACTCATTTCATTTCCTAAATATAAACTCATGTCATGAGTTTATATTTATATTATGCATTCGCAAACTACAGCGAGATAGCCGCCCGACTGTGAACTGCACTGGGAAACGCGGCCCCTTCAAGGAGGGAGTGCGTTACGGAGGCCACATCCTACCATAGGGAGGTTAACATGTGGAGATGTACCAATGGTCTCACCTGATAAGGGCAGAAAACTCATGGAAATATTAGTGTGCATTGCTACCTGTATTTTGGGAGCACCACGTGAGGGAGATCACACATTCACCTAATAGGGGAATTCTGGTGAAGGAATTACATCGTACGGGGCCACCCCTGAGGGGGGAGCCACTACGTACGGAACACTGGCTGAAGAAAGGGGCTCACCTGAAAAGGGCAGCTCACTCCGATGTTCAGCCTGGTTACAAGGTCCGCTCCGCCCGGCCTGTTACCATGGAGGTGCTGAGTGATGGAATTAGGTTACCTATACTCATCCGTAGGGGAAGTAGAGAGGTAGATTAGAGCACTGAACTCACCTGAAAAGGGAAGAAGGCTCTTTCGCAGGCGTATGCCCGGCCAGTGGCTAGTTCTACCTGCGTAAAACCCGAGCTGATACTGATTCCACCCTGAGGTTATAAAACCTTGCAAAGGTGTTGGACGTAGCCCAACCCGCAGCTGTGCAGATGTCTGCCAGAGAGGCGCCCTGAGCCAATGCCCACGAGGAGGCTACACCCCTAGTAGAGTGAGCCCTCACTGCGAGCGGGCATGGCAGGTTCTGGCATCGGTAAGCCATGGAAATGGCATCCACGATCCAGTGTGCCAATCTCTGTTTGGAGACAGCTCTCCCTCTTTGCTAACCTCAATAACAGACAACAAAGCTGCTCAGAGCTCCTGAAGCTGTGCGTGCGTTCCAGGTAGAAGCGTAACGCTCGTACCGGACACAGCACTGAAGGAGTTGGGTCTTCCTCCCCCGTGGGGAGCGCCTGCAGGTTCACTACCTGATCCCGAAAGGGGGTGGTAGGAACTTTGGGCACGTAGCCGGGCCGGGGTCTCAGGATAACGTGAGAGTTATTCGGCCCGAACTGTAGGCACTCGTCGGACATGGAGAGTGCATGTAGGTCCCCTACCCTCTTGATAGAGGCGAGCGCTACTAGGAGTGCTGTCTTCCTCGTGAGACGAGGAAGGTCAGACTCTACTTTGGGCTCGAAAGGAGTCTCGGAAAGGCCCGCTAGGACCACATCGAGATCTCAAGAGGGTATGGAGCGTGGACGCGGGGGATTAACCCGCCTCGCACCCCTGAGGAACCTTGTGACCAGGCTGTGCTGTCCGAGAGACTTACCCTCCACCAGCTCATGGTGTGCGGCAATCGCGGCAACATATACCTTGAGCGTAGATGGCGAAAGGTTGTCCTCTAGTTTCTCCTGGAGAAAGGACAGCACTGCACTGATCGCACATGCTCCGGGCTCTTCACCGTGTGAAGAGCACCAGGACGAGAAGATGCGCCACTTTGCAGCGTATAAACGCCTCGTGGTTGGTGCCCTCGCCTGAACAATTGTGTCCGCCACCGCCGGAGGCAATTCGTTCAGGATCTCCTCGTCCCGTCCAGGGACCAGACATGGAGATTCCAGAGGTCTGGTCGCGGGTGCCATACCGTACCCTTCCCTTGGGACAGAAGGTCCTTCCGCAGGGGAATGGGCCAGGGGGAAGCTATCGCTAGAGGTATTAGCTCTGCGAACCAAGCCTGGTTGGGCCAGTATGGCGCAATTAACAGGACCTGGTGTTCCTCGTCCCTGACCTTGCACAGGACCTGTGCAAGAAGGCTCACTGGGGGGAAGGCGTACTTCCACTTGTCCCGGGGCCAGCTGTTCGCTAGGGCATCCATGCCGAGGGAGCCCTCGGTCAAGGAATACCACAGAGGGCAATGGGTGTTGTCTGGCGAGGCAAACAGGTCCACCTGTGCCTGGCCAAACAGTTCCCATATCAGCCGGATCGTCCTAGGATGGAGTCGCCATTCTCCTGGAGGCGGCGTCTGACGAGAGAGCGCGTCGGCTGTCTGGTTCAGGTAGCCTGGGAGAAATACGGCTCGCAGAGATCTTATCTTCTGCTGACTCCAGAGGAGGAGGCGTCGGGCAAGTTGTGACAAGCGGCGCAAGCGCATCCCGCCTTGGCGGTTGATGTACGCTATCGCGGCCCTGCTGTCGGAGCGGATCAGCACATGCTTGCCTCTCACTAGAGGTAGAAACCTCCTGAGGGCGAGCATGACCGCTAACAACTCCAGGCAATTGATATGCCAGTACAGTCGGGGACCCGTCCATCGACCCGAAGCTGCATGCCCGTTGCACACTGCTCCCCAGCCCAACAGGGAGGCGTCCGTTGTCACCACAACGCGCCTCGAAACCTGTCCGAGGGGTACTCCCGCTCGTAGAAAGGTCCTGGAGGACCATGGGGTTAGGGTGCTCCGACACTGAGGCGTGATGGCAATCCGCCTGGTGCCTGTGCGCCACGCGCTCCTCGGAACCCGACTCTGAAGCCAATGCTGAAGTGGTCGCATGTGCATCAACCCGAGTGGGATAACCCCAGTCGTGGATGCCATATACCCAAGGAGCCTCTGAAAATATTTCAGGGAGACCACTGGACGCCTGAGCTTGCTCAGGCTTCGCAGCAAGGCTTGAGCACGCTCCTCCGTGAGTCGTGCAAACATGGTGACAGAGTCTAGTTCCATACCGAGATAAGAGATGCTCTGCACTGGGGCGAGCTTGCTCTTCTCCCGGTTGACCTGTAAACCCAATCGGCTTAGGTGCTGAAGCACCATGTCCCTGTGTGTACATACTAAATCTCGCGAGTGAGCCAAGATGAGCCAGTCGTCGAGATAGTTTAGTACACGCACGCCCTGCTCTCTGAGGGGGGATAGTGCGGCTTCCGCGACTCTCGTGAAGACGCGGGGGGATAGGGACAGCCGGAAGGGCAGGACCTTGTACTGGTACGCCCGACCTTCGAAGGCGAACCATAGGAACGGTCTGTGCCGAGGAAGTATCGAGACGTGAAAGTACGCGTCCTTCAGGTCGATCGCCACCTCTCTTGGGGACAATGAAGTACGGGCTGTAGAAGCCCGACGACATCTCGGCCATGGGAACGGGTTCGATCGCTTCTTTTGCCAAAAGAGTCGCCACCTCTACCCGAAGGACGGCGGAATCCTTCCCTCGTACCGAGGTATGAAGGATTCCCCGAAATTTGGGAGGGTGTCTGGCGAACTGGATCCCATAGCCGAGACGGATCGTTCGGTCTAGCCACCGCCCCGGTCTGCCTAGCATGGACCATGCGTGCAGTCGTTGGGCAAGCGGGACCAGAGGAACGATCTCCTTCACCATCTCCATGGAGGGGGGTTCTGTGGCTCTCAGGACAGCCGCTTTGCCTGGGGACGGATCCCCTAGGGGCTTGCTGTCCTGAGTACTTACCTGCCTGTGGGATTTGCATTGTAGCACACCTTCTGTTTGAGCGTGTGTCTGACTGCAATTCCGCCGATGTGACGCAACGTTTAGTCGTGACGCAACGTTGGGTTGGGTTGACGCAACGTCGGGTCGGACTGATGAAACGTCTTGTAACCGTACACCGTCTCTCGGAGAGTGATAACGGTTGAGTTTTAAGACCAGAGGAGGAAACAGCTCTTTTTGAGAGGAAGTGGGCGCCAGGCCCTGAAAAGGGCCCGGCACGAGTTGGGACGTGGCAGGATCGTCCCGCACCGGCCACTTTGGAGATCGAATGTCCTGGGCCGGGCATGGTGGTGTCTCCTCCGCTGGTTGTCTCCCGTCAGGACCGCTTCCCGCGCTTCCTGCGGGATGGTTGCTGACTGGGAGGAGTCGCTCTCCTCCGGGTTGCCACCTCAGGGGGAGATACAACCGGAGTGGTCGGTTGGGAGGGGCGAGGCTGTCTGGGAGCAGACGATGCACGGAGCCTAGACGGCAGGGGGGCGGCCTGGCTGCAGCGAGGGAGGATATGCTTGATAGCCTCCGTCTGCTTCTGCACGGCGGAAAACTGCTGAGAGAAGTTCTCCACCGTGTCTCCAAACAACCCACCCTGCGCAATGGGGGCATCGAGAAAGCGGACTTACTCGGCCTCACGCATTTGCGCAAGGTTAAGCCAGAGGTGTCTCTCTTGGACCACCAAAGTGGACATCGTCCGACCCAGGGCACGCGCCGTAACCTTAGTGGCCCGAAGGGTCAGGTCAGTCGCAGTGCGCAGATCCTGCAGAACTGCGGGGTCAGAACTTCCCTCGTCTAGCTCCTTAAGAGCCTTGGCCTGGTGGACCTGCAGGATTGCCATGGCATGGAGCGAGGAAGGAGCCTGTCCAGCGGCAGCGTAAGCCTTCGACCCGAGGGTTGAAGAGATCTTACACGCCTTGGATGGAAGTTTCGGCTGACCCCTCCAGGTAGAAGCGGTCTGAGGGCACAAGTGCACCGCAACAGCCTGCTCCACCTGGGGTATGTCAACGTAACCCCTTGCTGCCCCCCCATCAAGGGAAGTGAGGGTGGAAGAGCCCGTCTGCCGTGTACGCGCCGAGAACGGCGCATTCCACGACTTCGTAATCTCTTCGTGCACCTCCAGAAAGAATGGCATTGGGATCGGGAGTGGCTTTGCGCCCCGCTCGGATCCCAGGTACCATGCGTCCAGCCGCGAACGTTGGGGTGACGGCGGAGCCATACACTGAAGCCCAATGCTCGCGGCGGCCCGGGAAAGCATGGCCGCCATCTCAGGATTCGGATCATCCCGGGACTTACCCGCCGGAGGCGGAAGCTCCAGGATGTCCTCCGAATCCGAGGCTAGCAGGTCACCCTCCGATGCTGCGACAGACAGCTCGTCCTCATCCCGGAGGGAAGCGAGAGACAGCGTACCGTCTCTCACTGATGGGGTAGACGAGCTTGCCGAGGTATAGATGCTCCGCGAGACAGAGGCTGACGGGGTGGCATCTATAGTGCCCTCGTAATCACGGACGCCGCTCCTCGAGACCGCCGACCGTGCCATAGCCGCAGCCAACGATCCAAAGTGAGCTGACGAAATGGTGGCTCGCTCTCCAAGGAAAGAAGCCACCCATGACCGCAACGTCTTGATCGACATCTGCTCGCAATGCGGGCAGGTCGGTCCCATTAATGCCGCCTCAGCGTGCTGGAGACCCAAACACATGAGGCAGACATCATGGGTGTCCCCATCTAGGACAAGCTTGCCGCAACCAAGGGAACAGCTATGCGCCATGAGGCAACACGCTGTTTCAGAAATTGCTCTTTTAAGAAAGAGAAGACACTCTCTGTCTTCTGCTGGACGCTCAGGGGAGCCGAAGATGGACAGTCCGCTGCAAACCGCGTCGTGACACCAGCAGGAAGATCGCCAGAAGTCGATTCTTGCTTCAGACTCGAAGTCATCCGCCAGGTTCCGAAGAACAAAAGTTAATGAATGAGCACGCCGTCTCCCCTTTTATACCCGGATGTCCGGGGCGGGGCACGGCATGCAAATTTCATTCGCCAAATTTCATTGGCCTTTTAAATAAAGTCAGAGTCGATTGGTTCTCAAGAGAGAACCCCATACTGTCGTTTTTTGACACAATGTCGAGAGACCGACAGAAAGGGAACTCACTTTTTCCCATCCTGACCTTATTTTCATTAGTTAATTCCTTTTTATATGTTTAAAATCACTCTAATCTCACACGATTAAATTCAACATTTGACATATTTTAGATGGTTTTTTCATGGCTTGGGGACTTTTAATTTGTTTCAAATATTTATCTACCTCATTCTTTTTTTCTGTACCTGTATATAAAGAAGATCTGATCTTTTCATGACAAGGATAATATTACCGGTCTCTGTATCTGAGGAAACTTCACAAAATCTACAAATCTTGGAGTAGAAACATTCTGGACAATTTTTACAAATAGCTGCTTTCTTATTTGTTTATTCTTTATTTGTGATATTAAGACATAAAAGTACACATCTGACTTCCAATGTGCTGGAATTGTGTTATTTTGTTTATTTTGTAATTTGGTCATCAGGACTAAAGGTCAATTTTCTGTATAATACAAAAGAACGATGATCGGTGAAACAGCTGAGACACAATATGATGTAGAGTTACTGTAGGAAAAAACAGGGTTCATAAAAAATATATGACCAGAATTTGTAAGACAGAAAAAGAAATATCAATGTGTGGTTTATTTTAGTGACCACTGAATATTGCTGTGAAAATATGACTCATGATATATACAAAATTATATGTTTTCTTATTTTAGATTTGGACAAATAATATTAGGGAATCTTTCCCACAAATATTCATTATTCTTTAAAACTACAAATTATTATTCTCATTTGTTGTAATGAACCGGTGAGATGATCAGTGGAGCTGAATTTTGACCTTTTTCATTTAGACATGGACTGAAGTAAGGAAAGAGTTTCTCAGTGAAAGTTTGAGCAGTGAAAGAGTAGATATGAGATCTGTTCTCAACATCATAAAAACAGACCAGACCCTCCTCATAATCCACAAACACCCCCAACTTCTGTGGATTCACTCTCAGAGACAGAGAGACATCAAGACCAGCACGAGCCTGATAATTATTCCCATTCCTCAGAGACACAGTCCATAATCCATTCTGAGGAGTCAATGTGATCTTTCCCTTCCTGTTAATAGATTCTCTGACCACTCCTAAACTCCATCCAGTTTTATCTTTCACCTGAACCTCAAAGTAAAATCTCCCTGAGGAGAATCTCTCTTTTCCCAGTACGCAGATACATGGATCAAATCTCTCTGGATTATCTGGGAGTTCATGCCAAATGTCTCCAGTTTTCACTTGTTTTCCATCTTCAGACAGGATGAGATATGGATGAGCTGTATCAGGATCCAGAGTCACATCCACTGAGAGAGAGATGAGAGAATATGAATCACAACTTCAAAATATAAAGATGTTGATGTGTTTATAATTGTAGAGTTACCCTAACCCCAGTTATTGTTAGTGAAAGTGAGAGAACAATGAAGATGTACCTGCATACTGCTGCATCTTCCTCAACACTGAAAACACAAATAACAAGAAAACATCTTCAAGAGTTGATCTAAGAATCTCAGAACCACTGACACATAACAAGAATTAATAACTCTTTTTATTTAGAACTATATTTCTATAGAAGATGTTTTACCAGTTTGTGTGAGTTTGTCATCTAGAGTCTCCTGCAGTTGAGTCAGAGCTCTCCTCAGAGTCTCCACACTCACATCAGTCTTCATTCTGATCTCAGACCAGTTCTTAGTGTGTGGAGGTCTATACAGAGATGAGTCAATCTACAACAGAAGAGAGAGATGAGAAATCTATCAGAGAGAGAGAGAGAGAGAGAGAGAGAGAGAGAGAGAGAGAGAGAGAGAGAGAGAGAGAGAGAGAGAGAGAGAGAGAGAGAGAGAGAGAGAGAGAGAGAGAGAGAGAGAGAGAGAGAGAGAGAGAGAGAGAGAGAGAGATGAGAGCCAGAGAGAGATGAGAGCCAGAGAGAGATGAGAGCCAGAGAGAGAGAGAGAGAGAGAGAGAGAGAGAGAGAGAGGTGAGAGCCAGAGAGAGAGATGAGAGCCAGAGAGAGAGATGAGAGCCAGAGAGAGAGATGAGAGCCAGAGAGATAAAGAGAGAGAGAGAGAGAGAGAGAGAGAGAGAGAGATGAGAGCCAGAGAGAGAGATGAGAGCCAGAGAGAGAGATGAGAGCCAGAGAGAGAGATGAGAGAGAGAGAGAGAGAGAGAGAGAGAGAGAGAGAGAGAGAGAGAGAGAGAGAGAGAGAGAGAGAGAGAGAGAGAGAGAGAGAGAGAGAGAGAGAGAGAGAGAGAGAGAGAGAGAGAGAGATGAGAGCCAGAGAGAGAGATGAGAGCCAGAGAGAGAGATGAGAGCCAGAGAGAGAGATGAGAGCCAGAGAGAGAGAGAGAGATGAGAGCCAGAGAGAGAGAGAGGTGAGAGCCAGAGAGTGAGAGCCAGAGAGTTAGAGAGAGAGAGAGAGCCAGAGAGAGAGAGCCGTAGAGAGTGAGAGCCAAAGAGAGAGCAAAAGAAAGCCAGAGAACATGATCAGGAACATGTGTATCTAATTATGTATATAGCCTAGGTGAGCAGGTAGGCTAAGTAAACATTGGGTGTTTTGCAAACAAAGACCAGTTTTACCAAACAAGGGTTTTATGTTTTCATGGTAGAGGTAAACATTGGGGATTTGTTTGTCAATGGTCAAACTCATTCTTGTTTGATCTGGAATACCTGTGGAAAATAGTTCAGGATTGCTTGCTGCCCTGCAGGTAATTGCAGAGGTTTTTTAATACCGAATTTATTAATGTTTTTATTATTTTAATGGTATTAAAATAAAATTGAAGTGTTGTAATTGTCTTTTGAATTCTGTAAAACGTGTTTTGTTTTTGGATTAGGTTTAGTTAAACGCTGTTCCTCTGGTGTTTGTTACTTTACATTTTTCTCAGCTAGCTGGTCTCGACATGTGTGCGCTGTATGCCTCCAGTGCAATTAAGATTGGATGAATGTTGGGAATTAGACTGGCTAGCTGAGCACTTTGTTTGTGTGTTTGTTTGTTTGTTTGTTAGTTTGTGTGTTTGTTTGTTCTTTATATCACTTCCCAGCCTTTTATTCATGTTATGCTTTAAACACCTTACGTATTCATTTGAATGGGGGTTCTGCTTGCAGTGAAATGAATGGTCGATATGGAGTGTGATTATTATTGAGTGAGGTGTTTTAATTGTATTAAAAGTGGAGGGTGTAATTATTTTGTGGGGAGAAGCTGTAAGTGTATTGTAGTTCATACAGGATTCACTGGCCATCAATATAAACTTTTTGGAGAGGGAATTATTTTTTTGCTTTACAATGTATTTTGATTTATATATATTGTCAAAAATGTATTTGTATTAATACATTTTTACACAGTATGAGAAAAGTAGAGAGGGGTTAACGCGGTTCTAAGGAAGATCTGCCATCATCTGTGTCTCTGTTGGCCTGCGAGCTCTTTTCTACATATAACACATTGCTAAATGTGATCCGCCACATCTTTGCTGCCAACAACAACCCAGTAACTATTTGCTCTCAGTTCATTAAGGGTCTGTCCTCTGTCTTGGTGCTGAGTCTTCTCATGACAGTTATTAACTATGAGACGGGTGACTATGCTCTATCTTGGAAGGACTGCTAGGTGTTTAAGAGGTAAGGAAGCTTTCTTCCATCGCTCTCCCACCCTAAGTACACCATCTTGCAGTACTGGGTCAAGTTGGAACAACAAATGACTATGTGGCAATTTACTATGCTTCAGTATTTGTATTTCATCTTTGAAGGCATCTCTTTGTGCCAATATGATGAGCGTGATGCTTGCATTTCTCATATCTTACACATTTGAGGGTTTAGCTTTCTTTTCTCTCGCTAGTTTATTCGAGCGATGACTTGCAATGCAGTGTGCTATTTCGAAAACCGACTGAATCTCTCTAAAAGAAGGTCATCATCTTTTGCTACGTTTGTTTGTAGCACTTGCGTTGTCCTGTTTTCAGGATCGCCAACCAGAAGCTCTGGAGTTTTCTTTGCTGTGACAATTTCTCTTGCCCAGAGAAACTTCGGTCCCATGAGCCAATTTGAAGGGATCAGCTCTGACAACTTGAGGCCCCTGGAAGCGTACTTTGCCGGATTTTGTTCGATCTCTATATAATGCCACTTTGCAGGGTCAGTTGTCTCTGATTCTTTGAACTTGTATCGCTACAAAAACATGAAATTTACGGGCTTCATTGTTAATGTAGCCTAAGACTATCTTTGAATCGGTCCAAAAATATTCTGTCAATTTTGAGCTCTAGCTCCTCCTTTAACATGGTACAGACTGCTAAGGAGATCACTGCAGCTGTTAACTCAAGCTTTGGTATAGTCACAATTTTGGTGGGCGCAACCTTTGCTTTGCCAACGACAAAAGAGCAATGCACTTTATCTTCACTCAACACTCGAATAAATGAGCACTGACCACAGCCATGGCTACTCGCATCTGAGGAGTGATGGAGGTCAATCCTCTGAACAGTCCCTAGATGTTCAGGAGCAAACATCATGCTATCTGGGGATTGTGCAGGTTATTCAATTCATTTAGCCTGCTACATGGAACCTGTGAAACATCCTCTCCGCATCACAGATAATGGTGTTTGGATACTTGCGGAACCTGCAGAGTACATCTGTTAGGCCATTAGTGAGATTTGGTGTTCAGCTCTCTCTGCAACCCCATAATTGAAGAAACCTTCCATGAACTTATATAACTTATATAATCATCCGTAAATTTCAGGTCTCTCGAATGATCTTTTTAGACCCTTCAGTCGCACCAAAGCCAGCTGCTTTTTTTTTTTAGGTAACTGTGGGCATGTCTTGAAGGGGAGGGGTATCTCAAGGTGTCCTTATGCATTCGGATTAATTTTCTCATTTTGAAGTTGCGTGAACTGAATATCATCTTGTGATATGCTCCTTTCGCTTGGTCTTGTATCTGTAAAGTTTGATTCAAGTGCTCTGATGTCTGAGGTAGGTGCGAACATTAGGAGTTCCTTAACAGATACACCATGACAGGGACCTGTAACTTCAGTCAACTTTGCAATCAAAACAGCCAACTACGCTCCAACCCAAGGTTGTCTTGACGGCACACGGTTGGCTTGGAGTTGTTCCAAAGCTCTTAGGATCATAAACTATACAGAGTCCGACCTTACAATTAAAAAACCTTGGAATTTCCTGACCATTTTCAGTCAGATGACTGAACCTTTTCTCTGTTTCAGGAGAAGGAATGTGGATAGGTTTAAGTTAAATGAAGACTCTGGTATAGGCTGGTGGCAAACCGATAAGGCCATGGGAGTAAAATCCCCTAACTCTGAGCCCACTTAATCTTTCAGTTTGAACAACCGAAATCTTTCCTATTATTGTGGTAAGCTTTAACTTTACTGGCTCTTATACTGCCCCCATCCACCCACATAACTCTTGAACCACGAAGGTGTTGCTGCTTTGCGTATAAACTGAGGTCTCTCTATCAGGAGTGGAAGTTGAAGAAATCCATACAGGCATTATTATTGATGTACTCCAACCATCGCCACTGTCTACGCAATTGGAAAGGGAAGATGTGTTTTGTTCAGCTTACTATTGCAGAAGAAGGGCGGTCTTCATGAAGTGGTGTTGGATGATGTTTCCTGCACTACAACAAGTAGCTTTATTCCTGCAGTCCTTTGAATTATGTCCTTTCCTGAGACATCCAAAACATAGGTTACTGTCTAATAGCTAACTGTGTACTGTCTAAAAGGACTGGAGTATGTTTGTTTCTCAGGCTGCCGATGGCTTTGATATTGACATTGATATTTATACATCCTCCGTACTTGATTACATCACCATCACCGTTGATGATATAACACCAGCAATAACAAATAACAACATACCCTAATCAGAAGATTGGATTAACAAGGAGGTGCAACTTCTGCTGAAAGCCCAAAACACCGCCTTTGGGTCAGATGACCCTCAGGCCTACAGTACATCCTGGGCTAACCTGAAAAGGGGCATCAAGATGGCTAAATACTGCTACAAGCGGAAGGTAGAGGAACACTTCTCCAACTCTGACCCCTGACTGATGTGGCAGGGCATCCACACCATCAGTGAATACAAGTCCAGCAACACCACTACACCTGTTACGGACGTCACCTTCCTAAACGAGCTTAATGACTTTTATGCTTACTTGAACAGCGAATGCAAGGAGACGGCCACCAAAATCACACCCTCAGTGCACACTGCACTGAGCTGGATCAACCCACGCAAAGCTACTGGCCCGGGCGGTTTTCCTGGACGTGTGTGTTCAGAGCTTGTGCAGAGCAACTTGCAGGGGTCTTCCCAGACATTTTCTATCTGTCCTCATCCAAGCAACTTTGCTAACATGCTGTATATCCACATCCATTGTACCAGTGCCAAAACACTCCTCCCTAATGTGCCTGAACGAGCACCTTGTCCTAGCACACCTCAAAGAGTGCCTCCCACCTACACTGAACCCACACTAATTTTCCTAACGCAGAAACAGGAACACAGAGGATGCAGTATAAACAGTTCTGCACTCTGAACTCAGACACTGGGACAATGACAACACTTGTGCACAACTTTTGTTTGTAGACTTTTTTTTGTGGCTTCACCCACGACTGCAAGCTTGTGCATGGATGAAACTCCATCATTAAGTTTGCAGTAGACACCACTGTGATTGGCCTCATCAGTGACAATGAGGAGACTGCCTACAGGGAAGATGTACAGCACCTAGCCTCATGGTGAGCTGACATTAACCTGCTCCTGAACACCACTAAGACCAAGGAGCTCATTTTGGACTTCAGGAAGAAGAAAGGATGAACCGCATGACCCCCTCCACATTAACGAGATTGCTGTGAAGTGTGTCTCCAGCTTCAAGTGCCTGGGAACCTCCATCTCGGAGAACCTGTCCTGGAACACTAAAACTTCCAGCCTGGTCAAGAAGGCTCACCAGCGCCTCTTCTTCCTCAGAACACTGAAGATGAACCAGCTGTCTACAGCCGTCCTGATTAACTTTTACAGGTGTGCGATCGAGTGGATCCTGACCAGCAGTATCACAGTCTGGTATGGGAACTGCTCATTGACTGACCACAAAGCCCTGCAGAGGGTGGTGAAAACTGCCCAACACATCACAGGGACAACAGTTCCTGCTGTTGTGGACCTCCATACAAAACGCTGTCTTTATTGAGCTCACAGCATCCTCAAGGACTCGTCTCACCCTGACCATAGACTGTTTACCCTCCTGCCCTCCGGGAGGTGCTTTAGGAGCCACAAGGTTAATGGACAGCTTTTCCATACAGCTGTCTCCTAACTTAACTCTGCCGTCTGACACGCCTCAACATACCCCCCCACCACTCACACAGCCCCCTCCCCCTCTTCAACGCTACACTTGCTTATTACTTATTTAATTTCATAACAATAGCCAGTTGTTACATGCACTACTGTCTGTTCACTCAGTAACACTGGACAATCCACTTGCACACTGTATTATTCCAATGCACTTTACCATCCACTTTTTATAGATCTGTATAGTGTACATACACTTTTATATTATGTATAGTATGTTAATACCACACCTGTCTGTATAGCTGCTTCGTACTTAAAACCTGTAAATTTGTCCTTAATACTTATCTATTCTATCTATTCTGTATCATTATTGTACATATATATTCTGTACTTACTGCATATTGCACTTCTGGTTAGATGCTAACTGCATTTTGTCGCCTTTTACCTTACATGTGCAGTGACACAGTTGAATCTAATGTAATCTAATCTAATATTAACTTTTTTTTCATCCACAGACTTAATGGTGAAGGTTTGGCATTTGTAGATGGAGTGGCTTTCTCCACAACACCTGCAAGTGACTGGGTTTGAACATGAGGGTACAGTGTTAACTTTATTGGATCTCTAGGAATCAACTGAGTTTTTTACTCCAAAACTGTATGATTTTGATGCTAAAGGGTTGCATGCTGCTACTGCTTCCTTGCCACAAAATCTTCAAACTCCTTGAAAGTAGGGTATTCCTGCACTTGTTTCAGCTGCATTGTTACATGCTGATTCCAACAAGATGTCAGCTAATCAGGGAGTTTTTGTGGCATTTCTGATTTTCCTCAGTCGTTTAACACCGCAATATTTTTGATGTGTGGCTTAACATTGATGCAAGCTGTCCGAAAAGTTTCAGTTAAAGAGACTCTTTCAGACCAATTTTGGGCTAATTATTCAGTTTTTCTCTGAACGCACACTAATTTACAAATGGAAGGCCATACTGAGTATTCAGTGCTTCCCATGCTTGATCATCGGGATCCTAGTCCATTCTGTATGTAGAAGCTTCCTTCCAATACTGATTGTGCTTCACCCCTGATGTACTTTTGTGGGCCGGAACATCTTATCAACTGGATTTGTGCATCGCTGTTTTATCAATGCCTTGAAACATGTTCTCCACTCCAAGAACTTCAGTGGGTCCCATAAGAAAATTGAGGGTACAGGTGCAGTAAGTCTGACGAGAAATATGGCTTGTTGTTTTCTTGTTATCTCTCTTGCAAGCTTGTTCTTCTTTAATTTCCTTAGAATATGCTTCTAGAGGACAATTGACAACCTCAATGCTTACTGCTCTACTAATCATTACAGAACTCACCCGAGTCAACTTCTGGGTGTATCTTGAGCTTCGCAGCTATTACTAGAAGATCTCTCTCTGACTCTCCACTCTTAAGTTCAAGACTTTGAGTAGCAATAGCCCTCCTCCATCTTCATCAGAGCACTCACTCTTAAGTTTGGTTAGTGTAGCTTTAGCTTGTTCCTTCCAGTTATGGTACAACTTGATGAATTTACACTCATTTTGAGAAACTTCATGCTGCTTAAGCTCCTTGCGTTACGTTTGAACTGTAGCTGCACTGGTCTAGATAAAAGATAGCCATGCTTCATATTGATGTCTTTCGCTGTTTATTTGTTTCCATCCCTCTCTTTACAGCACACACTGTGAAAACTATAAAGAATACAGCATATAATATTCACAATATGCATTTCTACGAGTCTTTTTCACATTCTCTTATTTAAACGCAAAGTGATATGCACATAAACATCAGTGGCAAATCCAAATCCTCTGACATTAGTCTATACACATAACATCATTTACATAAACTGACCTGAAACAACACTATACACAAGATGTAACAGACTTAAACATGAATTACTGAGTATGCCCTCTTAGACCATGCAGACAATTGAACTCTTTCTCTGTCTCTTTATCAATAGTTTCTCTCTAACACTCTGTTAGTTTGACCCATAATGCAATGGTCCTGCACCACTCAACTCATGTGATCTGTCACGCCTCAATACTAACTCTTGTGTAAAGAACCCATCACTTTTAAAACATTTCAAGGGTGCACGTTCTCTGTTTTGACCTTAAATGTCACATTTATATATTTGGTCAATTATTCTACCAAACAAACTCGAATGTACATGGATTTATAAAATAAACACAAATATACACAACTTTGACATATTTACACCAGGCTTTACTTGCAGATAATGTCAATATGCCAATGGTGTTAAATTAATCCAAAATCATCCCTAGTATAAACACACATTACATAATCTCTAAAGGGAAAGAAGAAAAGAGACTGCTGCTGGGATGATGGATGTCTTCAGAGTCCCTCAAAGTGTGTGTGACGGGGTCGGGCCAAGGCATTGGCAGGGGTTAAATCCACCCAATCAGGATATAGAAAAATATATTGTGTCACTTATATTTACGAGTGTGTTAAGCAGTTTAAGAAACAAGGCTGTAGAATGCCCTGACCAATCAGAAAATCATGACAGTAAAATTGAATGATTTTAATTGGCTGAACAGGACTCTGTTCTCACTCTTATAGTGAGCTGTGACTTTAGTGACAGTCAGTCATACAGAAGCACTGAAGACAGTTTTATAAGTGTTAAACAGCATTAAAAAAAGATATAGTATTTGTTTATTGAATGATATTATTAAGCACATTCTGCATATCTTTATATAAACAGAAAAGCACTTGATCTTGTCTCTGAGATGCTAAAGTTTATAGCACATATGAAAGAAACTTATTTTTCCTCCATTATTAGATAAATATGATCCGTGTGTCGGGATCTTTCTCTGACTCAACTGAAATTTAAGTACGTATATTGAAGGACCTTATATAAACCAATGTCCTTAACGTGTTCAAAAATCGGAGATCAGACTTGTCGAATAAGTTGAAACTTTATTGATCAGAATACAGCGCTGGGTTGTCAGTCCACGACTTCCACACTGACCAACAACTCAGTAACAGAATCACACAATATTTATAGTATGTATCGTCGATCTATCTTCTAGGCCGGAAGGGATCATGCCCTGCTTCCATAAAAGGCACATCTGGTTCATTTTTCGCTTTTCGATTTCTCGTGCATCAGAAGACTTCAGTTTCTGTAGAAAAACATATCAAAGAGACAAAAATCACAGCACAGAAGAACACTACCTCCTTTTCTTCTTTTAATTAGGATACAACAGTAACTCTTAGTTTTTCTGGCATTTGGGAATGTGTTTTACTTCTCGTGCTTAACAACCTCCGCATGAGAGGCCTTGTACTGGCAGATGGGAGTAAGGTCAGACGACCCTTCTCCTGCAGCCGTTCTGTTCCCATCACTTCTCCTTCTCTTGCACGTACACTTTTCCTGCCTTGCAAGCATATTGTTAACAAAAGCATATTCCAAAGCAATCCTTTATATGTTACTTATTCTCAATATACTTTAGTAGAACTTGTAAAAGCATATGATTATTTGAATGATTAATAAAACTTCAATCAATAAAACATAAGAGTATAATATTGTATAAAAAAGATGATTAATACAGCATTGGTTAATAAAACATAAAATCATAAAGATGATTAATACAAACATTGATTAATAAAACATAAATCATAAAAGCTGTTTAATGCAACATATGATTGTATCATTTTCCACAATATAAACTCACTTTAACACGATCAACAGAAAGTTTCCTTTTTATGTTGCCAAATCTTATACAGCTTCATCTTTTCAACACAATCTCAATCTAACATTGAGTTCTCAATGGCCATCAATCTCTAAAATGACTGCGACACACATTTCATTTTACTCCGCTGGATCTTTTTCATCTTTCTTTAAGAAACTCTTTGATTTAGATTTGGGATTGAATTCAGAAAGCAAACAAAAGGTGTTGTGAAATAACGAATAATGACATCATCATGACATCAGCACTGCAACCGACTTCTAGAGAGTTTAGACTAAAATACAAAAGATTTTCTCAGTGATAAAATATTTGTGTAAATCTGTCATCTCTCATCTGATGTTGGATCTCAGAGCGTCTACATTGACTGTCACTTTTGTATCTTTTTACACTTCAGATGATCATCTGTATGTCAATGCTGAACAAAATCTGCTAAGCTGCTATTTTACTCTTAGTTTTCTTTTGTGGTTTATATATGATATAAATATATAAAGATGCTCTTCAGGTGTAAATGTTTTAGATCTTTTCACTACGGTTCATTTCATGATGCTTAGGTACAGAGTTCTGCCATGTAAAGTTCTTTATCGCCTTCTGTTTTTTAATACGAGTTTTCTAAAGTTGTCAGAAAACCTGTGATGTTTGTGTTTTCATGTCATTGATGTTGGTATCTGTTGATGGAGATGCTTTTCTATGTCCAGCATCCAGAATGATGATGTGATGTCATCACATTCATGAGTAACAGATATTCTCAGGTCAATCTTCTCAAAGCTCTCCGAGCGCCGCAGCGTTTTCTGTCTCAACATTCATTCCTCCGTCATATTCACACAAGCCGAGGAGACTGAACAAAACTCATTTCATTTCCTAAATATAAACTCATGTCATGAATTTTATTTGTGTTTGATCCTGTCACTGTTTTCAGACGATACAGATGTTTTCTTTCTTCCAGACACAGATATGATTCAGTGGATCTCTATGCAGAACTTGTGTTTTTATCAGACATCACTTGTATACATTTCAGATTTTTTAGATACAAGTTTGACTACAACAGCCAGTTTTGGGAATTTTTGTAAATGCAAATCTCACTTTTTCTCATCCTGACCTTATTTTCATTATTTATTTCCTTTTTTTATATGTTTAAAATCACTGTAAACTCACCTGATTTAATGCAACATTTGACATATTTTAGATGGTTTTTTTTCATGGCTTGGGGACTTTAAATTTTTCTTCAAATATTTATCTACCTCACTCTTTTTTTCTGTACCTATATATAAAGAACATCTGATCTTTTCATGACAAGGATGATATTACCGGTCTCTGTATCTGAGGAAACTTCACAAAATCTACAAATCTTGGAGTAGAAACATTCTGGACAATTTTTACAAATAGCTGCTTTCTTATTTGTTTATTATTTATTTGTGATATTAAAACATAAAAGTACACATCTGACTTCCAATGTGCTGGAATTGTGTTATTTTGTATATTTTGTAATTTGGTCATCAGGACTAAAGGTTAATATTCTGTATAATACAAAAGAAAAATGTTCGATGAAACAGCTGAGACACAAGATGATGTAGAGTTACTGTAGGAAAAAACACGGTTCATAAAAAATATATGACCAGAATTTGTGAGACAGTAAAAGAAATATCAATGTGTGGTTTATTTTAGTGACCACTGAATATTGCTGTGAAAATATGACTCATGATATATACAAAATTATATTTGTTTTTATTTTAGATTTGGACAAATAATAATGGGGGAATATTTCCCCCAAATATTTATTATTCTACAAAACTGTTCAAGCTTAAAAAGTAATATTATTCTCATTTGTTGTAATGAACCGGTGAGATGATCAGTGGAGCTGAATTTTGACCTTTATAATTAAAACATGGACTGAAGTAAGGAAAGAGTTTCTCAGTGAAAGTTTGAGCAGTGAAAGAGTAGATATGAGATCTGTTCTCAACATCATAAAAACAGACCAGACCCTCCTCATAATCCACAAACACCCCCAACTTCTGTGGATTCACTCTCAGAGACAGAGAGACAGCGGGACCAGCACAAGCCCGATAATTATTCCCATTCCTCAGATTCACAGTCCAGAATCCATTCTGAGGAGTCAATGTGATCTTTCCCTTCCTGTTAATAGATTCTCTGACCACTCCTAAATCCCATTCAGTTTTATCTTTCACCTGAACCTCAAAGTAAAATCTCCCTGAGGAGAATCCCTCTTTTCCCAGAACACAAGCACACAGATCAAATCTCGCTGGATTATCTGGGAGTTCATGTCTAATGTCTCCATGTTTCACTTGTTTTCCATCTTCAGACAGGATGAGATTTGGATGAGCTGTATCAGGATCCAGAGTCACATCCACTGAGAGAGAGATGAGAGAACATGAATCATATCTTCACAATATAAAGATGTTGATGTGTTTATAATTGTAGAGTTGAGTTTGTGTATGTAAAGAATTATTGTTAGTGAAAATGAGAGAACAATGAAGATGTACCTGCATACTGCTGCATCTTCCTCAACACTGAAAACACAAATAACAAGAAAACATCTTCAAGAGTTGATCTAAGAATCTCAGAACCACTGACACATAACAAGAATTAATAACTCATTTTATTTAGAACTATATTTCTATAGAAGATGTTTTACCAGTTTGTGTGAGTTTGTCATCTAGAGTCTCCTGCAGTTGAGTCAGAGCTCTCCTCAGAGTCTCCACACTCACATCAGTCTTCATACTGATCTCAGACCAGTTCTTAGTGTGTGGAGGTCTATACAGAGATGAGTCAATCTACAGCAGAAGAGAGAGATGAGAAATCTATCAGCATGAGGAGAGAGAGAGAGAGAGAGAGAGAGAGAGAGAGAGAGAGAGAGAGAGAGAGAGAGAGAGAGAGACAGAGAGAGAGAGAGAGAGAGAGAGATAGAGAGAGAGAGAGAGAGAGAGAGAGAGAGAGAGAGAGAGAGAGAGAGAGAGAGAGAGAGAGAGAGAGAGAGAGAGAGAGATAGAGAGAGATAGAGAGAGAGATAGAGAGAGAGAGAGAGAGAAAGAGAGAGCCAGAGAGAGAGAGAGAGAGACTGACCTTTAAGATGTGGAGATGATGGTCAGTGTTTGAGAACTTCTCCAGCTCACTGTCTCTCCACTTCAGCTCAGTGATCTCCTGCTCCAGATCTTTAATGAGATCTTCATCGTGTTTCTCTGCTGCTTTCTGCTGCTCCTCCATCATCTCCAGCAGCTCAGTCTGACATCTCTCAATGGATCTGATCAGAGCGCTGAAGACCTCAACACTACCGGCTTTCTCCTCATCTGTGTTTCTCTGAAACAATCCCGTCATCATTAATCCAATCAAAACATTTTTATTCATAAACATCTTTAACTCACTTTTCTGAGTTCTGCTGAGTGTTTGATGTGTTGAATCTTCTTGATTCTCTCCTGGATCATCTGCTGAACGTCTGTCTGTGTCTTCTTCAGTTGAGTCTATAGACAGACAGAAACCCACAGACACATTTCATCACAGGTAAACAGGTTATTAAATCATGTTTTAATGTTGTTATGATCTCAAACCTTCTTCTCTTTACTCATCTCCTCTAGAGGAACAGTGTTGTGAGTCTTGTGTTCTCCATCAACACAAAACACACACACACATGTCTGATCATCTCTACAGAAGAGCTCCAGAGGTCTCTCATGTTTCTCACATATAAAGTCCTTTATATTCTCCACAGGATCCATCAGTTTGTGTTTCTTCAAACTCATTTTCTGGTGAAGGTCCAGGTGAGTTTCACAGTAAGAGGTCTGACACATCAGACAAGACTTCAGGGCTTTCAGCTTTCTTTCATCACAGATGTCACAGAGAACTTCAGATCTTCTCAAACTGAACTTTTCATTAAAGTGCAACACAAGTTGTCTAAGTGTTGTGTTGATTTTGAGATCTGGTCATTTACTGAATGTTTCTTTACACATTGGACAGCTGCAGATGTGACTGTTGTCCCAGCACTGTTTCAGACAGCTCCTGCAGAAGTTGTGTCCACATGGAGTGCTGACTGGATCACTGAACACATCCAGACACACGGAACACTGAAGCTCTTCATTCAGACTAACACTGGAGGATGATAGAGCTGAGAAACAGACAGACATCATCACAGGTTAGATATATGATGATAAAATAATATTTAACATTTTAAACACTTGAAATCTTTGTTTTTTCATTCTTATCGTACATGGAGGTAGTATATCCATACTCTTTCTTCTTGCTCTTCTTGGTTTTGGTGATGTTGGTTCCGTCATTGCACGTCTTCTCTTAAAATCTTTTCAGATAACAACACAAGAAATCACATTTCACAATATCACATCTGTCCCTTCACAAACATCTAAAACTATATGTCAGATTTCAGAGTATAAATCACATAAAACTGTATTTCTGTACAGTATGTTTAATATATTAACACATTTAGTGTTTTTCTTGCTTAATGTGAATTTTAGCTTTAGTTCACACACTTCCTGTTTCTTTGAGTCTTTAAGTCGTGTGACACAATAACAACAATCTCTAAACTTTACAAGAGTTTACAAGTTACAATAAAACACTTTACAGTATGCTTAATAAAATTCAGTTTAGATCAAACTAGTTTTACTCATTGAACTCATGTATTAATCTGGTTTAATCTGGTTTAGTTAGACAGACACTCTACTAAAGTAAAACACAAACATAAGAAACTTGTTGAGAGAAATTTCTGATACATTTTATTAAGTTACCTGTGAATGAGTATCAGCTGTGATCATGTACGTCTCTGAAAGTCTCAGATATCTTGTGTCTGAAGAAATAAAGTGTTTAAAGACTTGAAGATTCTTGTTCATCAGTTTAGTTTCATTTCCACTAATAGGTGTGATCACCTGTGATGATGTCATAGCTCCTCCCACATTTTCACTTGTATGGATCTTCTGTAAATGTAAATGTAAATCTGTATGAAGTGTGTTTAGTTTGTGTTAATCTTATAAACAACTTTCATCATGACACAACATTATACAAATTATTGTATGACCAATAGTCATGAGTTACAGAACTACCTTACTTCATCAAAAGAAAGAAAAAAACTTGATAAAAGATTATAGAATATTTGTTATTCACAGATAAAGAGACAGTTTAACATAATGAGAAATACTGTAGGAGACAACATGAAGATTAACAGACAAAAGAGATTCATAAACATATTTATAAAACTAAATCCTTGTTTTTATTCCAAATTAAATTACTTTAGAAGGATATGTAATCATAAATAAAACTGTTGTAAAAACAAATAATAAATTTATTTCTTTCGTCGTTAATAACTGGGTATTTTGAAACAAATTAAATTAATCTAGAATGTAATATAAAAATAAATAAAACTGTTGAAGACAATAAATCATATTTTTTATAATTTCTTGCTTTTTCCACTGACGATGAAAGAGTTGACATTACATTTTTAAATGGGTTCTTAAGAATCCAAACTGCCCGATGTCAATTTTTACGTTTTTATAGGCTTCAGGAGATCATAAAATCATATTAAACAATTAAACTAATAATATTAATTTTGAGAATTGAAAACATGAATGTCTGAAAATGTAAAGAAAAATAAACTTGTTTTGAATGATTTAAGAGTAAATAAATGATGATAAGAAAAGAGTTTATGAATCATTCTTTAAACTATTACTGGACAGTCTGTAGTATTTCCTGCAGATGAAGCGAGAGCCTCAAGTTTTACAAAGCTAAATAATAAATATAAGATTCAGATTTACTGTCAAAAACATTTAGTCAAGAGAAATAATTCCTGATTCTTTTACAGTTAATATTTTAGATCCTATGAGTGGCTTACAGTCATCACAAACAAGACAAACGTTTGATCCACACACTCTATAATGCACAAAAATACATGCATATGAATACTTTAATAAACTTTTCATTATTACATCGGTGTTAGGGAAAACCATAAAATGGTTTAAAAATAAAGTTACACAATTCTTAAAAATCATAGACAAAGTCATAAAAAGATGTAATCCTAGAACCCCTCCAATGTGACTGGCATCAGGTACATCCAAAATGAAGTCACATTGCTTCTGGGATAGGTAAGCAGTCAATCTCTCTTTGTCCAATTCTTCCAAAGCCTTTGTCAGCTCATTTTTCACCTCCAATAAATTGTACTTTGATCCGATCTGATTTCTCTTACAGCTCCACGGATGGCTATGAAGCGTTGCAAGGCACTTATGAAGGCATCAGTGGTGAGATCTTCCAGAATCTCAATGTAGCCGGGGTCATGGCTAATAAAAGGGGGTGTGGCTATGCAGGTAGTTTACATCTTTTAAGCAGATATCTGAAAGCAGGCCTGCAGACGGGGTCCTATCTGATGTGTGGACATGTGCTGTCGGGTGGCACGTCCTTGTTTGGATGTGCACGAACATGTGTATCTAATTATGTATACAGCTTAGGTGAGCAGGTAGGCTAAGTAAACATTGGGTGTTTTGCAAACAAAGACCAGTTTTACCAAACAAGGGTTTTATGTTTTCATGGTAGAGGTAAACATTGTGGATTTGTTTGTCAATGGTCAAACTCATTCTTGTTTGATCTGGAATACCTGTGGAAAATAATTGTGGATTGCTTGCTGCCCTGCAGGTAATTGCAGAGGTTTTTTAATACCTAATTTATTAATGTTTTTATTATTTTAATGGTATTAAAATAAAATTGAAGTGTTGTAATTGTCTTTTGAATTCTGTAAAACGTGTTTTGTTTTTGGATTAGGTTTAGTTGATCGCTGTTCCTCTGGTGTTTGTTACTTTACATTTTTCTCAGCTAGCTGGTCTCGACATGTGTGCGCTGTATGCCTCCAGCGCAATTAAGATTGGATGAATGTTGTGAATTAGACTGGCTAGCTGAGCACTTTGTTTGTTTGTTTGTTTGTTTGTTTGTTTGTTTGTTCGTTCTTTATATCACTTCCCAGCCTCGTGTTGCCAGCCAATCCTTGTAGTCTTTTATTCATGTTATGCTTTAAACACCTTAAGTATTCATTTGAATGGGGGTTCTGCTTGCAGTGAAATGAATGGTCGATATGGAGTGTGATTATTATTGAGTGAGGTGTTTTAATTGTATTAAAAGTGGAGGGTGTAATTATTTTGAGGGGAGAAGCTGTAAGTGTATTGTAGTAGATACAGGATTCACTGGCCATCAATATAAACTTTTTGGAGCGGGAATTATTTTTTTGCTTTACAATGTAATTTGATTAATATATATATATTGTCAAAAATGTATTTGTATTAAGTATGAGAAAGGTGGAGAGGGGTTGACGCGGTTATAAGGAAGATCTGCCATCATCTGTGTCTCTGTTGGCATGCGAGCTCTTTTCTACATATAACACATTGCTTAATGTGATCCGCCACACCTTTGCTGCCAACAACAACCCAGTAACTATTTGCTCTCAGTTCATTAAGGGTCTGTCCTCTGCCTTGGTGCTGAATCTTTTCATGACAGTTATTAACTATGAGACGGGTGACTATGCTCTCTCTTGGAAGGACTGCTAGGTGTTTTGAGAGGTAAGGAAGCTTTCTTCCATCGCCCTCCCACCCTAAGTACACCATCTTGCAGTACTGGGTCAAGTTGGAACAACAAATGACTATGTGGCAATTTACTATGCTTCAGTATTTGTATTTCATCTTTGAAGGCATCTCTTTGTGCCAATATGATGAGCGTGATGCTTGCATTTCTCATGTCTTACACATTTGAGGGTTTAGCTTTCTTTTCTCTCGCTAGTTTATTCGAGCGATGACTTGCAATGCAGTGTGCTATTTCGAAAACCGACTGAATCTCTCTAAAAGAAGGTCATCATCTTTTGCTACGTTTGTTTGTAGCACTTGCGTTGTCCTGTTTTCAGGATCGCCAACCAGAAGCTCTGGAGTTTTCTTTGCTGTGACAATTTCTCTTGCCCAGAGAAACTTCGGTCCCATGAGCCAATTTGAAGGGATCAGCTCTGACAACTTGAGGCCCCTGGAAGCGTACTTTGCCGGATTTTGTTCGATCTCTATATAATGCCACTTTGCAGGGTCAGTTGTCTCTGATTCTTTGAACTTGTATCGCTACAAAAACATGAAATTTACGGGCTTCATTGTTAATGTAGCCTAAGACTATCTTTGAATCAGTCCAAAAATATTCTGTCAATTTTGAGCTCTAGCTCCTCCTTTAACATGGTACAGACTGCTAAGGAGATCACTGCAGCTGTTAACTCAAGCTTTGGTATAGTCACAATTTTGGTGGGCGCAACCTTTGCTTTGCCAACGACAAAAGAGCAATGCACTTTATCTTCACTCAACACTCGAATAAATGAGCACTGACCACAGCCATGGCTACTCGCATCTGAGGAGTGATGGAGGTCAATCCTCTGAACAGTCCCTAGATGTTCAGGAGCAAACATCATGCTACCTGGGGATTGTGCAGGTTATTCAATTCATTTAGCCTGCTACATGGAACCTGTGAAACATCCTCTCCGCATCACAGATAATGGTGTTTGGATACTTGCGGAACCTGCAGAGTACATCTGTTAGGCCATTAGTGAGATTTGGTGTTCAGCTCTCTCTGCAACCCCATAATTGAAGAAACCTTCCATGAACTTATATAACTTATATAATCATCCGTAAATTTCAGGTCTCTCGAATGATCTTTTTAGACCCTTCAGTCGCACCAAAGCCAGCTGCTTTTTTTTTTAGGTAACTGTGGGCGAACTTAGGAACTTAGGTCTTGAAGGGGAGGGGTATCTCAAGGTGTCCTTATGCATTCGGATTAATTTTCTCATTTTGAAGTTGCGTGAACTGAATATCTTGTGATATGCTCCTTTCGCTTGGTCTTTTATCTGTAAAGTTTGATTCAAGTGCTCTGATGTCTGAGGTAGGTGTGAACATTAGGAGTTCCTTAACAGATACACCATGACAGGGACCTGTAACTTCAGTCAACTTTGCAATCAAAACAGCCAACTACGCTCCAACCCAAGGTTGTCTTGACGGCACACGGTTGGCTTGGAGTTGTTCCAAAGCCCTTAGGATCATAAACTATAGAGAGTCCGACCTAACAATTAAAAAACCTTGGAATTTCCTGACCATTTTCAGTCAGATGACTGAACCTTTTCTCTGTTTCAGGAGAAGGAATGTGGATAGGTTTAAGTTAAATGAAGACTCTGGTATAGGCTGGTGGCAAACCGATAAGGCCATGGGAGTAAAATCCCCTAACTCTGAGCCCACTTAATCTTTCAGTTTGAACAACCGAAATCTTTCCTATTATTGTGGTAAGCTTTAACTTTACTGGCTCTTATACTGCCCCCATCCACCCACATAACTCTTGAACCACGAAGGTGTTGCTGCTTTGCGTATAAACTGAGGTATCTCTATCAGGAGTGGAAGTTGAAGAAATCCATACAGGCATTATTATTGATGTACTCCAACCATCGCCACTGTCTACGCAATTGGAAAGGGAAGATGTGTTTTGTTCAGCTTACTATTGCAGAAGAAGGGCGGTCTTCATGAAGTGGTGTTGGATGATGTTTCCTGCACTACAACAAGTAGCTTTATTCCTGCAGTCCTTTGAATTATGTCCTTTCCTGAGACATCCAAAACATAGGTTACTGTCTAATAGCTAACTGTGTACTGTCTAAAAGGACTGGAGTATGTTTGTTTCTCAGGCTGCCGATGGCTTTGATATTGACATTGATATTTATACATCCTCCGTACTTGATTACATCACCATCACCGTTGATGATATAACACCAGCAATAACAAATAACAACATACCCTAATCAGAAGATTGGATTAACAAGGAGGTGCAACTTCTGCTGAAAGCCCAAAACACCGCCTTTGGGTCAGATGACCCTCAGGCCTACAGTACATCCTGGGCTAACCTGAAAAGGGGCATCAAGATGGCTAAATACTGCTACAAGCGGAAGGTAGAGGAACACTTCTCCAACTCTGACCCCTGACTGATGTGGCAGGGCATCCACACCATCAGTGAATACAAGTCCAGCAACACCACTACACCGGTTACAGACGTCACCTTCCTAAACGAGCTTAATGACTTTTATGCTTACTTGAACAGCGAATGCAAGGAGACGGCCACCAAAATCACACCCTCAGTGCACACTGCACTGAGCTGGATCAACCCACGCAAAGCTACTGGCCCGGGCGGTTTTCCTGGACGTGTGTGTTCAGAGCTTGTGCAGAGCAACTTGCAGGGGTCTTCCCAGACATTTTCTATCTGTCCTCATCCGAGCAACTTTGCTAACATGCTGTATATCCACATCCATTGTACCAGTGCCAAAACACTCCTCCCTAATGTGCCTGAACGAGCACCTTGTCCTAGCACACCTCAAAGAGTGCCTCCCACCTAAACTGAACCCACACTAATTTTCCTAATGCAGAAACAGGAACACAGAGGATGCAGTATAAACAGTTCTGCACTCTGAACTCACACACTGGGACAATGACAACACTTGTGCACAACTTTTGTTTGTAGACTTTTTTTTGTGGCTTCACCCACGACTGCAAGCTTGTGCATGGATGAAACTCCATCATTAAGTTTGCAGTAGACACCACTGTGATTGGCCTCATCAGTGACAATGAGGAGACTGCCTACAGGGAAGATGTACAGCACCTAGCCTCATGGTGAGCTGACATTAACCTGCTCCTGAACACCACTAAGACCAAGGAGCTCATTTTGGACTTCAGGAAGAAGAAAGGATGAACCGCATGACCCCCTCCACATTAACGAGATTGCTGTGAAGTGTGTCTCCAGCTTCAAGTGCCTGGGAACCTCCATCTCGGAGAACCTGTCCTGGAACACTAAAACTTCCAGCCTGGTCAAGAAGGCTCACCAGCGCCTCTTCTTCCTCAGAACACTGAAGATGAACCAGCTGTCTACAGCCGTCCTGATTAACTTTTACAGGTGTGCGATCGAGTGCATCCTGACCAGCAGTATCACAGTCTGGTATGGGAACTGCTCATTGACTGACCACAAAGCCCTGCAGAGGGTGGTGAAAACTGCCCAACACATCACAGGGACAACAGTTCCTGCTGTTGTGGACCTCCAGACAAAACGCTGTCTTTATTGAGCTCACAGCATCCTCAAGGACTCGTCTCACCCTGACCATAGACTGTTTACCCTCCTGCTCTCCGGGAGGTGCTTTAGGAGCCACAAGGTTAATGGACAGCTTTTCCCCACCGCTGTCTCCTAACTTAACTCTGCCGGCTGACACGCCTCAACATACCCCCCACCACTCACACAGCCCCCTCCCCCTCTTCAATGCTACACTTGCTTATTACTTATTTAATTTCATAACAATAGCCAGTTGTTACATGCACTACTGTCTGTTCACTCAGTAACACTGGACAATCCACTTGCACACTGTATTATTCCAATGCACTTTACCATCCACTTTTTATAGATCTGTATAGTGTACATACACTTTTATATTATGTATAGTATGTTAATACCACACCTGTCTGTATAGCTGCTTCGTACTTAAAACCTGTAAATTTGTCCTTAATACTTATCTATTCTATCTATTCTGTATCATTATTGTACATATATATTCTGTACTTACTGCATATTGCACTTCTGGTTAGATGCTAACTGCATTTTGTCGCCTTTTACCTTACATGACACAGTTGAATCTAATGTAATCTAATCTAATATTAACTTTTTTTTCATCCACAGACTTAATGGTGAAGGTTTGGCATTTGTAGATGGAGTGGCTTTCTCCACAACACCTGCAAGTGACTGGGTTTGAACATGAGGGTACAGTGTTAACTTTATTGGATCTCTAGGAATCAACTGAGTTTTTTACTCCAAAACTGTATGATTTTGATGCTAAAGGGTTTACAAAATCTGCAAACTCCTTGAAAGTAGGGTATTCCTGCACTTGTTTCAGCTGCATTGTTACATGCTGATTCCAACAAGATGTCAGCTAATCAGGGAGTTTTTGTGGCATTTCTGATTTTCCTCAGTCGTTTAACACCTCAATATTTTTGATGTGTGGCTTAACATTGATGCAAGCTGTCCGAAAAGTTTCAGTTAAACAGACTCTTTCAAACCAATTTTGGGCTAATTATTCAGTTTTTCTCTGAACGCACACTAATTTACAAATGGAAGGCCTTACTGAGTATTCAGTGCTTCCCATGCTTGATCATCGGGATCCTAGTCCATTCTGTATGTAGAAGCTTCCTTCCAATACTGATTGTGCTTCACCCCTGATGTACTTTTGTGGGCCAGAACATCTTATCAACTGGATTTGTGCATCGCTGTTTTATCAATGCCTTGAAACATGTTCTCCACTCCAAGAACTTCAGTGGGTCCCATAAGAAAATTGAGGGTACAGGTGCAGTAAGTCTGACGAGAAATATGGCTTGTTGTTTTCTTGTTATCTGTCTTGCATGCTTGTTCTTCTTTAATTTCCTTAGAATATGCTTCTAGAGGACAATTGACAACCTCAATGCTTACTGCTCTACTATCATTACAGAACTCACCCGAGTCAACTTCTGGGTGTATCTTGAGCTTCGCAGCTATTACTAGAAGATCTCTCTCTGACTCTCCACTCTTAAGTTCAAGACTTTGAGTAGCAATAGCCCTCCTCCATCTTCATCAGAGCACTCACTCTTAAGTTTGGTTAGTGTAGCTTTAGCTTGTTCCTTCCAGTTATGGTACAACTTGATGAATTTACACTCATTTTGAGAAACTTCATGCTGCTTAAGCTCCTTGCGTTACGTTTTAACTGTAGCTGCACTGGTCTAGATAAAAGATAGCCATGCTTCATACTGATGTCTTTCGCTGTTTATTTGTTTCCATCTCTCTCTTTACAGCACACACTGTGAAAACTATAAAGAATAAAGCATATAATATTCACAATATGCATTTCTACGAGTCTTTTTCACATTCTCTTATTTAAACGCCCAGTAATATGCACATAAAAATCAATCAGCGGCGAATCCAAATCCTCTGACATTAGTCTATACACATAACATCATTTACATAAACTGACCTAAAACAACACTATACACAAGATGTAACAGACTTAAACATGAATTACTGAGTATGCCCTCTTAGAACATTCAGACGATTGAACTCTTTCTCTGTCTCTTTATCGTTAGCTTCTCTCTAACACTCTGTTAGTTTGACCCATAATGCAATGGTCCTGCACCACTCAACTCATGTGATCTGTCACGCCTCAATACTAACTCTTGTGTAAAGAACCCTTAACTTTTAAAACATTTCAAGGATGCACATTCTCTGTTTTGACCTTAAATGTCACATTTATATATTTTGTCAATTATTCTAACAAACAAACTCGAATGTATATGGATTTATAAAATAAACACAAATATACACAACTTTTACATATTTACACCAGGCTTTACTTGCATATAATGTCAATATGCCATTGGTGTTAAATTAATCGAAAATCATCCCTAGTATTAACACACATTACATAATCTCTACAGGAAAGAAGAAAAGAGACTGCTGCTGGGACGATGGATGTCTTCAGAGTCCCTCAAAGTGTGACGGGGTCGGACCAAGGCATTAGCAGGGGTTTAAATCCACCCAATCAGGATATAGAAAAAGATATTGTGTCACTTATATTTACGAGTGTGTTAAGCAAATTGAGAAAAGGCTTTAGAATGCCCCGACCAATCAGAAAATCATGACAGTAAAATTGAATGATTTTAATTGGCTGAACAGGACTCTGTTCTCACTCTTATACTCTTTTATAAGTGTTAAACAGCATTAAAAAGTGATAGTATTTGTTTGTTGAATGATAATATTATATCACATTCAGCATATCTTTATATCAACAGAAAAGCACTTGATCTTGTCTCTGAGATGCTAAAGTTTATAGCACAGATGAAAGAAACTTATTTTTCCTCCATTATTAGATAAATATGATCCATGTGTCGGGATCTTTCTCTGACTCAACTGAAATTTAAGTACGTATATAAACTCACTTTAACACGATCAACAGAAAGTTTCCTTTTTATGTTGCCAAATCTTATAAAGCTTCATCTTTTCAACACAATCTCAATCTAACATTGAGTTCTCAATGGCCATCAATCTCTAAAATGAAGGCACATTTCATTTTACTCCGCTGGATCTTTTTCATCTTTCTTTTAGAAACTCTTTGATTTAGATTTGGGATTGAATTCAGAAAGCAAACATGAAATAACGAATAATGACATCATCATGACATCAGCACTGCAACCGACTTCTAGAGAGTTTACACTAAAATACAAAAGATTTTCTCAGTGATAAAATATTTGTGTAAATCGGTCATCTCTCATCTGATGTTGGATCTCAGAGCGTCTACATTGACTGTCACTTTTGTATCTTTTTACACTTCAGATGATCATCTGTATGTCAATGCTGAACAAAATCTGCTAAGCTGCTATTTTACTCTTAGTTTTCTTTTGTGGTTTATATATGATATAAATATATAAAGATGCTCTTCAGGTGTAAATGTTTTAGATCTTTTCACTACGGTTCATTTCATGATGCTTAGGTACAGAGTTCTGCCATGTAAAGTTCTTTATTGCCTTCTGTTTTTTAATACGAGTTTTCTAAAGTTGTCAGAAAACCTGTGATGTTTGTGTTTTCATGTCATTGATGTTGGTATCTGTTGATGGAGATGCTTTTCTATGTCCAGCATCCAGAATGATGATGTGATGTCATCACATTCATGAGTAACAGATATTCTCAGGTCAATCTCCTCAAAGCTCTCCGAGCGCCGCAGCGTTTTCTGTCTCAACATTCATTCCTCCGTCATATTCACACAAGCCGAGGAGACTGAACAAAACTCATTTCATTTCCTAAATATAAACTCATGTCATGAATTTTATTTGTGTTTGATCCTGTCACTGTTTTCAGACGATACAGATGTTTTCTTTCTTCCAGACACAGATATGATTCAGTGGATCTCTATGCAGAACTTGTGTTTTTATCAGACATCACTTGTAAACATTTCAGATTTTTTAGATACAAGTTTGACTACAACAGCCAGTTTTGGGAATTTTTGTAAATGCAAATCTCACTTTTTCCCATCCTGACCTTATTTTCCTTATTTATTTCCTTTTTATATGTTTAAAATCACTGTAAACTCACCTGATTTAATGCAACATTTGACATATTTTAGATGGTTTTTTTCATGGCTTGGGGACTTTTAATTTTTCTTCAAATATTTATCTATCTCACTCTTTTTTTCTGTACCTATATATAAAGAACATCTGATCTTTTCATGACAAGGATGATATTACCGGTCTCTGTATCTGAGGAAACTTCACAAAATCTACAAATCTTGGAGTAGAAACATTCTGGACAATTTTTACAAATAGCTGCTTTCTTTAGTATTTGTTTATTATTTATTTGTGATATTAAAACAAAAGTACACATCTGACTTCCAATGTGCTGGAATTGTGTTATTTTGTTTATTTTGTAATTTGGTCATCAGGACTAAAGGTCAATATTCTGTATAATACAAAAGAAAAATGTTCAATGAAACAGCTGAGACACAAGATGATGTAGAGTTACTTTGGGAAAAAACACGGTTCATAAAAAATATATGACCAGAATTTGTGAGATAGTAAAAGAAATATCAATGTGTGGTTTATTTTAGTGACCACTGAATATTGCTGTGAAAATATGACTCATGATATATACAAAATTATATTTGTTTTTATTTTAGACTTGGACAAATAATAATGGGGGAATATTTCCCCCAAATATTCATTATTCTATAAAACTGTTTAAAACTGCAAATTAATATTATTCTCATTTGTTGTAATGAACCGTTGAGATGATCTGTGGAGCTGAATTTTGACCTTTTTCATTAAGACCTGGACTGAAAAAAGGAAAGAGTTTCTCAGTGAAAGTTTGAGCAGTGAAAGAGTAGATATGAGATCTGTTCTCAACATCATAAAAACAGACCAGACCCTCCTCATAATCCACAAACACCCCCAACTTCTGTGGATTCACTCTCAGAGACAGAGAGACAGAGGGACCAGCACATGCCCGATAATTATTCCCATTCCTCAGAGCCACAGTCCAGAATCCATTCTGAGGAGTCCCTGTGATCTTTCCCTTCCTGTTAATAGATTCTCTGACCACTCCTAAATCCCATTCAGTTTTATCTTTCACCTGAACCTCAAAGTAAAATCTCCCTGAGGAGAATCCCTCTTTCCCCAGAACAGAAACACAATAATCAAATCTCTCTGGATTATCTGGGAGTTCATGTCTAATGTCTCCATGTTTCACTTGTTTTCCATCTTCAGACAGAATGAGTTTTGGATGAGCTGTATCAGGATCCAGAGTCACATCCACTGAGAGAGAGATTAGAGAATATGATTCACATCTTCACAATATAAAGATGTTGATGTGTTTATAATTGTAGAGTTGAGTTTGTGTATGTAAAGAATTATTGTTAGTGAAAGTGAGAGAACAATGAAGATGTACCTGCATACTGCTGCATCTTCCTCAACACTGAAAACACAAATAACAAGAAAACATCTTCAAGAGTTGATCAAAGAATCTCAGAACCACTGACACATAACAAGAATTAATAACTCGTTTTATTTAGAACTATATTTCTATAGAAGATGTTTTACCAGTTTGTGTGAGTTTGTCATCTAGAGTCTCCTGCAGTTGAGTCAGAGCTCTCCTCAGAGTCTCCACACTCACATCAGTCTTCATACTGATCTCAGACCAGTTCTTAGTGTGTGGAGGTCTATACAGAGATGAGTAAATCTATAGCAGAAGAGAGAAATGAGAAATCCGTCAGCATGAGGAGAGAGAGAGAGAGAGAGAGAGAGAGAGACCAGAGAGAGAGACCAGAGAGAGAGACCAGAGAGAGAGACCAGAGAGAGCGAGAGAGTCAGAGAGAGAGAGAGAGAGAGAGACCTTTAGGATGTGGATATGATGGTCAGTGTTTGAGAACTTCTCCAGCTCACTGTCTCTCCACTTCAGCTCAGTGATCTCCTGCTCCAGATCTTTAATGAGATCTTCATCGTGTTTCTCTGCTGCTTTCTGCTGCTCCTCCATCATCTCCAGCAGCTCAGTCTGACATCTCTCAATGGATCTGATCAGAGCGCTGAAGACCTCAACACTAGATGCTTTCTCCTCATCTGTGTTTCTCTGAAACAATCCCGTTATCATTCATCAAATCAAAACATTATTATTCATAAACATCTTTAACTCACTTTTCTGAGTTCTGCTGAGTGTTTGATGTCTTGAATCTTCTTGATTCTCTCCTGGATCATCTGCTGAACGTCTGTCTGTGTCTTCTTCAGTTGAGTCTATAGACAGACAGAAACAACCGGACACATTTCATCACAGGTAAACAGGTTATTAAATCATGTTTTAATGTTGATATGATCTCAAACCTTCTTCTCTTTACTCATCTCCTCTAGAGGAACAGTGTTGTGAGTCTTGTGTTCTCCATCAACACAAAACACACACACACATGTCCGATCATCTCTACAGAAGAGCTCCAGCGGTCTCTCATGTTTCTCACATATAAAGTCCTTTATATTCTCCACAGGATCCATCAGTTTGTGTTTCTTTAGGTTTTCGACTCTCTGATGAGGCTCCAGGTGAGTTTCACAGTAAGAGGTCTGACACGTCAGACAAGACTTCAGGGCTTTCAGCTTTCTTTCATCACAGATGTCACAGAGAACTTCAGATCTTCTCAAACTGAACTTTTCATTAAAATGCAGCACAAGTTGTCTAAGTGTTGTGTTGATTTTGAGATCTGGTCTTTTACTGAATGTTTCTTTACACATTGGACAGCTGCAGATGTGACTGTTGTCCCAGCACTGTTTCAGACAGCTCCTGCAGAAGTTGTGTCCACATGGAGTGCTGACTGGATCACTGAACACATCCAGACACACGGAACACTGAAGCTCTTCATTCAGACTAACACTGGAGGATGATAGAGCTGAGAAACAGACAGAAATCATCACAGGTTAGATATTTATGATGATAAAATAATATTAAAATATTAAACACTTGAAATCTTTGTTTAGATTCTTGTCTTACATGGAGTTATTTCCACACTCGTTCTTCTCGTTCTTCTTGTTCTTCTTGGTTTTGGTGATGTTGTTTCCGTCATTTCACGTCTTCTCTTAAAATCTTTTAAGATAACAACACAACAAATCACATTTCACAATATCACATCTGTCCCTTCACAAACATCTTAAACTATATGTCAGATTTCAGAGTATAAATCACATAAAACTGTATTTCTGTACAGTATGTTTAATATATAAACACATTTAGTGTTTTTCTTGTTTAATGTGAATTTTAGCTTTAGTTCACACACTTCCTGTTTCTTTGAGTCTTTAAGTCGTGTGACAAAATAACAACAAACTCTAAACTTTACAAGAGTTTACAAGTTACAATAAAACACTTTACAGTATGTTTAATAAAATTCAGTTTAGATTAAACTAGTTTAACTCATTGAACTCATGTATTAATCTGGTTTAATCTGGTTTAGTTAGACAGACACTCTACTAAAGTAAAACACAAACATAAGAAACTTGTTGAGAGAAATTTCTGATATATTTTATTAAGTTACCTGTGAATGAGTATCAGCTGTGATCATGTACGTCTCTGAAAGTCTCAGATATCTTGTGTCTGAAGAAATAAAGTGTTTAAAGACTTGAAGATTCTTGTTCAACAGTTTAGTTTCATTTCCACTAATAGGTGTGATCACCTGTGATGATGTCATAGCTCCTCCCACATTTTCACTTGTATGGATCTTCTGTAAATGTTAATGTGAATCTGTGTGAAGTGTGTTAAGTTTGTGTTAATCTTATAAACAACTTTCATGATAACACAACATTGTACAACTTCTGTAGAAAACAGAGAAATATATAATTTCATCAATGTTTTTATTCCAAAACTAAAATATATTTCATCATGTGGATTTCATTGTATTATCCTATCATCTACTCAGAGAACTTCATAAGAATGTCGAATATGTGGTCATATGTTCAGTTAAACCTGCTTGATGTTGATTCACATTTATAAATATATTTAAAGGATAGAAATACAGAGCAGCCAAAAATCTGAATGACCAATGAAATTACTTTAGAATATAGTTTAATAATAACTAAAACTGTAATAAGGAAACAAAAGCCCAGGTCCGGCCGAAAGTGATGAGACCGCAGGGGATGCCGGTGCTCTGACCCGCGCTGGAGATGAGGGTAAGCCGGTGCTCTGACCGGTTCTGAAGCCACAGGGGATGCCTGCGCTCTGCGGCTGGCCCTCTGCTTCTTCTTCAAGTGGAGGGTTGGTCGAAGGTTGGCAGGGAAGGGCTTGACCATCTCTGGGCACGAGGAGTTCAACAAGGAGTCCCAGGACCTCCTTCCTCCTTGAAGTGGTACAGCGGGACCGGTCAGGCTCAGTACGGGCTTAGAGGAGCAGATGGCACTGGTTGTAGTAGGAGCTGAGTCCTCAAAGGTGGCAGAAGCCAGGACGCATTCCTCCAACAGGACGGTGGCCTTCTAGATTTGCCCAGGTGGGTCCCGCTGGCTGTGGATCATCCCGTTGGATAATGCCCCTTACCACATTAACTAAGCGAAGGAGACTCAGCGTCCTCAGCTCACCTGAGGACAGGGGCTCTGTGAGAAAGGCGTTAAAGCAAACCGTCAGCTCCCTCTCTGAAAACTCGGTTCCCAGTGCCACCACCAGGAAGTCCCGAGCAAAGTCTCAAATGCCATGGACCCCCTGCTGCATAACCGTATAGGTAGTGTGCCTGGCTGCTCCGTTGGGAGGAAGGAGTTCTGTCCATCCTGCCTGTTGGGTTCTATGTTGGCTGGTTTGTTCTGTCACAGTTCCCTTTCTGTCGGTCTCTCGACGTTGTGTCGAAGACGACAGGATGGGGTTCGCTCTTGAGAACCAATCGACTCTGACTATATTTAAAAGGCCAATGAAATTTGGCGAATAATATTTGCATACCGTGCCCCGCCCCGGACATCCGGGTATAAAAAAGCGCATCCGTGCCACGGCGTCCAGTGGTCTCCCTGAAATATTTTCAGAGGCTTCTGGGGCATATGGCAACCACGACTGGGGTTATCCCACTCGGGTTGATGCACATGTGACCACTTCAGCATTAGCTTCAGAGTCGGGTTCCGAGGAGCGTGTGGCGCACAGGCACCAAGCGGATTGCCATCACGCCTCAGTGTCGGAGCACCCTAGCCCCATGGTCCTCCAGGACCT
>CM065661.1:2023186-2055655 GCA_033220385.1 Triplophysa yarkandensis | reverse complement strand
TCTCACTCCAATGTTCTTTGTAACACGATGGCCATATTGTGATAAATTAAAACTGAAGATGTTTTCTTCCGGCTTCTATGTCTAATATAAGATGAAAGAAGAATATCTTCATCATGTTACATTTATAGAAACGATTCGTGTTCCTGAAGCAGCCTTCCATTAACATTCTGATTCCTGTGAGCCTTGAGTTACACAGTAATATCTAAATCAGGATCATCAACAGAATAAGAGTAAAGTTGGAGGTTTGCATGCATTTTACCTTCTTTGCAGTACTTTCCTCTGAAGCGTGTATGTGAACAGTCGCACTGAACTTCTCCAAACTGGACGGTGCAGTATCCTCCATTCAGACACGGGTTCTGCTTGGTGCACAGGTACTCCAGATCATTATGAATGCCGTTACTGTTCAGCAGACTTGGGGGCAACTCTCCAACTTTCAGATTGGAGATCAATCCCATAAACGGGGTTCGTATTTCACTGTGCTGGACGGTTAGGGCGGACAGACGCACGTCAGGTGGGATTCCTCCTACAAAAAGATCGCTGACAACAGCCATTTCTCTGCGCTTTGAACGGACTTCGGCCACTTTGGTCTCCCCGTCACCATCAGCATGGTCTCACGGTAATTACGTGTAAGCAGCACCATGTGCCAGCGGTCATCATTGACACCGGTTTCCATCTGCAGCAAAGCGGGTTCCGCACAGTGGATGGCGAATCGGAGCTGCAGGCGTCCGCTGGTGATCAGTAGCTCCAGAAAATCGCAGTTTCCACGTCATCGAGGTACAAGACCAGCGCTTTACTCACGTTGGTTTTCAGGCTAAAGCTCAGCTCTCCGATGCTGCCGGCCTCCCAACGGGCATAACGCGCCCACTGGCCGGGGCTGCCGCCGAATTCAAGAGCCACAGAGGACTCAAAGAGCCCGGCTAACAGCACCAGGCACAAAGGCCACATGGAGGGACGATCTTTTGCCTTCATATCAGACAACCTGAAGTACAGAGCACTCCCCGTCTTGGCAAAGTTGTCACTTGCAAGTATAGTGTATCTATCTTTGACTTTCCTGAGGTATGTGCACAGAGCGAAACTCCCAACACTGCTGCCCTGTGCGTTTGTGTGTGTAAAAGACAGAGAAAAAAAAGAGAGAGAGAAAGAGAGATGTCGCTCTTCTTTTGGCCTTGTTTCTCTCGCTGTTGTTCTGTCTCGGCCTCTATCCAGACTCTATCTGTAGTCTCTCCCTTTGCTGATGCATCAGGCACAAATTAGAATTAAAGAAGAGATGGAAACTGAGATTTTAGTTTTTAATAGTATTAGATTTTCAAGCATGTGATGGATGTTTCTGAGAACGTCCAGAGGAGAAAGAGCAGAGAAGTTATGGAGACATGTCTTCTGGATGACAGGTGAGGATCATTCTTTACTCTGTATCCGTGACTGAAATCTCCAGTTCTTTCTAAACAGCTTTCACCTCCATGAGAAATCACTGCAGGAAAAGTGCGTCCGATTTCAGATCCTACAAGACAAAAAACACAAACAAAAACACTCTCATTACATACAGCTCCCTTACAAACACAAACAAGCATGCTCCTTACCAAAGATAAAAAACACTTTTCATTAACATCCGTTGATCCCTGAGATTTGTGACACCTTAAATAAAACACTGAAATAAAAAGCATTTCATACGTATTAATAACCTTATATAATTAATGGGTAAAAAGCCCCCTTTGGAGCCTCATGTCCTTCTGGGTATGCGGTGACAAGATCCTTTAGTTTGATTTAAGCCTAACCCTGTCTTAATCATTAAAGGACATTGACAAGAGCTGTTCTTAAGATACTTTAGAATTATTGTTGTTGTGTGCTTTGTTTCATTGACCTGTTGGTGAACAAATCACTGTTTCCCCTGCATTAATTTGCCGTTACCATCGTTTTGGTCAACCTTTAGCTGACAAAACAGCTCTGACTCGTTAAGGCTTGGACTCCACTAGAAGCCTAAAGGCGTGATGTGGTATCTGCAGAAGCGAATCCTTTAAGTTCTGTTAGTTGCGAGTTTTTTTCCGCTTATCCCACAGATGCCAAATTATTGTGAGATCTTGGGTCACAATTTAGTCCTTGTCAAACTCACGCAAATCCTTTTGGTTCGGTACATTTGGTCTGAAACAAGGGTAAAAAATTATACGCTGTGGTATTTTTCTGCTGCTTTGGGTCCTTTTTATACCACACTGAGTGCTTCAGTCCGAACCAGTTGAAACAAATCAAAATGCAGTCATGTGACAGCATACACATCACTTGTTGACCAAATGTGTCATTGAAGTTATGTGCTTAACTGATGTTCGATTGGGTAGAATTAACGAGAAGAAAATTCGAATGTAACTCCTGGAAGTAAACAAATCGAGGAGACAACAAGCCAGTAGACAACATGCTGCTTTTTCGAATGGAGGAACGACTATGCTGGCTGATTGTATCCCTTGAAAAACTATTTTTAATGCACTGTCAACTGACAACACTGACAACAAATACTTTCTCTCGTAGTACAGAGCCTATGCTAGCTGGATCAGAAAATGACTGCTTCAGTATTCATTTGAAACTCTTCAAAGAGGGAGCGGTACGCTGTTTTTGGTCCGCTTTTGGTGCGCCATCGGGCGCGATTGTTACATTCACACTTGCCCCAACAAACCGCACAAAGTTGTAGAACGAAGTGCAATGTGATTCAACTGAACGAAATGAGGCAGGTGTAAAAACACTCTAACACATTAACCTCGAGGACAAAATGTTCACTTGCTGCCTAAAAGATCCCACTAACACTTGCTGTGTTGAAGAGATAATTCGTGTTACTCACTTCTCACATCAGTGCTCATAATGTAATGCCTTATCCGTGCACTGTATGTATTTTGATGTATTTTAAATGCTTTTGTAGTTTTGTCGGAACACACAATCATGCAGATAAAGTTTCTTGAAATTAAAAACTTTAATTGAAACATAAAGTCAAAAAAGTCCCGTCCCAAAACATGACCAAAAGCTCAGAAATGTTAAGCAGTTGTGTATGATCATCTGTCATGTGTGCTCAATGTTGATGTGTGCATTTATTAAACCACACACACACGCCTGCACACGCGCACACACAAGCACGCACACACAAACATGTGGACGCACACATCTAATAAAAACATGCTGGGATTGGGAAGTGTCAATCCTGTGGGCTCATTCAATAATTCTGAAACACCAAAATCATTGAGACGGTTGGCAGAATTGCCATCTGTAACTGTGGCTCCAGAAGTCACTCAGACAGAAAGAGCACACAGTGAAACACAGAAGAGCCGTATGAAGGTCACAGAGAGAACACCCGAATGCTCTATCAGTGCTTGGCTGATAAGACTCTCTCCGGCGTGTGTCTCATCACACAGCACACACAGATAAGATGCTTCAGTGCACTAGACAGGGCACTAAAGAGCTGACCGCTCTGACTGTTATCTGTTCATGAAGTGACCGATCAAACCTGAACAAACTAAACAAAACCAAATATATATATATTGTGTTTACATGTCTTGCATTTAGTATATTTTATATTTGTGTGTGTGTGTGTGTATGCACGTGCATGTGTGAGAGAAATTGTGTGTATACATTAGAGCTGCAGGTGTTGTCTATAGCTGTGAAGGGATCATACATTAGCTTGCATGTTTATGTCACAGAACACCCTTTTGAACACATTTAGTGTTAGTGTGTCTTAACACCGTGAGTTTACTGACAACAGCTCAGTTCGGTTGCTATTGCAATCTGTCTTCAGACGGACATACAAACGTTTTATCTTCTTCACCGACTGCAGGGATACAGCAATAATACACATCATCATATCCTGTCTGATATTTGTATAATGTTTAAGACTTCCAGTTCATGCAGTTGTTTGGACATGATTTGTCCTTCAGATCAGCTGTAGAGCCACTTATGTTAGCAGGGCTCCCATTCACCTTCTTTAAGGGTTGCTGAAGGTATCCATGCAGTCGCGGCCTAGTGTTGCTAATGTTTCCAGAATCTCTTCTGCCATATGGTGCTCTGAGCTGAAGCACACACCGGAAATCTCACGCAGTCGAGCGAACGATGCTAATTATGGCTGTGAATCTGTGCTAGCATCTCATGCTAAGCAGCGTCTCCTGCAGCGAGGTAGAGCTGGGCTTCACATCCAGACCTACACACACTCGCACACCCTCGCTCTCTCGCTCGCTCAAATCTGTTTATCCAATCAGCAGCCTTGACTCCTGCTGTTGATAAAGCCTATTTGAATGGTTTCTGATTATCCAATCAAAAGCAGCATGTTGCCGCTGATGGAGCCGCTTTCCTGTTTCATTTCCATGCCAAACATCATCATCATCATCATCGTCGTCGTCCTCCTCCTCCTCCTCCTCCTCCTCCTCATCCTCATCATCATCACCATCCTCATCCTCATCCTCATCCTCATCACCATCCTCATATCATCATCATCATCATCATCATCATCATCATCATCATCATCATCATCATCATCATCATCATCATCATCACCATCCTCATCATCATCATCATCATCACCATCCTCATCATCATCATCATCATCATCATCCTCATCATCATCATCATCATCATCACCATCCTCATCATCATCCTCATCATCATCATCATCATCATCATCATCATCCTCATCCTCATCACCATCCTCATCATCATCCTCATCATCATCATCATCATCATCATCACCAACCTCATCATCATCATCATCATCCTCATCCTCATCATCATCATCATCATCACCAACCTCATCATCATCATCATCATCATCATCATCATCATCATCATCCTCATCACCATCCTCACCATCATCATCATCATCCTCATCACCATCACCACCATCACCACCATCATCATCCTCATCACCATCCTCATCATCATCATCACCATCATCATCACCCTCCTCCTCCTCCTCCTCCTCCTCCTCCTCCTCCTCCTCCTCCTCATCATCATCATCCTCATCCTCATCATCATCCTCATCCTCATCATCATCATCATCCTCACCATCATCACCATCACCATCATCATCACCCTCATCCTCCTCCTCCTCCTCCTCCTCCTCCTCCTCCTCCTCCTCATCATCATCCTCATCATCATCATCCTCATCATCATCCTCATCCTCATCATCATCCTCACCATCATCACCATCACCATCATCATCACCCTCATCCTCCTCCTCCAACGGCTTTAAAATGTGACACTACACATACACAAAACACACACAAACATTGTTACTCAGACTATTAATAGTATTATTGATTATGTTTAACTTCCAGAATCTGGAAAAATCATGTTATGACACATCTGACAATCTCTCACCCTCCAACACCTAAACACCCTGAGTTGTGTATAAGATGGCTGTCTCTTGGTCTCCATTTTGTGCAGCAGCTCAGTTGCTCTGGCCTGCCGCAGTGGTCGAGTCCCCGGTGAGTAAGTGAATGTTGTTCATAAAAGCACTTTCTCAATACGATGGACCCCTACAGCTTTAATTCAAGCATTTTATTTTGATTTGATTTTCTGTTGAGAAGAAAAGCAGACGTGTAATATCTGCAGCTGTCAATAACTGAGAACAGAGAAACGCTGGAACATGTCGATGACTGTGACATCACACAAAGGATCAGGCGGGTATCACATGACACACGTTTAGTTTGCCTGCTGTTCTCTCAGTTCATATAACTTGTATCTCAAGATCTTTTTTTAACAATGAGAGTGAGTGTGTGTGTGTGTGTGTGTGTGTACGTTTGTGTGTTTGTGTGCATGTTGTGTGTGTGCGTGTGCGTGTGCGCGTATGCGTGTGTGCGTGCGTGCGTGTGTGTGCATGTGTGTGTGCATGTGTGTTAATGACCTTGGCTGAGTGTAATTTTCCTCTCCTAAACAGCGTGACCGTCTACCTGCTGTGATACCATTTGTTTATTCTCTCTCTTTTTCTGTCTCTCTCCATCCGTCTCTTCATCTCTCTCAGATGAAATATAATATATGGTGCTGAACTGGGATGTCCTGACAGTCACAGAAATGTTTTTAATGGCAACACACCTCACAGGATGGAGGGTATGCATTTGATTGGGCGAATTATTATTGGATATTTTTTACAGTGTTTTCCACCTTGTTTTATTTTACAAACTGGCATGTTACGACTTGATAGTCTAAACAAAAGGGCACAGAAAGTGTGCTTGTATTTGTGCTGTATTCCGCTGATGTATGACAACATTTCTTATTCTTGTTTTTTGGAATCTCTCACGGTGAACCAGTTATATATATAATATTTTTTTTTCTACATAAAAATTAAAATCAGGCTGGAATTCACTGTACATAATCTTAAGGTTTATTTATTCATTTCAGATATTAAATCTTTACCATTCCCTAAGATAATGCAATGATGTAAGAACAGTTTACTGCAAAACATAACTAAACATAGTTGAATTTTGATTCCATCTTAAACACATTAAGCTCCAGTTGTTGAGTCATACACAGCATAACATGAGATTTTTCATGGTTAAATGTAGACCTTTTATCTGCCGTGGGAGTTTACTTCTATCATAATAACAGCAGTCTACATTCCACCAGATACTAATGCCAAGCTTGCTTTTAAAGAACTTCATGCAGCCATTAGTAAACAACAGACCGTCACTGGAAGCTGTTTTTATTGTTGCGGGTGATTTTAATCAATGCAAACTGAAAATGGTGCTCCCCAAATTCCACCAGCATATTTCCTGCCATACCAGAGGAGACAAAACTTTGGATCATGTTTACACAAACATTGATGGAGCTTACACCGCGGCCACCCTCCCCTACCTCGGACAGTCTGATCACCTTTCTTTGTTTCTCACACCCAAGTATTCACCCCTCATCAACTGTGTGAAGCCATCAGTGAGGACCATCAAAGTGTGGCCAACTGTAGCAGACTCTTTACTTCAGGACAGATTCCAACACATGGACTGGAGTATGTTTGCTTCTCAGGCTGCCGGTGGCTCTCATACAGACATTGTCACTTATAGCCCCTCTGTACTGGATTACATTAACAACACCATTGATGATGTAACAACAGAAAAACAAATAACAACATACCCTAATCAGAAGCCATGGATGAACAAGGAGGTGCGACTTCTGCTGAAAGCCCTCAACACTGCCTTCAGGTCAGATGACGCTCACGCCTACAGTACATCCAGGGCTAACCTGAAAAGGGGCATCAAGAAGGCTAAGTACTGCTACAAGCTGGAGGTAGAGGAACACTTCTCAAACTCTGACCCCCGACGAATATGGCAGGGCATCCAGACCGACGGTCACTACAAGTCAAGCAACTCCACTACCACCATTACGGACGTCTCGTTCCTTAACGAGCTAAATTACTTTTATGCTCGCTTCAACAGCGACAGCAAGGAGACGGACACCAAAAGCACACCCTGAGCAGACCACCAACCTCTTAAACTCTCCTCCACTGATGTGCACACTGCACTGAGCTGGATCAATCACGCAAAGCACTTGCCCAGATGGTATTCCTGGACGTCTGCTCAGAGCATGTGCAGAGCAGCTTGCAGAGGATTTCACAGAAATTTTCAATCTTACCCTCATCCAAGCAACTTTACTAACATGCTTTAAGTCCACATCCATTCTACCAGTGCCGAAACACTTCTCCCCAATGTGCCTGAACGACTATCCCCCCGTAGTACTCACACCCATCATCATAAAGTGCTTTGTGCGACTTGTCCTAGCACACCTCAAAGCCTCCCATCTACACTGGACCCACACCAATTTGCCTATCGCAGAAATAGGAGCGAAGAGGATGCAGTATGCACAGTTCTGCACTCTGCACTCTTACACGTGGACACACATGGACTTTCTTACCAACAGGCCTCAGCATGTTAGGTCAGGCCACAACCCCTTCACCACCATCACACTTAACACCGGCGTACCACAGGGATGCCTGCTGAGCCCAATCCTTTACTCCCTTTACACCCTCCCTGCAAGCCCGTGCATGGATCCAACTCCATCATTGAGTTTGCAGACGACAAAACGTAGATTGGTCTCATTATCAACAACGATGAGACTGCCCACAGGGAAGAGGTACAGCACCTAGCCACATGGTGTTCTGATAGTGTCCTGCTCCTTAACACCACTAAGACCAAAGAGCTCATATTGGACTTCAGGAAGAAGATGGACGTATGCATGAACCCATCCACGTTGAGGCGATGGCTGTTGAGCATGCTTCAAGTTCCTGGGAACCACAATCTCGGAGGACCTGTCCTAGAACACTAACACATCCAGCTTGGTCAAGAAGTCTCACTAGCGCCTCTTCTTACATTTACATTTACATTTAGGCATTTAGCAGACGCTTTTATCCAAAGCGACTTACAAATAGTCGAGGAGAGAATGAAGTGGTAAATAGCCGATACAACAATAGGTTTACAAGTGCTACAACAATGTTACAAAGTTACACAGAGCGAGATAAAAACTTGAAGGTTTATAAGATAGAGTGAGTAGGTTAGAAAAGAAGGTACTCCTAGTGAGTTAGGTGCAGCCGGAAAAGATGAGTTTTCAGGTGTTTTTTAAAGATAGAGACAGAGACCGCCAAGCGTGAAGCCAGAGGCAGATCGTTCTACCATCGAGGAACTGATGCAGAGAACGTACGAGAGAGAGATTTCTTACCCTTTTGAGATGGCACCACAAGTCGCAGCTCATTTGCGGAGCGCAGAGATCTTGAGGGCCTATACCTTTGAATTAGTGAGTTAAGGTAACTGGGTGCTGAACCGGTGGTGGTCTTGTAGGCAATGAGAAGACATTTAAATTCAATGCGAGCTGCTACAGGAAGCCAATGTAGTTTTATGAAGAGAGGTGTTACATGGGTCCTTTTTGGTTCCTTGAACACCACTCTTGCCGCTGCATTCTGTATCATCTGCACAGGTTTAGTTGTGCACATCAGGAGTCCAGCAAGCAGCACATTGCAGTAGTCCAACCTGGACAGGACCAGAGCCTGAACCAGGATTTGTGTGGAATGTTCTGAGAGAAACTGTCTGATCTTCCTGATGTTGTAAAGCATGAATCTGCAGGATCTGGCAGTCGTGGCAACATGATCTGTGAAGTTGAGCTAATCATCGATGATAACTTCCAAGTTTCTCGCAGACCTGGAGGGCACAATGGTTCATGCTCCTAGTTGGATAGAGAGGTCGTGACGAGTCTTCGGGTCCGCAGGGATGACAAGAAGTTCCGTTTTCGCAAGGTTTAGTTGTAGGTGGTGTTGCTTCATCCAGAGCGAGATGTCGCTCAGACATGCTGAGACTCGGGTCGAAATCGTATGATCTTCCGGATGAAACGCAAGGTGGAGTTGCGTGTCACCCGCATAACAGTGGTAGGAGAAGCCATGCTTACGAATGACTGATCCCAGGGATGTCATGTAGATCGAGAAGAGCAACGGTCCAAGAACTGAGCCCTGAGGTACACCGGTGTCAAGATGTTGGGGTTCTGAGACTTCATCTCCCCACGAAACCCTGAAGGATCTACCCGGATCTACCAGGGATGACCGATGGAGAGATGTCTTGCAGGAGATGGGTGGGGATGGGACACTGAAGAAGAACCAGCTGTCTTTTACCATTCTGGTAAACTTATACCGGTGTGCGATCAAGGGCATCCTGACCAGCTGTATCACAGCCCGGTATGGGAACTGCTCAGTGGCTGACCGCAAAGCACTGCAGAGGGTGGTGAAATCAGCCCAACGCATCAAAAGGACAACACTTCTTGCTATTTAGGACATCCAGAGGAAGCACTGTCTTCGTCGAGCTCGCAGAATCCTCAAGGACTAGTCTCACCCTGGTCATAGACTTTTTAACTTCCTGCCCTTTGGGAGGCGCTTCAGGAGCCTCCAGACAAGGACCAAAAGATTAGGGGACAGCTTTTTCCCTACAGCTATCTCTTTACTGAACTCTGCCCTCTGACACCCCTTAACACCAACACACAACAACAAATTTTTACTGTGCCCCTAGAACCCTTAATGTGCTCAACTGCTTAACTGTCTAGACATTTACATTTATTCACTTGGCGGATGTTTTTATCCAAAGCGACTTACAAGTATTATGTAGAAGTCAATTATCAATGCAGACCAAACAGGGGTGAGGTGTCTTGCTCAAGGACACTCCAGTCATTGCCACGACTGACCCCAAGGACAACATAAGCTTCATTACATAGGTTCCCTGATGTGGGAACGATCTGCCCCCTACAAAACGTTTGGTAGACTCTGTCTCTATCTTTAATCCCTCCTAGAGGTTTTATATGGACTTGTGAAACTTGGTAACTTGTTTTTTGCCATTTGCCATTTCATTGTCTCCTCTTCCTACTTGGTTCCCAACCTAGAAGTGTTCGGGAGGCAGATACACTCTTACATTTTAAGTCTAGATTAAAGACTCATCTCTTTAACCTGGCTTATACATAACATACTTACATGTTTCTAATATCCAAATCCGTTAAAGGATTTTTAGGCTGCATTAATAAGGTAAACTGGAACTGGGAACACTTTCCACAACACCCAATATATTTCTTACATCATTAGAAAAATGGCATCTCACTAATATTAGTCTGTTTCTCTCTTGTTCCAATGTCAATGTCAATGTCACCTTTATTTATATAGCGCTTTAGACAAAATACATTGTATCGAAGCAGCTTAACAACAATAATTAGTAAACAGTGTGTCATAATATTTAATGTTAAAAGTTAATACATTATTGAATTCGGGGACGTTATCTCTGTTCAGTTTAATGGTGTCTATGCATTCATTTTCAATTCGTTGGTGTCTTTGTTCACTTTAAAAAATTACTGTGCGTTCAAATTCAATCAAATCAACGAAGTCACCAGATCCAGCTTGTATGCAGATCAGAAGGTATGACAAAATGAGGAACAAAATGACCAAGAGAGGTAGAATCATGACAGAACCCCCACTTAAGGAACAACATCCTTTCGTTCCTAAAGGGTGCAGATAAACAGAACAAGACATAAACACCACCAAGACACAGACATGGTACTGTCATGAAAGAGCTCCTGTTACATTATAATCTTCTTCGATCGCTACGTTCTCAAAACTCAGGCAACTTGATAATACCTAGAATATCAAAATCAACTGCCTTTTCCTACTTATCCTTGATACTAACTGATACTAACATGCTTCCAATATTCAATTCCATTAAAGGTTTTTAGGTTGCATTTATTTAAGAAATCCGGAACCGAGAACACTCTCCACAAATCACAATATATCTGCTATAACTTTAGAAGAATGGCATCTACGTTAATATTGGTCTGTTTTTCCTTCCGAGCTATTCTGAGCCACCGGATCCAGTCCGTATCCAGAGCAGATGGCATTGCAGTCAACAGGTTCCAGTGCGTTTCCAGACCAGATTGTGGAGAAAGGACCCCTAGGGCCCGGAAGGACAGCGGAGACCAGGACAACTAAAACCCCAAATGCAGATCCCTCGCAAGACCTTGCCTCAGATGACCATCAGGATGGGACCAGCCCTCTACAGCTCTCAAACAAAGCAAAGTCCAGGACAAGAAAACCACGGATACCAATCCCCTGCGAAGACCTCGTCTTTGACGATCATCAGGATACTACCACAGCACACAGATGTGTCTTCTTCATTCTGTTGCAGTCTGGACTTGAACTGATGGATTTGTCTGGTAAGAGGAGAACTGGCCCCCCAACTGAGCCTGGTTTCTCCCAAGTTTTTTTTTATGATTTCCTTACCACTGTTGCCTCCTGCTTGCTTAGTTGGGGTCCCCTCCTCTACAACGATATCGTTGATTTGATTGAATTTGAACGCACAGACACTTTTTAAAGTAAACAAAGATGACATCAACGAATTGAAAATGAATGCACAGACAACATTAAACTGGACAGAGATAACGTCCCGAATTCAATAATGTATTGCCTTTTAACATTAAGCATTATGACACACTGTTTTACTAATTATTGTTGTTAAACTGCTTTGATGTAATGTATTTTGTCTAAAGCGCTATATAAATAAATGTGACATTGACATTGACAATAGTGATTTTCAGTGTTAATAAAGTGGTAAAACCCTTCACAGTCTTTACTTTTACATAGGCTGTAATTGTGTGATAAAACAGCGTAGTCCTGCAGGACAGTGAATTAAAGAGTTTCATCTAAACCCAAACAAACCTGTTCGTCAGTTTCAACTATATCTGAACGTTCAACGGGCCTGATCTACAAATTCACAGCCTCAGTCACCCTGTTGAATGAATGACATGAAGTCATACGTCTCTGAAACTTGATTTGACAAGAAGAGTAGAAGGAATGAATGGCCTGGTGGTTTGAGTCTTGGACTCGTGATCCGAAGGTTACTGATTCGAGACTCGGAACCAGCAGGAATACGACGACTGAGGTGAGTCCCTTGAGCAAGGCACCACCGCCCAAAACCGTTAATGTAATGATGCAGATTACAAGAGTCTTTATATTATTGCAGTAGTGTTGTGGTTCACAGACATCAATGAGACCAACTACGGTAAAATAACTGACTGTAAGCTTCTCAATGTAAGTAATCGATAGCCTAGGCCAACACTAGCCTATTCATGCTTTTTCCTGCTTTGAAAACATCTAAAGACAACACAGATACTCGCTTTAGCATCTACAGATGTTCTTTCTGTGCAACTATCTGCAGTGGGATTTAACATACCCCTAAACACCAGCCTGTCAATTTTGTATCACAATTAAACATTTGAATAACATCCCAGAGAAAAATGTTTTTGCTAATTAATGGCCCAGGTGACTTTATGGAGAGATGTTTCATTAAACTCTGAAATAATCGAGTTTGTGATATTTGTGAAATTGCCAATTCATAATAGGGGTCAGATTTGAAAAACAAATTAAATATAATCTCAACTTAATGAACATTTGTTGTACTTCTCATGATTTTCTCATGATTTTTGATGGTCAATTTTGCTAAATGTGTTTCATGGTCATTAAAATGGCACTGGAGGCTCAGAGTGCAATGAACTGCTGGCAATAGATTAGTAAAGGCAAGAAGGCAATGACAGCAATTAGCAATCACAAGGGTTCAGAAGGAAATGCTTAAGTCTTATTGAACAATAATGCCATTAAAACTAACCATGTGCAAAAAAATCATCATTATAATCCGGCTGTTATTACTTACATTAATAATGAAATATACATTCCACATTAGATATTAATTAAAACAAGAACAAGAAGTAACCTTGGCAACGTGACAGAGACTATGAACCTCCTCCTACATGAGTCACAGGCTCAGACGAAACACAAAGGCTTATACTGTGCCACAATATACACACATAAAAAACAGCTGAAGTTCATTGAACACACAGTTGATTGGATAAAGAAGCTGTTCTGAGATGTCAGAGGTTCTTCCTCTGTGTGCAGTGTTGGGCAATACAGTTAGCTACGCTTCATTAAATGCAGCATCACTACACTAAAGCTACTCCCCTCAGAAATGTATCAAGCTAAGTTACAGCAAAATATTAATCAATATAAATGCTCTCTAAGTTATCAGAAAAAAGAAGATAGCAATTGTTTATTTGCCAACTGTTCTAAAGACAATTAGGCTTAAGAAAAAAGTGTGTTTGTATTGTTTTTTGAACGCTGTATATATGTCAATTAACACAGCTCAAATTACTGGAGAAACCACAGTAGCAAAATTATTCTAAACTACTCCAAACAGAACAAACATGGCAAAAAACAAAACACTTCCTTTGAATGTGTATGTGCTTGCGTGCATGCACTGGTGCGTGTGTGTTTGTACGTGAATTGGTACATTGGTGTTTGTGAGAGCTTGTGTGTGATAGTGTTTGTGAGAGTGTGTTTCTGTGTGTGTGCTTGCGTTTTGGCTTATTGGGAATCACATGAATCTGTGTTCTCGAATTTGTTTTTCAGGACTTGGAAGTTAAGATTGTCTTCTTTTTTTGGTTGCATGGGAAGCATCTGAAGACACTCTATGGAAACTGCTCTGCTATCGGTTGTTGAAGAGCAAAAACTGGCAAGGGCAGCCTCTTAGTCATCCGTTCTCATCCTGCTGGCGTTTCTGTGGCTTTCGACACTGTCAACCATCGCATTCTTCTTTCTTTGACACTCAATACCAAATGGCATCTCTTACACAGCACTCCAGTGGTTCCAGTCTTACCTATCAAGTAGGTCCTTCAGGGTATCTTGGAGAGGTGAAGTCTAGGAATCATAACATGTCAACACCGGTGTACCTCAGGTCTCAGTGCTTTAGAAGCTGCTCTTCTCCATCTACATGACATCGCTGGGATCCGCCATTCGGAAACATGGCTTTTCCTATCACTGCTATGCGGACAACAACCAGCTGCACTTAGGGTTTCACCCTGGAGACCAGATGGCATCAGCACGTGTCTCAGCATGCCGGAGTTATATTGCTCTCTGGATAAAGGACCACTATCCACAAACAACCTTGTGAAAACTTCTTGTCATCTCCACCAACCCGAAGATATGTCACAACCTCTCTTTCCAACTAGGAACATCCATCATAGTACCCACCAGGACAGACAGAAATTTGGGAGTGGTAATATATGATCAACTTACTTTCAAGGATCATCTTACTAGTACCGTCTGGTCCTGCCGATTCCTTCTCTACATCAGGAAGATAAGGCCTTTCCTCTCGGAGCATAATGAACAAATCCTGGTGCATATTCTAGCCCTGTCTAAGCTGGATTACTACAACACTCTACTCGCTGGACTGCAAACCTCCACTAACAAAACTGCAGATGATGCAGAATTTGCTTGCCACTTGGTACGTATGTTGTGCTTTTCTTACTTGGACTGGCATTAATTTAACATACCATTGTTTTGTTACCTCTTGCTCTAAATGCTTCTTTTCGTAAACCTTATTTGTAAGTCGATTTGGATAAAAGCGTCAGCTAAATCACTAAATGTAAATGTAAACATATTTTTTCTTCATTTTCTGCCATCTTCACATCAAGTAATTCATTCATCGCATGTCCCCCCAAGGATGTCATTGTCACCTACAGAAAGCTCTGTGCCAACCACAGTAAGAAGTCATTGCTCTGTTATTTGTGGTCGCCTTGTGTGGAGATGTTATCATGTACCAATTTAGGATCAGTGATCTGTACAATTTGCATTTCCAGTTTTTTTCAGAAATGCTTTACGCAAGCTTTATGTGGACACTTCCGCACTACTTGATCAATAGAAGAGCTTCCCTACTGAAAGCTATTTGATTTAAAAAGCAGATGCTACAGCCAAGCTACTAAGAACTGTTGTTAAACTGGTCACAACAGGATACTGCCAACACTGACTGTGTATATGTGAGTCTGTGTTAAGAGTTTACTTTATATTTATGACTAAGCACAGCAATAAATACAAAAGGCTGGTATATGGCACAACAGACACAAGCATATACTTGTGTCTGTTGTGCCATACAATAATACACAATATTATACTTTTAAATATTGTTAGATTTATGGCAGGACCAATCATTCAACATATCCAGTAATTCCTTTTTATTCTCACATTTTCCTGCTTTCCGTCCTGCATCTGTGAGAGATTAAAAGCTGGTCAAGACAACAGTAGAGATGGGGTGGGAGATCAGATGATCTTAAATTGTGATCCATCTTAAAGCAGACTCAATTCCCACCTTTAAAAAAATGCCTAAAATGTCCACTGTTTCTTCTAAACTGCCCAATTTCAAACATTTTTCCACTCTTTCCACTCTATCCAATATTAAAATATTTCTGACTACACTTGGCTTTGTATTCTGTGTATTTATTTTAAGAGATGTATTAGTGTCCTTATGCAAGCTTTATTGTCTCTTGTACTGATTGCTTCTTTAATGAACCTCACTTTGAATTAAAGCATCAGGTATATGACAAAACGACTTTAAACTTTTTAACAAAATCGCAATGACTGTCGTCTAAAGCAAGATGTGTGTTGGACATCACTTTACACTGTGCAAACCCATTGGCGTATGACATTAAAGCATGGCGAGAGGAGAGAGCACTGTTTGCTTTTCAATCACTCTGTGCAGCGTAGCAAGAAGTTAAACAGCTTAATTATTTCCTCAATAAATATCTATCATCCGCTGGTTCTGCGTTTAAGAGTTGCAATATTAAATGTAAAACAAATGAACATCATCTTAAGATTTGCCCTGAGAGTTTTCACCATTTTAGAAAAACAACTGGTACTGAGTCTGTTGTGAAGGCTTTGGCACAACAACCATTCAAAATCAAAGTCCACTTAACCTAAACGGTAGAATACAATTTTTTGTTTGTAGTAAAACATTGGTTTTATAGTACTTGACACAGCAAAAGCTGTATTCTTGTGGTAAACTGAATAAACCGTAGTAAATACTGTAGAATGCTTACAAATAGTATGGCTCAAAAACACTATCTAGAAAATGTACTGAAGTTTACTTCAGGCCTCGTAAATACTAAATTAGAATACAGTATATTTATTTGTACAAGTATTGTTAAGTAATAATGGAAAACAATAAAAAAATTATATGACCCTGACTGACTCATTTGTATTAGAGGTTGTGCGATCATCGGCCAGGGCGTCTATTGAGGTTCATATTAAGCATTTTATTATAAATACCGATTGTCTTCTAAAACTTATATGCCAATAAGTGAATTTTTATAAAAGCGCTATTAGGCTCTTGAGCAGCATGGTGAAACTCAACACTCTGTGGCCCAGAGGGGTCTCCCCCTAACAAGGCATCTGATTTGTTGGGAGTCACTAGTCTGTATCATCAACATAGAAGACTGAAAGCACAAAAGCGAATTTTCTTGAGCTGCGTCTGCATCGGTTCTTTCGCCGAAGTTGCAATAAATCGCAATTCACCAAACTACGTTGCACAACGTCTCAATATATATGAAAAAACGGAATGCAGTCAAATGGGCGGATCACACCATAATCGGTGTGCCTGCAGTTAGACGCACTTCTTCTGAATGGATTTCAAGCGGCAGCATGAATGAAGCATGCTACTTATGACACCTACGCCTTGCCTTTCGTGTCTCGTTTCGCGTTTTTGTACGGAGAGGCGGGGCTTCTAATATTCTGATGGAACTTAACAGTTCCATAAAGTGTCGGGAGACAGCACTAGTGGAGGAGAAACTTGTAGTGGCTCTCGAGGGTTAATCGAGCAAGTTCGGAAACCAGAACTGTCTGCTTAATAATTTTGCAAACATGACTGTTAACAACAACTAAAGCACTGACAATATAGCTCTTGACTTACAGGACAGTGTATTCAGTTGTTGCTTAGTCTATAAAAAAAAAATGTGCTCTGCTCTTTTCAAACAGTCCACAAATAAGCAGCTTGGGGTTAAAAGCCCGTTTGGTATGATTTGTCCCTTCTAATGGAATTTGCTGTATAAAGCCGGATGTCACAACTTTTTGTCAAAATTTGAATTAGTTTATTAAAAGTAGTTCGGTACACTTAGATCGACTCGCGGTATGGACTAGAATTTGTTAATATTATGTTGCAAAAACACAATTTAAATAAGAATCCTGCATGTTCATCCTCTCTGTTAATGAGTGACAAGGACATGTGGTTTCGTACTTGCACTTGACATTCAATTCAATAAATTTCACTTTTATTGTCACATCACCACGGCAAATGTGCCCTGGTGATGGAAATTCTTGGGAGCTTGCTCCAAAACCATCGCAGTACAGGTAACATATAACATGTAACATATAGTACAGACTTCAAACATAGGACAATGTGCAATATGCACATACATATAATCAGTACACACAGTGTACTATTGGACCAACACGGTCGAAACATTCAACACAGTGTGTTCATACATACATTAATCATTAGACATTAAACACTAAACACAGTGTGTTCATACATACATTAAGCATTAGACATTAAACACTAAACACAGAGTGGGCACGTTCTGCATAATGTAAACAAGATGTGCATAGAAACATGCTGAGGTGCAGCAGAGTGGACGTAGTCCTAATACAGTAAGTAGTTGTGCATAGGATGAAGGTAGACTGTTCTAAAAAGTGCAGTGTGTATATATTAGGGCTGTAGCTATCGAATATTTTAGTAATCAAGTATTCTACCGAAAATTCCATCGATTAATCCAGTAATCGGATAAAATGTGTTTTTGCTTAATTAAATGCAATATTAAATATACAAGAGAAAATAAGACTCTTGGGTCTCTAAAAATGAACAACTAAGCTTCCTTATTTAGAAAACAATGTTTTTATTTCTTAAATGCTTAAAATACATCAAAAACAAACATTTAATTATAACCCATTCTCTGTCTGTACTTGTACAGTGAACAATGAAAATAATGTAGACGGATGAATTAAGTGCATTTAATTGCACTTAATTGCATTTAATTTAAAAGTGCATCTGGTCTCTCTGGTCTCTCTCTCTCTCTGGTCTCTCTCTGGTCTCTCTCTGGTCTCTCTCTGGTCTCTCTCTGGTCTCTCTCTGGTCTCTCTCTGGTCTCTCTCTCTTTCTCTCTCTCTCTCTCTTTGTCTCTCTCTCTCTGGTCTCTCTCTCTCTCTCTCTTTGTCTCTCTCTCTCTCTCTCTCTCTCTGGTCTCTTTCTCTTTCTCTCTCTCTCTCTCTCTCTCTCTCTCTCTCTCTCTCTCTCTCTCTCTCTCTCTCTCTCTCTCTCTCTCTCTCTCTCTCTCTGACCTCTCTCTCTCTCTCTCTCTCTCTCTCTCTCTCTCTCTCTCTCTCTCTCTCTCTCTCTCTCTCTCTCTCTCTCTCTCTCTCTCTCTCTCTCGAGGTGTGACGCTCTGATCCCAAACCTTGGACATTTTGAGTTTCTTCTCTTTTCTCATCGCCACTGTTATCGCTCCCTTCCAGTTTGCATCTCGCGCTCTCAAATCAAAACACCGCTGACTCTTTGCGTCTCCTTCCGCTTTGTGTGTGACGTAAACGCACTGTGACACGTTAAAAATCATCGCAACAGAATCTGACGTGAACTTTAAATTAAAAGAAGCTTCGAGGCAGAGGAATTTGCCACGATAATTTTTTGTAATCGAGTAACTCAAGTTATTCGAGGAATCTTTCACCCCTAGTTTATATTGTCCAGTGTTAAACGTTGGAGTTAAAGTGCAGTGTGTGACATATTGTATTTGGGAGTGTGCTGCGGGTGTATCATTTCTGACTGTTCAGTAGTCTGATATCCTGAGGCAAAAAGCTATCCCTCAGTCGACTCGTGCGGGAGCGGATGCTGCGGAGACGTCTTCCTGACGTCTTCCTACCAAAATTCCACCAGCATGTTTCCTGCCATACCAGAGGAGACAAAACTTTGGATCATGTTTACACAAACATTGATGGAGCTTACACAGCGACCACCCTCCCCCACCTCGGACAGTCTGATCACCTTTCTTTGTTTCTCACACCCAAGTATTCACCCCTCATCAACCGTGTGAAACCATCAGTGAGGACCATCAAAGTGTGGCCTACTGAAGCAGACTCTTTACTTCAGGACAGATTCCAACACACGGACTGGAGTATGTTTGCTTCTCAGGCTGCCGGTGGCTCTCATACGGACATTGACACTTATACCTCCTCCGTACTGGATTACATCAACAACACCATTGATGATGTAACAACAGAAAAACAAATAACAACATACCCTAATCAGAAGCCTTGGATGAACAAGGAGGTGCGACTTCTGCTGAAAGCCCGCAACATCGCCTTCAGGTCAGATGACACCCAGGCCTACAGTACATCCAGGGCTAACCTGAAGAAGGGCATCAAGAAGGCCAAGTACTGTTACAAGCTGAAAGTGGAGGAACACTTTTCTAACTCCGACCCTCGAAGCATGTGGCAGGGCATCCAGGCCATCACTAGCTACAAATCTAGCAACAACAACACCACCACAACGGTCACAGACATCTCCTTTCTTAACGAGCTAAATGACTTTTATGCTCGTTTCAACAACGACAGCAAGGAGACAGCCACCAAAATCATACCCTCAGCAGCCCACCAACCTCTCAAACTCACCTTCACAGAGGTGCACACTTCACTCAGCCGGGTCAATGCACGCAAAGCTGCCGGCCCAGATGGTATTCCTGGACGTGTGCTTAGGGCATGTGCGGAGCAGCTTGCTGGGGTCTTCACAGACATTTTCAATCTGTCCCTCAACCAAGCAACTGTGCCAACATGCTTCAAGTCCACATCCATCGTACCTGTGCCGAAACACTCCTCCCCAATGTGCCTGAACGATTATCGCCCTGTAGCACTCACACCCATCATCATGAAGTGCTTCGAGCGTCTTGTCCTTGCACACCTCAAAGACTGTCTCCCATCTACACTGGACCCACATCAATTTGCCTATCGTAGAAATAGGAGCACAGAGGACGCAGTATGCTCAGTTCTGCACTCTGCACTCACACACTTGGACAATGTTAACACCTATGTACGGATGTTGTTTGTTGACTTCAGCTCAGCATTTAACACTGTTATCCCCTCCAAGCTGACCTCCAAACTTGCAGAGCTTGACATTAACACCTCTCTCTGCAGCTGAATTATGGACTTTCTGACCAACAGGCCTCAGCATGTTAGGTCAGGCCACACAAACTCCACCACCATCACACTTAATACCGGCGTACCACAGGGCTGCGTGCTGAGCCCATTCCTCTACTCCCTTTACACCCATGACTGCAAGCCTGTGCATGGATCCAACTCCATCATTAAGTTTGCAGACGACACCACGGTGATAGGCCTCATCAGTGACAACGATGAGACTGCCTACAGGGAGGAGGTACAGCACCTGGCCACTTGGTGCGCTGACAACAACCTGCTTCTGAACACCACCAAGACCAAGGAGCTCATTGTGGACTTCAGGAAACAGACAGGACGCACGCACGACCCAATCCACATAAATGGGATGGTTGTTGAGCGTGTCTCCAGCTTCAAGTTCCTGGGAACCACCATCTCCGAGAACCTGTCCTGGAACTCTAACACCTCCAGCCTGGTCAAAAAGGCTCACCAGCGCCTCTTCTTTCTCAGGACACTGAAGAAGAACCAGCTGTCTTCAGCCATCCTGGTGAGCTTTTATAGGTGTACGATCGAGAGCATCCTGACCAGCTGTATCACAGCTTGGTATGGGAACTGCTCTGTGGCTGACCGCAAAGCGCTGCAGAGGGTGGTGAAAACTGCCCAACGCATCACAGGAACAACACTTCCTGCTATTGCGGACATCCAGAGGAAGCGCTGTCTTCGTCGAGCTCGCAGCATCCTCAAAGACTCGTCTCACCCTGACCAAAGACTGTTCACCCTCCTGCCCTCTGGGAGGCGCTTCAGGAGCCTCTGGACAAGGACAACAAGACTGAGGGACAGCTTTTTCCCTAAAGCTGTCTCCTTACTGAACTCTTCCCTCTGACACCCCTCAATCACCCCCCCCCCATCTTATACACAGACCCCCCCCCCTATAACACTACACTTGATATTACTTATTTAAAATACTCTTCACAATAACCAGTTGTTACATGCACTACTGTTCACTCAGTAACACTGGACAATCCATTTGCACACGGAAAACAAAATTCCAATGCACTTTACCATCCACTGCTATACTGTAAATTATGTTCATAGATCTGTCTATAGTGTACATACACTTTACATAATGTATAGTTTGTTCATAGCACACCTGCCTGTATATCTGCCTGTATATTAACCTGTAAATCTGTCCATAATACTTATCTATATTCATATATTCTGTATAATTATTGTATATATACATATATAACCTGTATTTACTCCTTATTGCACTTCTGGTTAGATGCCAACTGCATTTCGTTGCCTTGTATCCTACATGTGCAGTGACAATAAAGTTGAATCTAATCTAATCTAATCTAATCTGAGGGCAGCATAGAGAGCAGTCTGTGAGATGGGTGGCTGGAGTCCCTGATGATCTTCCGGTATTTCCTTAAGCACCGCCTGGTGTAGATGTCCTGGAGGGAGGGAAGCTCACCTCCAACAGTGTGGCTGGCAGTTCGCACGACCCTTTTCAGAGCTTTGCGGTTGCTAGCAGTGCTGTTACCAAACCAGGCAGTGATGCAGCTCGTCAGGATGCTCTCTATGGTGCAAGTGTAGAAGGTTCTGAGGATGCTGGGGCTCATGCCAAACTTCCTCAGCCTTCTCAGGAAGAAGAGGCGCTGTTGTGCTTTCTTCAGCACCGTGTCGGTATGAAAAGACCAGGTGAGATCCTCGCTGATGTTGACGCAGAGGAACTTGAAACTGCTCACCTGCTCCACAGGTGTCTTGCTGATAGTGATGGGTCTGTGTTCTCTGCTCCGTTTCCTGAAGTCTACCACCAGCTCCTTGGTCTTGTCAGTGTTGAGTGAGAGGTGGTTCTCCTGACACCATTTAGTCAGGGTGCTCACCTCCTCTCTGTAGGCCGTTTCATCGTTTTCGGTGATCAGGCCTATGACGGTTGTGTCATCAGCGATCTTGACAATCACATTGGAGCTGTGAGTGGCTGTACAGTCGTGCGTGTACAGGGAGTACAGGAGTGGGTTTAGAACACAGCCCTGGGGAGCACCAGTGTTGAGGGTCAGTGGGGATGAAGTGTTGTTGCCCATTCTGACCATCTGACTACTGCCTGTCAGGATGTCCAGGATCCAGCTGCACAGAGATCTGTTCAGTCCAAGATTCTGGAGCTTCTCAATATGTGTAGAAGGCACTATGATGTTGAATGCTGAGCTGTAGTCCACAAACAGGATCCTCACATAGGTGTTCTTATTTTCCAGGTGGGAGAGAGCAGTGTGTAGGGTCAAAGCAATGGCGTGATCTGTGGAGCGATTGCTGCGATATGCAAACTGTAGAGGGTCCAATGAGGCGGGCAGTACAGAGCAGATGTAGTCTCTGATCAGTCTCTCAAAACACTTACTGAAGATGGGTGTGAGAGCGACAGGCCTCCAGTCATTTAAACATGTGGTTTTGCTTTTCTTGGGTATGGACACAATAGTAAATGTCTTGAAGCATGAAGGGACCACAGACAGACAGAGGGAGAGGTTGAAGATGTCTGTGAAGACACCGGCCAGCTGGTATGCGCATGCTCGGAGCACACGGCCTGGGATGCTATCGGGACCCGCAGCTTTATGGATATTTACCCGTCTGAAAGATCGAGTGACATCCGCGACAGAGAGGGAGAGTGACGCCACATCTTCTGCAGCAGCTGCGGGAACTCTCTCTGTGTGGGCGGAGCTGTGAGCCTCAAAACGATCATAGAAGTTATTGAGCTCATCCGGCAGAGAGGCAGCGATGTTGACATTAGCTGCTTTATTCCCCTTATAGTCTGTGACGTTAGTGATGCCCTGCCACATACTTCGTGCATCGTTGGTGTTGAGTTGATCTTCCACCTTGTTTTTTTATTGTCTTTTAGCGGTTTTGATGGTTTTCCTGAGATCGTTACTTGCTTGTTTGCGATCGTCAGCATCTCCGGATTTATAAGCGGATGTCGGCGCTGACAAGACTGCTCGAACATTGCTTTTTACCCAGGGGTTCTGGTTGGGGTAGGATTGTTTTTGTCGGCACCACGTCATCTATACACTTCCTGATGTAACACGTGACAGAGTCTGAGTACGCCTCAATGTTGGCATGTCTAATGATGTCGTACCTCTAATTTGATTTAAATATAAATCTAATTAATGATTTAAACCAACCAATGATTTTTTTCCAAAATAAGACAACTGGAGGGATGTTAAAGTCAGATAAATAGCTTTCTCTAGCAATGGGCTGTGAGAATAGTGTGTGTGTGTGTGTGTGTGTGTGTGTGTGTGTGTGTGTGTGTGTGTGTGGGTGGAGAGACCTCACAAACACGTTGAAATGAAATTACTATTGAAATTTTATGAATGACCTGCTTGTTATAGAAACGACAACAACATATTTTCTTTGTTTGCGCTAGAAAAAATATGAAGTCAGACAGAACTGTCATTATGAAGATTAATCACCTTTAAACCTGGCCTTTTTTATACGTACAGCGGATGAAATTCAAAGTGAGATGGCAAGCTTAAATCACAGGTTGTCAGGCTAGCGAAAAAAATCACCAGCAGAACGCCAAATTACAACCTCCAGAGCACACATCATCTTCTGTCCTGCACATATTTCTACTAACAAAAATTATGTGCAAAAGCAACTGCAGCATCTGGCAAGCAGGCAGCAACACACAATACAAATGTGACTTGCGCTGTCCGTTGATCTGAACACACACTGTGTGTAAGTGACTAAAGCTGTCCATTGTGACAAACAAACACTGTACCCAAGTGATAGGGCTGTCCTTGGGGCTGAACATACACAGTGTGTGAGCGGTCTGAGCTGTCCATGGTGCTGAACATACACAGTGTGTGAGCGGTCTGAGCTGTCCATGGTGCTGAACATACACAGTGTGTGAGCGGTCTGAGCTGTCCATGGTGCTGAACATACACAGTGTGTGGGCGGTCTGAGCTGTCCATGGTGCTGAACATACACAGTGTGTGAGCGGTCTGAGCTGTCCATGGTTCTGAACATACACAGTGTGTGAGCGGTCTGAGCTGTCCATGGTGCTGAACATACACAGTGTGTGAGCGGTCTGAGCTGTCCATGGTGCTGAACATACACAGTGTGTGAGCGGTCTGAGCTGTCCATGGCCCTGAACATACATTTTGTTGGGATGAATTTTAACCAGATGGTTATCAAAGTAATATTACTTTAAAAAAAGGTCTAGTTATGTTTTTTTAAATTAACTTACTTAACATAAGATATATACTTAACAAATGAGTCCAGTGCTATCCAAGTGGTTTAACCCTAAGGGGTCAACAAGCGCGGCACGCTTTGAGTCATGTTGTTAAACACGGAAAAGACAGTGACTATATCCGTCATTTTTCATCATACAGATATAATCAATACATAATTATAATCTGCAAGGGTCTCTTGTACGTGAATATACTCTTAATAATTTCATAATGCTGTGTTCTTTTTGAATGAAGAAAACAGACAGAGAGTGCCTTTGTTATTTTGGTCTCTTTCAAGTTTTATGACAAACATTTAATAAAACAACAAGAATCTCAGTAAATGTTTGTCTCACATAAATATTACATATATGAATAGAAAGCTTGAAATGTGTACTTTTAAACAAATGATCTATGTTTATATGTTCTTTATAAAAGTAAAGAGTAATGATTTCTCCTGTATCAGCTCATTATAGTTAATGTGACCCAGACTCTCAGTGAGAGAGTGCCGTTCATATTTAAATGATCTGAGATCAGACACGTCATCATGTTCACAACCCCACAAACATTTAACTTTTTATAGAATTTATTTTACTTTATCCACCCTTTTTAATGATGGAAGACTAAACGGGTTAATAATTATTAACTTGATCTGGACAGAGATGAAGATTTTATCTTCATATTACAAAAACAACACAATTCAGAGGACAAAACCTGACAGAACATCTGGACCCAGAGAAACATATCAAACCTGACGAGGAAGTCTTTATTTTTACCTTTATCTCTATTGCCTTTATGTTCTTTTAGTATATTGTTGTTTGTATGATTATGTTGTCAAGTGTTTTTATTCAGACAGGTTTAGTGTAACTAAAGAGAGCTACAATAAGCCTTTATGATCTCACTCGTGCCATTCTTACGCACACAATAAATGACACAATATAACATTACAACTTTCTGATTGATTAGGTTAATATAAGTGAAGCGGCTTCGAGTGTGTTCTGATCGCATTCCTGTTCCCTACTCACATATGAGGGCAGATTATTCAATCCACAGACTCTGAATAGAGAAAGACTATTTACCTCATACGTTTGACTTTTGGAATGACACTAGGCAAATGGAATACCACCGAAACACAAAATTTCTCCTTTTCTCGGATGAGACATCAAAAATAGTCTCCTTTTTCTCAGAAGAACTTACAAACGTGCAAAACCCTCTTTGATAAATACCCTGTCTGACGCACTACTAAAACATACGTTTTATGTTTTGTACATTATTAATGTTTAAAGTTTCTTGAAAATCTTAGGATTTGCTTTAGAAGACGTTAACATATCTATATAGACTAATTTGCTTGATTTTCCTTAACTATATACATCTGTGTTCACGAATAACTCTCTCCACAGCGGGTGCTTTTCGGTCCAAAATCCATTGGTCCATTTAAAGTGCAAAATCTTAATTGGACTTTTGGAATGCCTTGTAAGTAAAAGTATAAAAACAGACTTATACTTCTGTAAATACAGACTACAGAACAATTTACTCATAAAATGAGAAATCTCCCAAAAAAAAACTACATGAGTAGTTGTTATTCTTTACTTCCCACACCTGCTGAAGCAATACAGCACATTTTAAATGCAGCAATTTCTTTCTCACTGTCTCCCTTATACACACCCGCTCATGGGCACACACACAGGCATATGTAAACACATGCACATGCACGCAAATAACTTTAACAGCAGGTAGCCAGAACAAAGTGGCCAATGTCTATCAAAGTAGATTGTTGAGAAAATGGATTTCAGAGAGAGCAGAGCAATAATCCAGCTAAAGTTTGATGGACCGGCCTGACCTTTCCACAACAGCATCTCTTCTGATACAAAACACAAAGAGGGAGAGAAAGAAAAAAAGAAGAAAAGGAATTAAAAAAGGATTTAATAAAAGACCATTTAACTTGACTGATCCAATGAGATAAGTGTTATAACATAGTATTTTGATAAACATTGTATTATCTATGCTTTGTCGTTATCAATTATAACCCAATAATGTCTTCAATGATTCCTGAGAAGCAAAGAAGCCTTAGATATTTACCTGTTTATGAAAAATACATTAAAGTCCTAAATAAGAATACCTAATGAGGACAAATGAAAATTGAAAGATTGCACTGTAATTACTGTAGATCTGCAAAGGAGACTCAAACACAGAGCTACAAATAGGCCAATATTCAATCAATTACAGGCTGTTATGGCATCAGAACCTATTGAAGATTCTCTGAAAAGATTGTTTTATTTCATACTCCAGTAATCATTCCACCAACTGAGAAATTAATTGTGCAAAGGTGATATTTCCCCTACCTGAAATGAAGTTCACCCTAAACGAGAACTCATGAATTAAATAAAATAAATCCAATTGGATTAGGATTGGTTCTTCCAAACTGCAGGCTGCAAACAACCTTATTGTAAAAAAAAATTCTACAGCTTTAGACCATTGTCTCTTAACAAACCCAATATCCCGATGTAATATTAAGAAAAGCATTACACTGTATTTAGTTTAACACAACAAAACAATAAAAAGACACAGAAAGACACAACTATCAACAAAAACTGAGCAGGACACTACTACGAAGGTAGCTAGTGGGTAAATAATAAATAAATACAAGTTATAAAAAGTTGCATAGATGGAAGGAAGGATGAAAGTTGCACTCCTAGAATTCTATAATTATTTATATTTTGTGCAGTATTTGAAGCATAAAAGTCGTGAACAACTACTTCCATAATTTACCACCGGCAGCCCTGTATATGTATGTGTGTGTGTGTGCGTGAATGCGCATACAGGTCAAAGGTCTCAATGTCAAAGTGTGTTAATGAAAAAACACTGGCTGAACAAACTGAAAAGCGCAATCGGGCTAAGATCAGAACAGTCCAGAGACTCTCAAGATATTCTATTGTCCCCTACAATTGCTTTATCAGAAGAAAGGAGATGCTCTCTCTCTCTAAAGAGAAGTGTCCTCACATCCAGATTCCTCACACAGACCAGAACTCTTGGGTAGTGCGAGTGTGTGGAAGAAAGAGGACATTGGAAACCACTCTGAGAGTTCTGAAAACACACACACACAGAAATGAAGAGAAGCTGCCAAATAACCAAAAACACTTCAGAGAAAGAAAGACTTTGAGCCCTAAAAAGAGAATAACTGACGGAGAGAGAAACTTTAAACACAAACATGGCCATGAAGAAGCAATTAAAAAACTGTCTCGCACACATTAAGTCTTTTGACTCTTTATACATATGCAAATAAATATTTTATATTTGTCAGTGCTATTAAAAAGTACATTAAAGATTCTGTTGTGGGCATTAATGGCCTGGAGGTTCGTGATTCCAAGGTCGCTGGTTCCTTCACCTTCAATACCGTGATAATTTAAACTGTGTTTATAGGGTTTAGTAGCACAAATACAACAACATATAAGAATTTCATTTAATTTCAACAATATATAATGTTGCTATGTAACACTGCTGTCAGAACTTGTGATTTCTTCAAGATGCTGAAATTTCCTCAACATTACATTCAGTAACCCTGAATTGATTTTTAAGATTCCTCTTAAACGATTGGAAGGAATTCACTTTAAAGCCTCTGTAAAGTCAGCGAATAAAATGAGATCAGAGAGATTCAGCTTCTCTTATTTAAACTTAATCTTCCCCAAGCTGCTGTGCTATTATTATTTAAATTAAACCTTCTTTCAGTTCTCTTGCTACTGTTATTAAATCACAGCTCTTATTCATCCGAGGTTTTGTTGAGCTCAAATGTTGTGTTGCTTATTCAGAAAAAAAAGCACATGGAACTCCATTCTACATTCATTCATTCATTTACTCATTTGGATAGCTGCAGATCGTCTCAACGTGATGTCAAAATTTTACCTCAAGAGGAAACATGCAGGATATGTGAATATCGTAAAGGAGATTAGATGAAGTGCAAACACAACATGAAGACCCGCACACCAACACAACAGGACTAGAAAATGGGGATGGTCTCCTCACGATATTAACAATAAGTGAAGTTGATAAAGTTTCATGCATGACCAATTTTCTTTTCAAATATGGTTCACATGCGGAGTGAAAACAAGCATGGTAGAAGACGGAAGTGAGACTGACGAGGAGCTTGTTATACAGGTGTGCTTTATCCTGTAATCTGTAAGGTCTACTTATAATGTTCAAGTGGTTTTGACATTCAAAAACATTAAAATAGATAAGTAATAAACTATTTTCAATCCTAGTTTTGAGGTAGGCTAGAGAAACTATCGGTTTTCATGGGCATGTCTTTTTGAAGACTTGGAAATAAACTCTCAGAGTTTTCCACCGTAGGCTGAGTCATGAATAGGAAGAGGATGGTAGTTGGGGAGGAGGAGGGATGCGGCAATAAAGCAGAACTGTGAAAGGTAAGGAGGTTTAAATATTTATAGGATTCATCAGAACTGATTGGATGGGAGAGTAGATTACTGATGGCTGCCAGCTGTGATTATTGGCCCATGCTCCTCCCAAAATTTGTTAGGAAAACAACATTTTTTGAGTTTATCTTGGCAATAATTCAAGATAAAACTATGAAAGGCGTATTTGGCTTGCTGTTCAAGGGGAGAGCTCCGAGGTCATGAGGTGGTGCTCCTGTGGTAGAGTAAGTGAAGATGCTCCTGCGAGAGTAACTGCTGCGGCATTGTGGGGGCTCCTGCGAAAGCGATGCTACTGCGGTAAAGGCAAAGTTTTAAAGAGGCTCCTGCTGTCGTGGTGCTGCAGCGACAGTGTGATATCTGCTTAAGTGTGAAGGCTCCTGCGATGGCAACGCTGTTGCTGTTAAGAGAATGGTTTGAGCAAAAAGGTTTTTTCTTATGTAGTACTGCTACAGTAGTGGGAGGTCTGCACCAGTAGTGCTAGGTCTGCTTCTGCCGCCGAAAGATAGCCGGACTGAGAAATAGAACTTATTGTTCCAACACATGCCAAATAAGTGCCAGAAATCCGGATGTATTGGCATCACTTTGCAAACGGATAAGATATCGATTGCGTCAGCCATGCGCTTTTTTAATCAAGGTGATGGTTTGATTAATATCGTGGTAATGGAGCGATAATTCGTCGTGCAACATCAGATTATGGACACTTTGTAGAGGGGCGTTTTTGTCTAAAAATTTTCTTGTAGACATGCTGATTGGACTAATGCAAAATATGTTGAATAGAGGATATATAAATGGGCCGAAAATGAAATTTGAATCAATTTCGATTTTTACTAGATGGTTGACAATATCAGGTTCGGCTAGGGTTGACTGAAGGTTTTTGAACAGTTGGATTGAAGCCGTGTGAAAAACCTGACAATAAATAATAATTATATTTACTGTTTTTGTGATAAGAGTGTTCGGAAGATAGGTGAGAAACTTTTGAAGGAGTGGATAGGTAGTTTTTTGTGTTTATATTTAAAGATTTGTGTACAAGGCAAAATATACAGGGCATGGGCCCCATCACAAAAATTGCCAGAAGGTACTACGGTTATTGAAAATATTGCACACCTGGTTGTTGCTGTGGGGACAATCTGCTTGATCAATAGCTGAAGTCGTGGTGAGTGAAGTGATTGGTGTTCGCGCAGTTGTGGAGCTCAGGGTCTAGGGCTCCAAGTATGGGAACTGCTTTCATTGGGCTACCAATGAATAATGAGATCACGTCTTCTGAGTGGGAAATTAGTGCAGATGACTTCGGTGTAACAGATGAAAGCTATTGTGAACTCAGTAAAGGAAAGAGTCTGAATGTGATTATGTGTTGTGCTTTTTAAAGTGACGGCAAAGTCACCATAATCGATCTGACTCTCAGAGGTAACAGAAGGAGGCTCCATTGCAGGGATGTTTGCTGGAATGGGTGTCTGGATGGCTGTGAAAAGAGAAAAAGGGGATCTAGTTGTGGAAGGAGATTGCTTGGTCTGATTAGCTACTGCACCCGCAGAGGTAGCTTGGCACTCGTGTGAACTCCGGCAGCTGCTACGTGAGGAAGGAAGCGTTAAGGGGGGAGAAAGTGGGTCCTGGAACTGAGCTTTTGCCGCTGGCTGAGACAACCACATGCCGGCATTATGCAGTGGACCTATAGGCCATGAACCGGCAAAGGCATACGCTTGTGTAAGAGCTGCAGCGTGTGGGATGAAATAGGTCCCTGGCTGGTGCATGCTCGCATTGCCAGGGTGACTAGTGGTGGCAAGAACTGGAATGGTATCTGGTGAATCGGAATTATGGGGCTCTGTGGAGCTTTGATACCGTTGCACTTCTGGGGTGCGGTTCACACTGGTCTGCTGCGGTAGCCTGATAACCGAGACCCCTTCCTGGCGATGAATGGCGTTGGAGTTTGCCTAGTTGCCCTTAAACGAAAAAAGGAGTCCACCAAGATAATTATAAAAAACTTGGCTCTTATTTAAGCATGAGGAAAAAAAATGGTTCCCGTCTTGCACAGTAATCTATGTAAAATAAATCTTTTTAAGGTAAAACAACTTACTTTTGGGGCACGATAGGTTTACGAAATTAAAACACGGATGAAATGACATGCCATAAAAATTATATTTAAATAAATCGTACAGTTATAGTAATAGGATTATTACTTCAGTTGTATAATTAAAGTATTATTAAAAGGAACACTTCGATTGTTTTTTGTAAAGTGAAGCATTTTAGTGCGTTTTCTCTAAAATAAAAAGCTATGGAGATTAGTACATATATATGTATATCAGATAAAACAGAAGTGCTCATTTACACTTAAAAATAAGATTTTGAGTCAGAAAACATCTAACAGGCTTTTTGCTCTTTTTACATCCATTCATCAAATTTCACGTTCAACATGCCTTTCGCTCTATACTGTAAATTCTGCGTTCATCACCAAAATCATAACTACAATATAAATGGGAGTGTTTGATGGAAATTATACAGCATACTGTCATATACAGCAGTGTGATTGAAGCAAGTGGAGTGCCCAAACATGCGAAAATATTGATTTCGTATATACACACAAATATCGTAAGAAAGCAAATGCTCACGGTATGGTTCTCGTGCACATCATTATCTTGGTATACCTTCGATCCAGTTTCCTGTTACAGCTATATTTGCAAGCAGGTTTTTTGTATCTTGCTTTAATAGAAAGAATTGAATTAACATTACAAAGTGTTACAACCTTTGTATGTACTAAAGTAAATGCGTGTAAATATAGGTTAGCATTGAGGAAGGCTAGCCAAAGGTCACACTTACGAAATGATAAATACATAAAAGAAAAATCAAGAGAGTGTGCAGACAAGATCAGTTCTCTTCTGACTTCATATTGGCAATTATCATGAACAATCTTACCGATATGGAGGATAAGAATACCGGTTCAGGTAACTACTTTTTCCACTATTCCTTAATTTTTATTTTAAATGAATATTCGTTCAACTATTTTTGAGGTTTGAAAACTTCTAGTGGAACACCCAATTGTAATTCTTCTAGAATATTTAAATATTAGACTGTAAATCAAAACTTCAGAAACACTCAGAAACACTCAGAAAATGCAATGAAAATACACACAAAATTTGTCACTTTGGATAAAAGCGTCTGCTAAATGCCTAAATGTAAATGTAAATGTAAAATGTATTCCTACGTTCAAATTATGATCTGTGCAAGGTTAAAAACACAATCTTGTTTATTGTGATTATTTTTTGTGTTCATAAATTGATGTTTTATAATAAAAATCTTTACTGGCATGATGTTTCATGCATTTTTAAGAATGTACTCTAAA
>CM065661.1:1980686-2018186 GCA_033220385.1 Triplophysa yarkandensis | reverse complement strand
TGAACGATTACACAATTTTACAACAACCAGTAAATTTTTATTTACATTTACATTTTATCATTTAGCAGACGCTTTTATCCAAAGCGACTTACAATAGTCGAGGAGACAATTAAGCGGTAAATAGCCGATACAACAATAGATGAACAAGTGCTACAACAATGTTACCAAGTTACACAGAGAGAGAAGTTAAAAAATATATATATTATTTTAATAGTAAATTAGGTGTAGCCGGAAAAGATGAGTTTTTAGGAGTTTTTTAAAGAGAGAGACCGAGTCTGACAAGCGTGAAGCCAGAGGCAGATCGTTCCACCATCGAGGAACTGAAGCAGAGAACGTTCGAGAGAGAGAGAGAGAGAGAGAGAGAGAGAGAGAGAGAGAGAGATAGAATGAGAGAGAGAGAGAGAGAGAGAGAGAGAGAGAGAGAGAGAGAGAGAGAGAGAGAGAGAGAGAGAATGAGAGAGAGAGAATGAGAGAGAGAGAGAGAGAGATTTCTTACCCTTTTGAGCTTGTACCACAAGTCTCAGCTCGTTTGCGGAGCACAGAGATCTTGAGGGCCTATATCTTTGCATTAGTGAGTTAAGGTAAGTGGGTGTTGAACCGGTGGTGGTCTTGTAGGCAATGAGAAGACATTTAAATTCAATGCGAGCTGCTACAGGAAGCCAATGCAGTTTAATGAAGAGAGGTGTTACATGGGTCCTTTTTGGTTCCTTGAACACCACTCTTGCCGCTGCATTTTGAATCATCTGCAGAGGTTTAGTTGTGCACATCGGGAGTCCAGCAAGCAGCGCATTGCAGTAGTCTAGCCTGGACAGGACCAAAGCTTGAACCAGGATTTGTGTGGAGTGTTCTGTGAGAAACTGTCTGATCTTCCTGATGTTGTAAAGCATGAATCTGCAGGATCTGACAGTCGCGGCAACATGATCTGTGAAGTTGAGCTGATCATCAATGATTATTCCCAAGTTTCTCGCAGACCTGGAGGGCACAATGGTTGATGCTCCTAGTTGGATCGAGAGATCGTGACGAGTCTTCGAGTCGGCAGGGATGACAAGATGTTCCGTTTTCGCAAGATTAAGTTGTAGGTGGTGTTGCTTCATCCAGAGGGAGATGTCACTCAGACATGCTGAGACTAGGGTCGAAATCGTCTGATCTTCGGGATGAAACGCAAGGTGGAGTTGCGTGTCATCCGCATAACAGTGGTAGGAGAAGCCATGCTTACGAATGACTGATCCCAGTGATGTCAGGTAGATCGAGAAGAGCAACGGTCCAAGAACTGAGCCCTGAGGTACACCGGTGTCAAGATGTTGCGGTTCTGAGACTTCACCTCCCCACGAAACCTTGAAGGATCTACCCGAGAGGTAGGATACGAACCATTGGAGAGCCTTGTCTGAGACGCCCATTTCCTTGAGAGTTGAAAGGAGAATACTGTGGTTAACGGTGTCAAAAGCAGCGGATAAGTCTAGCAGGATGAGAACGGATGACATGGAGGCCGCCCTTGCCAGTAGTAGGTCTTCAACAACTGAGAGCAGAGCTGTCTCTGTAGAGTGTCCTTTCTTGAAGCCTGACTGGTTGCTGTCCAAGTGGTTGTGTAGAGTAAGATAGGCCGAGAGTTGATCTGAGACGACACGTTCCAGGGTGTTTCCGATGAATGGCAGTAGAGAGACTGGTCTGTAGTTCTCTAGAAGTGCGGAATTCAGCAAGGGTTTCTTCAACAGCGGGGTGATCTGGGCTTCTTTGAAAGCAGTAGGAAATGTGCCAGAGTTGAGCGATGAGTTGATGATTTGAGTAATTGCAGGAATGGCCGAAGGAGAGATGTCTTGCAGGAGATGGGTGGGGATGGGGTCCAGCGAGCAGGTAGTCGGGTGATTCGATACGATGATTCTCGCAGCGTCGTTTTCAGTCAACGGAGAGAAAGAGTGGAGGGAGGTGGTCAAAGGAGCCGGAATATGGTCCAGCGGTGGTGGAGCGGAGAACTGATTGCTGATAGCGGTGGTCTTCTTCACAAAGAAGGATGCAAAGTCATCAGCTGTTAGGTCCGACAAGGGAGGAGGGATGGGAGGACAGACTAGAGCAGAGAAGGTCTTAAACAGAGCGCGAGAGTCAGTTGAGCTGTTTATTTTCACCTGATAGAACTGAGTCTTAGCGACCGAGACATCCTCAGAGAAAGAAGAGAGAAGAGTTTGATAGAGAGAGAGATCTGCAGGGTCATTAGATTTGCGCCATTTTCTCTCAGCTACCCTGAGCTTGGTTCTGTGTTCCCGGAGGACATCAGAGAGCCAAGGTGTTGAAGGATTGGCACGGGCTGGTCGAGATGTAAGCGGGCATAAATTGTCCAAGCAGGATGTTAGTGTAGAGCATAGGAGGTGAGTGGCATTGTCAGTGCTAAGTAGAGCAAACTGATCAGGAGGAGGGAGCATAGAGGAAACAGCAGAGGATAGGGTGAGAGGAGAGAGCGTGCGTAGGTTACGCCTGAAGGTAACAAGAGAGGAAGGGGAAGGAGTGTCAGGTGTTGTCAAGTCAAGGTGAAGTGTGACGAGAAAATGATCGGATGTGTGCAGTGGTGTTACTTGAGTGTGATATGTGGAGCAGTAGCATGTGTAGACAAGATCAAGTGTGTTACCGGACTTGTGGGTCGGCGACGTGGGCATGCGAGTGAGGTCAAACGATGCAGTGAGGTTGTGCAGGTCAGTAGCTGAGGATTTCTCCAGGTGGATGTTGAAATCTCCTAGGATCACAAGAGGTGTCCCATCCTCCGGAAAAGATGACAGGAGAACATCAAACTCCTCTAGAAAATGTCCAAGCTGACCTGGGGGACGATATACTACCACAAAAATGATATTGAGTGGATGAGTTACAGAAACTATGTGTGACTCAAAAGAGTTGTTGTCACCCGAAGGTGCAAGTGTTTTAAATCTCCATCCAGTAGGAAGAAGTAGACCAGTTCCCCCCCCCTCTACCAGTAGAGCGTGGGGTGTGGGAGAACGCATAGTTGGTAGAGAGGGCAGTAGGTGTTGTACTGTCTTCTGGTTTTATCCAGGTTTCAGTGAGTGCTAAAACAGAGAGACCAGAATGTTTAGCCATGGCAGGAATAAAGTCAGCTTTGTTGACAGCAGATTGGCAGTTCCACAAGCCTATAGGAATAGTGAGTGCAAAAGAGTCAGATGTAGGGATGGCACGCAGGTTATCAGTGTTGCGTGTCCTACGACGTGACCCAGAGGGTTTACGAGTATTAGTCACAGTGAGAATTTTGTGACACATGGTTAAGTGGTAAATAAAAGAGGAGAGGAAATGAGAATAAATAAGAAGAAAACAAGAGCTAAGAGCTAGTTCAGTAATTAGAAGTACTTGAAACCAATAAAGGCAATAAGTGTTTAAAATACATGCAAAAAATACGGAAACGCAGATTTTTAAAGATACAAAAATACTCAGGTGCCCTGTCGGTGTCTCTGCTCGGTGGAGTCGCACAGGTAGAGTCGCTGGTCTTTACTCTCGTCGGTCTTCACAAAAGGAGGGCTGCACACGAGGTCTGACGCTCACGCTCACGCGTTAGCGCAGATACAACGCTTAAATACTCACTTAATTATGCAATCAGTGAAAAGAGCTGAATGCGCCTTGTAAATTATCACAACAATAGCCTCGATGGCCTGGCAATCATAAACCAATGTCTCTGACTGAAACCACAAATAGCTCTGCGATGACGATTGCAACGGATTTAAACAATAACAATAACAACTTGATGGCTCTTTATGGCACAGCAATGAATTTAACTAAAATAAAACAAATTAACACTTGCTCAATGAAACTAGGACTGTATTTCTATCTAAATAGCTTACACTTTTGTTAGCAACAGGTTGTACTCACGCAACGGGTAATTCAATAAACAATGTTGAAATCGAAATTCTCCTACAAGTGTACTCGAGCTGATCCACACGCTTCTCCTGATTAAATTAAAGAGTTACCGCTGGAATTGTCATGAAACAAAGATGCTGTAAAAAATTTCTCCCTTGGTGGTATCGCCCATGCCCTTTGTGATTGCGGTGCTTGGCCTTCAATGGTGAAGACATGTCGCCTGTAACAGAACCAACTGAGGAGATTATCGGTATCGACAAGCTGAGTACTAAGCGAGGGAGCATATGTAAGTGATGCGCTTTCTGTGAGGACAAATGTTTGTTGCTGGTGGTGCTGATTATATGTATGAGGATAGAGACAGTGATAGTGAATCTGAATTATTTTGTGTTTCACTGTCACAGCTTTATTGTGTAGGTCGCTGTGTGATGAGCAACTATCAGCGTCTCCTGGGAAATTGACTCGACGAACCTGGCACTGCTCATCACGGGATGACTGCTCGCGGCTGCTCCTAATGATCTCACGGGCTTATAAGCCGACTGAAATCGACTAACCCTGTCATTTCTTCTCTTGTGCAGAGAGCAGCTCGTGAGCGGACGTCCCGAACCCGGAAGAGGCGGATTATCATTGTGTTTTCCCTGAGTTTCACACTCAGTTTGGCAATAAATCCACCCTCCGGGGCTTTTCACTGCACATCTCCGTGTTGCGTGCTTCTTCACCTGTTACACTGGTGAGGGCATTGTGAAGAGTTAAACAACACGGAAAATAGAACTAATTTATAATTTTTTTTCTCATCAAGTCCACAGGCGGTTGCAGTTCCCCAAGGAAAATGGATGAGGTCTTACGACAACTGGCTACAGTGAGCGTCTGCCAGCAGCAGATTACGGAGCATCTCGCCACTCGCCTTGACCAGACTGAGCAGGAGCTCGCGGCGCTGCGGACCGCCTCTGCCCAACGGACGCCACTACCCGATCCTCAGACCAGAGCCACCCAGCTCTTCCCAAAGATGTCGGGGCATGATGATGTTGAGGCCTACCTCAGGATGTTTGAGACGACAGCTCTCCGGGCTCCAGAGGACTGGGCGAGGCTGTTGGCACCAATTCTGTCGGGGGATGCCCAATGTGCTATTTTTCTCTCTGGAAGCGGTTGGGGATTATGAGGTCCTGAAAGCTGAGATACTAGGATGATTTGGGCTCTCCCCAGTTTGCATCATTTGGCCCAGCACTGGCTCTCAGAGGGAAACCCACCATCAGCCAAGTCATTGAACGAGTGAACGTTGACCGTCTTCTCCGAGCACTCCCTCGCTCGTTCCAGCAGGGGGTGGGTATGCGACATCCCTCCACCCTGGCAGAGATGGTAGAGGCGGTTGAGCTAAAGGACGTCACCCATAGGAGGGACATTGGGGAACTTGCACTGCCTTTTCCCCCGAGAGTGTTCACAGAGCGACACACGCCGGAGGGCACCGGGCGACCAATTAGTAGACAGGAACCACCCTACACCAGGAACCAACAGCCGGAGCACCTGTAGTCGATGTGAGGATCGAGGGGCGAGACTATTGCGCACTTGGGAAGCTCAGTCTCCCTCATGTAACCCGGTCTTGTGCCGCCCACAAAGAGGTTGAAGACTGTCCCCTCGATTACCTTTATCCACCACAAAGAGGTTGAAGACTGTCCCCTCGATTACCTTTATCCTTTATCCGCCAGCAGCAGATTACGGAGCATCTCGCCACTCGCCTTGACCAGACTGAGCAGGAGCTCGCGGCGCTGCGGACCGCCTCTGCCCAACGGACGCCACTACCCGATCCTCAGACCAGAGCCACCCAGCTCTTCCCAAAGATGTCGGGGCATGATGATGTTGAGGCCTACCTCAGGATGTTTGAGACGACAGCTCTCCGGGCTCCAGAGGACTGGGCGAGGCTGTTGGCACCAATTCTGTCGGGGGATGCCCAATGTGCTATTTTTCTCTCTGGAAGCGGTTGGGGATTATGAGGTCCTGAAAGCTGAGATACTAGGATGATTTGGGCTCTCCCCAGTTTGCATCATTTGGCCCAGCACTGGCTCTCAGAGGGAAACCCACCATCAGCCAAGTCATTGAACGAGTGAACGTTGACCTTCTTCTCCGAGCACTCCCTCGCTCGTTCCAGCAGGGGGTGGGTATGCGACATCCCTCCACCCTGGCAGAGATGGTAGAGGCGGTTGAGCTAAAGGACGTCACCCATAGGAGGGACATTGGGGAACGTGCACTGCCTTTTCCCCCGAGAGTGTTCACAGAGCGACACACGCCGGAGGGCACCGGGCGACCAATTAGTAGACAGGAACCACCCTACACCAGGAACCAACAGCCGGAGCACCTGTAGTCGATGTGAGGATCGAGGGGCGAGACTATTGCGCACTTGGGAAGCTCAGTCTCCCTCATGTAACCCGGTCTTGTGCCGCCCACAAAGAGGTTGAAGACTGTCCCCTCGATTACCTTTATCCATGGAGATACACACCAAGTCCCTGTGGTCCGGCTGACCGTTACCTCAGGAGTGGGGTCCTAGCCATTGGAGATGGGGATCGTGGGGCATCTGCCTTTGCCAGTACTGCTCAGGAGAGACTGGCGGGGTACGGGAGGTGCCCCAGGCCTCCACTGGTTTCACCCCCGTTAAGATCCTGCTCGGGCGCCAACCGTTTGGGCAGCTGGATGTGTCTAGGGAAGCTTGGGAACGACAACCCGCGCCCCTGCGTACAGTTGTGGAGCACGTTCAGGAGATGAGGGAAAGGATGAAACGAGTGAATTCACTGATAAAGGAACATCTCACCAAGGCCCAACAGGCTCAGCAGCGGTCCAACATAGAGACTGAGTCCTGGTCCTCGTGCCGACTGCTGCCTGCAAGTTTCTCCCTGAGGTATCGCCTCAGTCAACCCGGCAAGAGGAAACCAGAACAAATCTACCACCTCAACCTGCTAAAGCACTGGGTTGGAGCCAGGGACCAGCTCACCACCATTACCCATACTGAGCCTGTTGTCGTGAACATGAACCCCCTTCTGGTGCCCTTCCAGAAGTAGGAGCTGCAACACCTGGTGGGTCATTTTTCAGACGTCTTCTCGCCGCCGCCCGGGCAGACCCAGGTCCTCAAGCATGAGATAAAAACCCCTCCAGGAGTCATCGGTTTTCACAATTGGTGCCAGGCTTATTTAAAAATGCTTCAATCAAGAATACGTTTCTGGGCAGATGTGACTAAACACTCACTCCAAGTTGTAGTCCTAACCAAACATGGATCTGACAAATTACATTTGAAACCTTTAACATCCCATAAATGTGTTTTCGGTTACTTAAATAGTAGTTTTAAATTACTATCAAGGTCCTGCCTTAGATATGTTACTTATCTGACATATACACATTTTAAAATGAAAAATGTACCAACTTCAACGGCAATCAAATGCAGTCCTCATCTGCAGCAAAGTGATGATATCTCAGATCATTATTCACACCAGAACAACTCGATAATGTAAGCAAAACTATGGACTCTCTCTTTCCTAGCATTTTAAATTCCGTTGCTACCTTATGCTTAAGGAAGATTAAGGAATAAGGTTTGACACCCTGATATAATGAGTATACTTGCTGTTGTGCAAACTAAATATTGCCAGAGTTGTAAATCCAACCTCTTGTTACAAATATTGTAGAACCATCACTTCTACCACAAAAAACGACTTTGTAAGTAATCTTCCTGACGTATCCGAATTCCATAGCATATCCAACACACCAGAACAACTCGATAATGTAACCAAAACGACAGACTCGCTCTTTTCAAGCATTTTAAATTCCGTTGCCCCCTTAAGCTTAAGGAAGGTCAAGGAAAAAAGCTTGACTCCTTTGTATAATGAGCATACTCGCAGTCTAAAGAGAGCAGCCCAAAAAATGGAACGCAGTTGGAGGAAAACAAAACTAGAGGTAATTCGCATTGCTTGGCGGGAAAGTAACCTATCCTTCAGAAAGGCATTAAAAACTGCTAGATCCGATTACTTTTCTACTCTTTTAGAAGAAAACAAACACAACCCCAAGTATTTATTCAACACTGTGTCTAAACTATGAAAAATATAGCCTCAACAAGTGCTGACATTGCCCAGCACCACAGCAGTTTTGACTTTATGACCTATTTCACTTCTAAAATTGACACTATTCGAGATAAAATCGTAACCATTCAGCCGTCACCTACTGTATCGCATAACATTTTTAAACCCCCAGAGGAACAGTTCCATTCATTCTCTACTATACAAGAGGAAGAACTGTGTAAACTTGTAAAATCATCAAAAGCAACAACATGTATGTTAGACCCTATTCCATCTAAGCTACTAAAAGAGGTGCTTCCAGAAGTCATAGATCCTCTTCTGACTATTATTGTCGTTAGGATATGTCCCCAAATCTTTCAAACAGGCTATTATTAAGCCTCTCATTAAAAAACCACAACTTGACCCCAAAGACCTGGTAAATTATTGACCAATCTCAAATCTCCCATTCCTGTCCAAGACACTAGAAAAGGTAATATTCTCACAATTATACTCATTTCTAGAGAAAAATGATATCTGTGAGAAATTCCAGTCAGGTTTTAGACCACATCATAGCACTGAGATTGCTCCCCTTAGAGTTACAAATGACCTTCTCCTCTCGTACGACCGTGGCTGTATTTCCTTATTAGTGTTACTGGATCTTAGCATTGCCTTTGATACTATAGATCACAACATTCTTCTACATAGACTTGAACACGTTGTGGGCATAAATGGAAGTGCATTAGCGTGGTTTAAGTCATACTTAACTGACCGCTATCAACTCCTAGCATTAAATGAAGAGCTATCATATCGATCACAAGTTCAGTATGGAGTACCTCAAGGCTCAGTTCTTGGCCCGCTACTCTTCACGCTATATATGTTACCTTTGGGAGCTATCATCAGGCAGCATGGTGTCAGCTTCCACTGTTATGCTGATGATACTCAGCTCTATATTTCCTCACTACCCGGTAAGACACACAAATTTGAAAAACTTATGGAATGCATAGTCGATATAAAAAACTGGATGACGGGTAATTTTCTGCTGCTTAACTCTGGAAAAACAGAGGTGTTAATTATAGGACCTAAAAACTCAACAACAACCTGCAACAACCTAGAAAAATTTCAAAAATTTGATGGCTGCCCTGTAAGCTCTTCGTCATCGGTTAGGAACTTGGGTGTGCTATTTAATAAAAATCTCTCCTTAGAAAGCCACGTATCTAGCATTTGTAAAAGCGCATTTTTTCACCTCAAAAATATATCTAAATTACGGCCTATGCTCTCAATATCAAATGCAGAAATGTTAATCCATGCATTTATGACCTCAAGGTTGGATTACTGCAATGCTTTATTAGGTGGTTGTTCTGCACGCTTAGTAAACAAATTGCAGTTAGTCCAAAATGCTGCAGCAAGAGTTCTTACAAGAACCAGGAAGTACGACCACATTACTCCGGTCCTGTCAACATTGCACTGACTCCCTATCAAACATCGTATAGATTTTAAAATCTTGCTTATAACTTACAAAGCCTTGAATGGTTTAGCACCTGAATATTTGAAAGAGCTCCTGTTACATTATAATCCTCTGCGTTCGCTACGTTCTCAAAACTCAGGAAATTTGATACTACCTCGAATTTCAAAATCAACTGCTGGCGGCAGATCCTTTCCTACTTGGCGCCTAAACTATGGAATAACTTACCTAATAGTGTTAGGGAGGCAGATACACCCTTGCAGTTTAAATCTAGATTAAAAACCCATCTCTTTAACCTGGCTTACACATAAATACTAACATGCTTCTAATATTCAAATCCGTTAAAGGATTCTTAGGCTGCATTTATTTAAGAATTCCGGAACCGAGAACACTCTCCACACTACACCATATATCTGCTATAACTTTAGTAGAATTGCATCTACGCTAATATTGGTCTGTTTCTCCTTCCGAGCTCTTTGGAGCCACCATATCCAGCCCGTATCCAGATCAGATGGCATTGCAGTCACCAGGATCCAGTGCGTATCCAGACCAGATTGTGGAGAAAGGATCCCTAGGGCCCGGAAGGACAGCGGAGACCAGGATGACTAGAACACCAGATGCAGATCCCTCGCAAGACCTTACCTCAGATGACCATCAGGATGGGACCACAGGAGACAGATGATTCTTGTCTGGACCAGATGGTGGATCCGGAACTAGAAAATCCCTCTACAGCCCTCGAACAAAGTCCAGTACAAGAACACCACGGATACAAATCCCCTGCGAAGACCTCATCTTTGACGATCATCAGGATACGACCACAGCACACAGATGTGTCTCCTTCATTCTACTGCAGCCTGGAATTGAATTGATGGATTTGTCTGGACACAGGAGAACTGGCCCCCCAACTGAGCCTGGTTTCTCCCAAGGTTTTTTTTCTCCATTTCTGTCACCGTTGAAGATATGGTTTCCTTGCCACTGTCGCCTCTGGCTTGCTTAGTTGGGGTCCCCTCATTTACAACGATATCATTGATTTGATTGAATTTGAACGCACAGACATTTTCTAAAGTGAACAAAGACACCAACAAATTGAAAATAAATGCACTGACACCATTAAACTGAACAGAGATAACTTCCCTGAATTCAATAATGTATTAACTTTTAACATTAAGCATTATGACACACTGTTTACTAATTATTGTTGTTAAGCTCCTTTGATGCAATGTATTTCGTCTAAAGCACTATATTAATAAAGGTGACAAGCTTGCCATTTTTTGTTCTCCAACTGTTCCAACGAGTCTGCGACAAATTGAGCATTTGTATATAAGTTTTCGAATAGCTAAATTAACTTGAGGGATCCAGAATTTTTTTCTGAGCATAGAAAGCAAGTAGTTTTGACTACAGTGTCAATATCTTTGGTGAATGTCTCTTAAAATGGGGCACTTAGGGGCAGTCGTGGCCTGGTGATCCGAATGGAACACCATACTTTGCAACACGTCACTTCACTTCACTACAGTGTGTGCCATGACCTTCACATTAAAATGAGAGTTGAAACTCTTGAGTGCTTAGAAAGAATCACAGGAGGTTTGGATTCTTCTGGCATGACCGCTTTGTTAAGCCTACCACCCACTCTTATTATTCCATCCTGTAGAACAGGGTCAAGCTTGTACAGTTGACTTCTTCTCTTAACAGGAACATTCCTTCTCAAGGCTTCAATTTCCTCTAAGAAGTGCTGTTTGTGAATCTGCTGAATGAGTTGAACTTCAGCTTTATTTAAGTCTTCCAGGCTCAGTAACTTTCCTCTCAGTGTTGATCTGTACCTTTACATTTGATCCTGTAAAAGGCCTGCTTGTTCTTATGGTTCTTTTTCTGCAATGGACGATTGAAAATGTGTCCTTGCTTTGCGTAAAGAGTTTCTTTGAGTCTTAGCATCTATGCTATTGCTTTCCTTAACTGATACCAGCTGGACTACTTATCAGTTAACTTGATCATAACATATTTGCTTTCAATGATGCTGAGAAAATAGACTTTGATTTCCTTTTTGATTTCAGTGTCCTGTTCTGGAACTTGACTTAATCTGGTCTTTGTGGCCATTCCTTTTCTGGTGTCAACAAAAAGTGGGCCCTTTTATCCATTTTCCAGCTTGCAAAAAGTTCTTTGTTTTAAGACCTCTAGTAGCCTGACCTGCAGGCTTCTCTGATGACTTGACAAACCTCCACTGTTATGGAGGAGTAGCATCTCGTATTAATGAGATCCGGTTTGCTACAAATGTTTTGAATCGAGTATCTCATTTGCAATGTAGTTAAGCACTGTAGTACTATCTGTCCAGAAAACAGACTGCTGCTGTGGAATTTGAAATTCTTGCCTTAGCATTTTGTTGATTTTGAAGGCCACTGCTGCTGACAACTCAAGTCTGGGAATTGTGATTTGTTTGAGTGGGCTAACTCTCGGCTTTCCCATCAACAAAGAGGTGTTTCTGATTTTGTTCATTTATAAGTACCAGATAAGTTGTTGTGCCATAAGCGGTTTCGCTTACATCATAGAAATGATGCAACTGTGCTTCCTTTGTGTTTACAAACTTCTCTTGTTTTTCACACCTCTGGATTTTGAAGTCTGAGAGGTGATTTAACTCTTCTAGCCTTCTAACACACTGATCAGCATGCTTGTCATCAATCTCTTTGTCCCATCCGTACCCATGTTTACACATATCCCTTAAAGGAGTTTGACTGGTAGGATGAGGAGCACCCGATATCCAAGAGGGTTGAAATTTATTTGACAACTGAGAGAATACCTCTTCTGCTAAATGGCTTCTCCTCTACTTGAATGTTGTAAGTGAAGGTGTCAATTTCTATACACCACTGCATGCCAAGTGCTCTCTCAATGGGCAAAAAATCCTGATCCAAGTCTAGGTATTTTATTCCACCGGCCCTTTGATCTTCTGGGAGAGACAATAATACCTTTCTACTATTTCTAACCCATTTCGTTAAACAGAAACCTCCTTCAGAACACAAATCTCTAAGTCCTCCACTAGATCAACTGCCTCTTGTTCTGTGCTCACTGATCTTAAGCAGTCATCTACTTTAAAGTTGTATTAAACTGTTTCAATAGCCTTTTTTGGTGCTACATCTTTTCTGTCTTTCCTGTCTTTCTTAGTGCGTAAGAGCTCAGCTAGGTGATGATGTGGCCTAAACAAATGCTACATCATTCTGTGTACATTCTAATTGCCATTAGGCCGCCAAAGAAGGCAAAGTAGATCTGCGTCATCTTTAGGAACCCTCACTTGATAGAACATGGACTCCACGACTGCCATCATGGCTATGGGTTCTTCTCTAAATCTGGTGATTACACCAATGAGTGTATTTGTGAGGTTAGGACCTTGCAGCAACTGGCTGTTCAAAGATATGCCTTGGAAGTAAGCAGAACAGTTAAAGACCACTCGAATTTTCTTTTGCTTGGAGTGGTACACTCCGTGGTGTGGTATCTACCATACTTGGTTGTCGTTGTGCTCCAGCTGTTCTGTGGGAACTTTAACTGCTTATTCTTTCTCTATAATGTTTTTCATGATGATACTTTAGTCTTCAAGCAAACTTGTGTGCTGCACGTAGATCAGCAAGACATCTATTGTTTGGCATTTTTATTGATTCAGTTTTCAATGGCAATTTCACCCATCCTCAAACTTTGTATTTTCCTGCACTGACCGTAAAAATTGTTTGTCCTCCAGTGACATCTGTTCCTTTTCTTCATAGTGGCGTTAAGGAAAGTCTGAGTTATACTTCTGAATAAATAATTGCACTATTTCTTCAACTGAAAGACGATTAACTATATGGTACAGTATAGACCTTTCTGCAGTGTAGCATTATTTCTTAATGGTTCCATTCACCACCAAACAAAGAGCAGTTTTCACAGCATATGGTCCATTTTGTCGGCTATTTAGGATTTACCACGGCTCCGTTACTTAGGAATTGTTGGTTCCTCCCAGAAATGTTTCCGGATTTTACCACCCGACAAAATGGGGATGAACGGACAGTCCTCCCAAGGGAGAAGAGGAGGGCGTGACATTCCTACACACAAAGGTCAAGGGTCAAGTTCAAGGTTATTTCAATGTGGAAGTCCACTGGAAATAACGCCCCTCTTAAGGTCAAAGTCGTAAATACTTTTGACACAAAGTGCCCTTTACTTACTTCTGAAGACCTTCAACAAAATAAGAAAACTTCTAGGTAGGTGTGTTATGTTGATGTTATTTTCATTTCCATTTTACTTTTACACTTTTTGTTATGATTCCTCATAAAACTTCTCACTTATGTGAGTTAAACTGCTTTCCTTCTGTATCACAAATATTTAATTCAGACATGAAACATGTTTACATTCATCGCACAATGTATTGAATAATGTTCTGGAAGGGCTGTATATTTGTACATTTATCTTTATACACTTTAATTAATCTTTTGTACTTCTTAAGATAATTTATATCCAAGAAAATATCGCAAATAAATAAGTATTTAATGGGAGTGCATTTTTTTCACATGAGAATACTTATCAGCTACTGTTTTAGCAAAAGATCTCTACTTAGTAAATACAATTGTTTTATTTCTTTTCTGTGATGCCTAAAGAAAATGCTGCAAACTAAAACACACTTTAACATGCAGGAGTTCATGAGATGAACTTAAGGGTGATAAATGTCAGCATTAAGTTACACTGAGTAAAGAGTCAGTGTAGAGCAACTGAGAGAGTGAGAGAGAGAGAGAGAGAGAGTGAGAGAGAGAGTGAGAGAGATTAATTCTTTCTCACTCTCCCTCTAATGTCCCTTTGTGAAACATAAGGGTTGCCAGGCGACACAGTTGCTAGAGAGCATGACTTTGATGGACAGGCAGAGTGAAACAGATTTTAGCCCCTGTAGTTCACAGTTACATGCCATCAGCAGCTGCACACACACAAACAAAATGTCCGCCTCTGAACCACAACTGATTAATGACTGATAAAGACAACACATCAAACTACTTCTGTGACACAAACTGACACTATACACACACATTTTCACTCTACAAGAAAGGTTATCCCTCCGACCATTAACACACATCGCATTCAGTGGAAGCTGTGTACGTCTTTCAAATTGTAGAACGATATCTGTTAGTTTCCGCAGATATCTCATGTCCATCACTGGTCACCAGGTCTGTGCAAAATTTGTTGCATGGTTGCCAGTTTCTCCACGATGTTTCAAGTGTGCTGTTCATAACCACAGTCTAAGTATTAACAGCTCAGCCCACCACTGTTTTAATCCAGCTGGTCAGCTTTGTGGGGTTTTGAGCATTGACCGCTTTTAACATTGTTGATACCACAGGGTCCCACCTAATCCCATCAGAATAAACCCTGATCAAAGTTCTGAATTGGTATATTTCTTCAACATCCTCCAGGGACAGAGTCTGCAGTCACAAAACAACATCATTTCTCCCACCCGTCCATCATGGATCCAGCTGCAAATGTTCCTGCAAAAGAGAGAATTTACAGTTTTTTTTATTATGTGAGCATCAGTCAAAAGGTCCAATTACTGATAGTTTCGGGAATTTGTGTAGACATACACAGGTTTGTTTTACTCAGAGCCCTTTAGTACCACAGATATTACTTTTCACAAAACAGTTTTTTAGCTGCAATGGCGGATTACGGATTGTCTTAATAGTTCCCAGAAATCAATATCAGGGCTATAGAACACACCTGGTAATATTTTAGAGATTCAGGGGGTGTTAGCAAATAATAAAAAACACAAGTGTGCTATTACATATGATTTCGATATGTTTTATCTATTTTTTATCTTTTGTTTTGTATTTCAAAATAAAAGCTATGAACATACGTTTATATATAAACAAAAACATAATAATTAGTTGTTCATAGTAAATGTTATGTGGTAGATTATTACCTAAATTAATTTCAATTAATATTAGTACTATAAACAATTAACCTATTTTGTGTATGTATATATATTAGGGGTAGTCGTGTCCTGGTGGTTCAAGTGTTGGACTCATGATGACCCAAAGTAGCAGGTTTGATACTTGGTACAACCTTCAATACCACTACTGGGGCGAATTCCTTGGGGTAAACACAGTTCCCCCCAGCTGGTCTCTGAGCGACACAATATTGTTGACTGCTCTGGGTGTCTGTTCACAGTGTTTGTTTACTGGATTGAGTTAAATGCAGAGCACAATTCGAGGTATGGTACACCATACTTGGCCACTTCCCATTTTGTGTATTTGTATATAATAACATGTATATGTGTAAATATGATGTGTTACGCTTTCCTGTTGATCAATGATTTAAGCTTGGAGCTTACAACAATGCATACATTGGTTTACTCCCAGAAATTAGACATACTCAAAATCAAATGTAATAGATCAATGTAATTTAAAACTTTCGTATAAAAGGGTCTCCCAAATGCTCCCAATGCATGAATGTATACAAGCCATATCAACTTGTAGTTCCCTTACACATCAGAATTTTGTGGAAATGTCTTTGTTATCATACGAGTAGCAGTCAGACTTAGTCACCACCTTTGACACAGTGAAGCCTCAGAAGAAAAGCTCATTAGAAATCTGTTATGAAGACTGCTTGTTTATGTGTGTGTAAGGCAGTAAAAGATATTGTGTCCACACAAGTGAGTGCTGTTAGGATCTTCTTGTCACAAATATTGGAGGATGAAGATCCCAACTGCAGTAAAACGTCAAGACTCTTTGATAAAAAAACAAAAACAAACAATAACCCACGATGGGACAAACAGGACACTAAACACTATAAAAATGGCAAACAAAAGACTTCCCATGAGGGGGCACAAAACAAGGAGTTACTAAAAAACTAAAACAAGGCAAGACAGACAGAATTCTACAGACAGACAAGCTTTAAGTTGTGTTGCATTGTTATGGTGCATTTCGGGGTGTTTTAGGGAAAGAAGATGATGTTAATTAATGATGTTTATTAATGAGCATTTCCGTGACGTTTATTAATGAGCATTTAACCTTGATTAAACCACAAACACTAGACACCTGTTTGCATACATGACTTATTGGGAACTGACACATTTTATCCCTGAAAGGTCAATGGTACAAAGTGGACAGAACAGCAGGAAGCTTCTTGACAGGGGCTGGAGACTCAGAAGCGAAGACCAGGGGACTCTTTGGTATTTTTTTTGAGAACGTACTGTGTGGCGCGGCAGTCATCAAAAGTCTCTCTAAGACAGTCATACATTGCAATTTTATACATTTTGGGGGAAGTCCCGAAAGATGGACATGAGCTACCTGGGTCCCAAACAAAGCATCTAAATGAAATATTTAGGGATAGCCAAATGCCCCATTAACACAAGTCCTAATCCAATCATCATTACTACTCAAAGACAAGGGAAAAGGCACCAAAAGTCAGTACAAACCCAAGGTGACGGTCTCCGTAATCAGGCTCATTTTACTTAAAATAAGAAAACAGGAACTGGCAGGAACCTTTTGCTACAAACTTTGTTCGAAATCCCCGAATGTCTGATATCATCTTTAATTGCTAAATATAATACAATTCACCTTAGTATTTCATGTTATGCTATGTGTGAGCATAGGACCTGCATATCTTAAAAAGATTCCTACACTTGTAATCCCACACAGGTGAGCTGGGATGGAACGTGAAAACAGTTAATACTCAGCACATAGAAATTCTATAACCTAGATATGACTCCAGCAAATCTGTGACTTTTCCCCAAACTAGAAAATACAAAAAACAGTTGCAATACCGATAAACAAATGATAAAGCTTGGCTTACTGAATATCAGATCCCTTTCTAAGAAATTACTTTTTGTAAAAAATATGATCACTGATCATAATTTGGTGTGCTCTGACAGAGACCTGGTTAAAACCTGATGATCACATTATTTTAAATGAGTCCACCCCACAAGATTACTGTTATAAACATGAGTAAAGGGGAGGGGTTGCTTCAGAATATAACAATATTTTTAAAATTCAAGGGCAGTGTTCAAGTATAACTCGTTTGAAGTAATGGTGCTTCATATAACACTACCAAGAGAAACAAATGTGAATGATAAATCCCCTTTGATGTTTGTACTGGCTACTGTATACAAGCCACCAGGGCACCATACAGACTTTATTAAAGAGTTTTGATTTTAGTTTAGTATAGTTTAGTTGATTTTACATCTGAGGTAGTTCTGGCAGCAGATAAAGTGTTGATAGTTGGCGACTTCAACATCCATGTTTATAATAAAAAATGATGCATTGGGATCAGCCTTTTAAGATATTTAAGAATTGTATAAACTTGTTAAATCATCTAAAGCAACAACATGTATGTAAGACCCTATTCAATCAAAGGTCCTAAAAGAGGTGTTTCCAGAATTCACAGATCCTCTTCTGACTATTATTAACTCCTCGTTGTAGTTAGGATATGTCCCCAAATATAATTATAGACCAATTACAAATCTCCCTTTTTTGTCCAAGATACTAGAAAAGGTAGTATCTTCACAATTATATTCCTGTTTAGATAAAAATTCTATCTTTGAGAATTTCCAGTCAGGATTCAGACCACATGATAGCACAGAGACTGCACTCCTTAGAGTAACAGATGACCTGTTTCTATCATCTGACCTTGATAGTACCTCTCTATTAGTGCTATTGGATCTTAGTGCTGCCTTTGACACTATTGACCACAACATTCTTGTGGCCTTAAATGGAAGTGCATTAGCGAGGTTTAAGTCATAATTTACTAATCAAGAGCTATCATATCGATCATAAGTAGCAGTATGGAGCTCCTCAAGACTCAGTTCCGTTACTCTTCACGCTTTACATGTTACCTTGGGAGTTATAATCAGGAAACATGGTGTCAGTTTCAACTGTTATACTGATGATGCTCTATATTTCCTCACTACCCTGTGAAACACACCAATTCGAAAAACTAATGGCATGCATATGCGATATAAATAACTGGATCACGAGTAATTTTCTGCTGCTAAACTCTGAAAAACACAGAGGTGTTAATTTTTGGACCTAAAAACTCTTAGAAAAATTTATAAGATTTGATGGCTGCTCTGTAAACCCTTCATCATCAGTTAGAAACTTGAGTGTACAATTTGATATAAATCTTTCCTTAGAAAACCATGTATCGAGCATTTGTAAAACCGTGTTTTTTAACCTCAAAGATATATCAAAATTATGGCATATGCTCTCAATGTCAAATTTAGAAATGTTAATCCATGCATTTATGACCTCTAGGTTGGATTACTGCAATGCTTTATTAGGTGGTTGTTCTGATTGCTAGTAAACAAATTACTGTTAGTCCAAAATAATGCAGCAAGAGTTCTTACAAGAACCAGGAAGTATGACCACATTACTCCGGTCCTGTCAACATTGCACTGGCTCCCTATCAAACATCGTATAGATTTTAAAGTTTTACTCATTACTTACAAAGCCTTGATGATTTAGCACCTCAATATTTGAAAGTGCTCCTCTTACATTATAATCCTCAACGTTCTCAAAATTCAGGTAATTTGATAATATCTAGAATATCAATATCAACAGCGGGCAGCATATCCTTTTTCTACTTGGCGCCTAAACTATGGAATAACTTGCCTAATAGTGTTAGGGAGGCAGATACACTCTTGCAGTGGCGCAATGTCAATGTCAATCTCACCTTTATTTATATAGCGCTTCAGACAAAATACATTGCATCAAAGCAGCAAAACAACATTAATTAGTAAAATAGTATGTCATAAAGCTTAATAATATTTAAAGGTAAAACATTATTAAATTTGGGGATGTCATCTCTGTTCAGTTTAAATAGTGTCTCTGCATTAATTTTCAATTCGTTGATGTCCTCTTTGTTTACTATAAAAGTGTCTGTGCATTCAAATTCGATCAAGTCAACTATATTGCTGTAAATAAAGTGACCCCAAATAAGCAAGCCAGAGGTGAACCAAAACTCCATCGGTGACAGAATGGTGAACAAACCTTGGGAGAAACCAGGCTCAGTTGGGGGTCCAGTTCTCCTCTTACTAGACAAATCCAGCAGTTCAGGTCCAGGCTGCAGTAGAATGGAGAAGAAAAATCTGTGTGCTATGGTCGTATCCTGATGATCGTCACAGGCGAGGTCTTCGCAGAGGATTGGTATCCGTGGTGTTCTTGTCCTGGTCTTTGCTTTGTTCGACTGTAGAGGGCGTTTTCAAGTTCAAGACCCACCATCTGGATCAGATACATGCTGACTCCGGCTTAAAGCAGTGTCCTACTGATCCGGGTATAGCCTTGCTATAGTGGCTTGGGGGAAAGCTAGGCGCAGATGGGGAGTCAGTTATCCTCTGACTAGATTTTAATCAGTAGGTCGATTCCTGGATGAAGCGCAGTCGAGAAGAATCATCTGTCTCCTGTGGTCCCATTCTGATGGTCATCTGAAGCAAGGTCTTGCGAGGGATCTGCATCTGGGGTTCTAGTCGTCCTGGTCTCCGCTGTCCTTTATGCCCTGGTGGCCTGTATACAGTAGCCAGTATAAACATCAAAAGGAATTTATCATTCACATGTGTTTCTGTGGGTAGTGTTATATGAAGCACCATTACTTCAAATGAGTTATACTTGAAACCTGCCCTCTGAGAAGTTTTAAAATGTTGTTATATATTGAAGCAACACCTCCCCCTTTACCCTTTGGATGCGGCTCATGTTTATAACAGTCACTTGTGGGGTGGACTCGTTTAAAATAATGTGATCATCAGGTTTTAACCAGGTCTCTGTCAAACAAAGCACACCTAAATTATGATCAGTGATCATATTTACAAAAAGGGATTTCTAAGAATGGGATCTGATATTAAGTAAGCCAAGCTTTATCATGTGTTTATCGTTATTGCAACTGTTTTTTAAAAGTTGGACCTCAATTAAGTTGTTACTCTTAAACGGGTTTGTATGTTTTTTGTATTTTCTAGTTTGGGGAACTGACACAGATTAGCTTGAGTCATATTTAGGTTATAGAATTTCTTTGTGCTGAGAATTAACTGAGATCTGTGATTTGAAACAGCTAGCAGACAGTGGGTTAAGCCAGTTTGTCTGCTTCCTGACCTGGGCTCCAGTTAGTCAAGGATAAACTCTAAGACTATGTTCTATATGTCACGGATGTGAGGAGAGAGAGAGAACCCAGATGTAGACAACGGAGTGGATTTAAACTAAAAGACTTTAATAAACAAACATAAACACCCACAATGTGGAAAAGGATAACTGAAATTCTAAAACAAACAACTTCCCACAGGGGGCAAAAACAAAACAGATCTTTGGCTAACAAACAGACACAGGAGAAACTTAGCATGGAGGAAACAGCATACAAAAACAAACCAGCAAAGAACAGAAAACACAAGGGGTTTAAATAGGGAAACATAACGAGGGATAATGACATGGGGGCAGGTGTGGGGAATGAAACAATGATGGGAAGATAGATAAGACAACAAGGGGGCGGAGCCAGGAGACGAGACAAGAGAGCACATGGCATGTCATTCCAAACAATGCCATGTGTCTCACACAAAACACATGGGTCTGCCATGATTCTGCAAAAACATGATCAAGAGAGGCAGAATCATGACAGAATCCCCCCCCATTAAGGAACGACTTCCTGGCGTTCCTCAAGGGGACCGACAAACAGAACAGGACATTAACAAACACCACTAGCACACAGACATGGTTCTCTCATGACCTGGTCCGCAAAACTAGGGGATACTTGACAAGGACCAGATCATGACAGCACCACATCTCAGGGAATAAAACCTAGTGGCCCTGAGGGGAACAAGACTGGGAGGACAAGGTAGACAGGGACAGAGACACGGCCAACATCCACTAAGACATAACCGAACAAATAAGGGGCAAAACAGACAACACAAAATGAGGGTTGGGGTGACTTAATAGAAATAACAAACAAGTGAGGGAAGAGGGGGAACAAAAAGTCCAGGTCCATCCGAAAGAACCGAGGTCGCGGGGGATACCCGCCCTCTGACCGGTGCTGGAGGCGAGGGGTAAGCCGGTGCTCTGACCGGCGCTGGAGCCGAGGGGTAAGCCGGTGCTCTGACCGGCGCTGGAGCCGAGGGGTAAGCCGGTGCTCTGACCGGCCCTGAAGCCATAGGGTACTTAGGTGCTCGGACCGGTGCTGAAGCTGCAGGGGATACCCGCGCTCTGACTGGTGCTAAAGCCGAGGGGTAAGCCGATGCTCTGACCTGCGCTGAAGCCGCAGGGTATGCCCCCGCTCTGACCTTTTCTGAAGCCACAGGGGATGCCTGCACTCGGGGCCCCTCCACTTTGAGCAGCGGGTTGGTCGAAGGTTGGCAGGGAAGAGCTTGACCATCTCCGGGCCTGAGGAGTCTGACAGGGAGTCCCAGTACCTTCCTCCTCCTTGAAGGGTGACAGTGGGACTGTTTGGGCTCAATACGGGTTGAGAGGAGCTGACGGCGCTGGTTGTAGGAGGAGCTGAGTCCCCCAAGGTGGCAGTAGCCAGGACGCATTCCTCCAGGACTGTGGCCAGCGCCCCGGATGCCCAGGTGGGTCCCGCTGGCTGTGGATCATCCGGGAGGATAATGTGCCTGACCACATCACAATGGCGAGGGGACTCAGCATCCCTAGCTCACCTGAAGACAGAGGCTCCTTGAGGAAGGCGTTGAAAATTACCGTCAGCTCTCTCTCTGAGAACTCGGTCCCCCGTGCCACAGCCATGAAATCCCGGGCAAAAGCTCGGACAACACGGACCCCTTGCCGCATACCGTAGAGGTAGTGTGCCTGGCTGCTCCGTTGGGAGTAGCGAATACTGTCCATCCTGCCTGCTGGGTTCTATTGTGACTGGTTTGTTCTGTCACGGATGTGAGGAGAGAGAGAACCCAGATGCAGACAACGGAGTGGATTTAAACTAAAAGACTTTAATAAACAAACATAAACACCCACAATGGGGAAAAGGATAACTGAAATTCTAAAACAAACAACTTCCCACGAGGGGGCAAAAACAAAACAGATCTTTCGCTAACAAACAGACACAGGAGAAACTTAGCATGGAGGAAACAGGCATAGGGAAACAAACAGCAATACAACCTATCACTGCGAGCAATATACAAACAGCATACAAAAACAAACCAGCAAAGAACAGAAAACACAAGGGGTTTAAATAGGGAAACATAACGAGGGATAATGACATGGGGGCAGGTGTGGGGAATGAAACAATGATGGGAAGATAGACAAGACAACGAGGGGGCGGAGCTAGGAGACGAGACAAGAGAGCACATGGCATGTCATTCCAAACAATGCCATGTGTCTCACACAAAACACATGGGTCTGCCATGATTCTGCAAAAACAGGATCAAGAGAGGCAGAATCATGACACTATATTTCTAGACAAAACTAAATAACGATGTTAGATATCATCACTTGGCTGCCATTAACATCAATTCCATATGACAATATTTAATCTAGAGTATGATTTTGACAATGAGTAAGTCCTGAGATGTGCTGTCTAAGCAATAGAGTTCAGAATATCTATTAATGTTGATCCCAATTAGTTTTTTTAACTTATCAACATGTATAATAAAATCACCCACTATTATACCATTATCTGTAGACAAAATCTTTTGTGTAGTCTATATGGTGCCCTGGTGAACTTTATACAGTAGTCAATTTCACCTCAAAACTAAAGTACAGAGAAAGCAATCATTTGAGACGGCTCTTATTCACAGTAAATTAACATAGACTTTTCAACCGGCACACTAAAGGAGAGAGATAGAGCATGAGGGAGCATGTTCTAGGTGATTATCCTAAACATCTCACCGATACTTCTCATTTCTCAGGAGGCGGACACATCAACAATATGGCAGTTTCTGGCTGGAATTGAATGTTCAAAATTTAAAAATAAAGAGTTGCTTACTTCTTGCTACACTATATATTCAGTATACACTGAAAAACAAACAATTGTGACAAAATCTTATTTGTGCATATTGTTTTATAAAAGAGATGTATAAACAATAAACAAAATGGTTTGTATTAGTGGTGGGCCGTTCCCTTTCAGTCGGTCTCTCAAAATTGTGAGACTGACTGGGGTTGTACTTGAGAACCTGTTTATGTGTGAACCTATTAAAAAGACCAATTAATTTGGTGAATGAATCAATTCTGTCCCCACCACGGTTGACGGGTATAAAAGGGGATAGAATGTCAATGTCAATGTCACCTTTATTTATATAGCGCTTTATACAAAATACATTGCATCAAAGCAGCTTAACAACAATAATTAGTAAACAGTGTGTCATAATGCTCAATGTTAAAAGTTAATACACTATTGAATTTGGGGATTATCTCTGTTCAATTACATGGTGTCTGTGCATTCATTTTCAATTCTTTGGTGTCTTTGTTCGCTTTAAAAAGTGTCTGTGCGTTCAAATTCAATCAAATCAACGATATCGTTGTAAATGAGGGGACCCCAACTAAGCAAGCCAGAGGCGACAGTGGCAAGGAAACCAAAACTCCAATGGTGACAGAAATGGAGAAAAAACCTTGGGAGAAACCAGGCTCAGTTGGACCAGTTCTCCTCTGACCAGACGAGTTCAGCAGTTCAAGTCCAGGCTGCAGCAGGATGAAGAAGAATGAAGAAGACACATCTGTGTGCTGTGGTCGTATCCTGATGATCGTCAAAGACGAGGTCTTCGCAAGGGATTGGTATCCGTGGTGTTCTAGTACTGGACTACGCTTTGTTCGAGGGCTGTAGAGGGCTTTTATAGTTCTGGACCCACCATCTGGTCCAGAAAAGAATCATCTGTCTCCTGTGGTCCCATCCTGATGGTCATCTGAGGCAAGGTCTTGCAAGGGATCTGCCTCTGGTGTTCTAGTCGTCCTGGTCTCTGCTGTCCTTCCGGGCCCTAGGGGTCCTTTCTCCACAATCTGGACTGGATACAATCTGGACTGGATACGCACTGGATCCTGGTGACTGCCATGCCATCTGATCAGGGTACGGGCTGGATCTGGTGGCTCCGAAGAGCTCGGAAGGAGAAACAGACCAATATTAGCGTAGATGCCATTCTTCTAAAGTTATAGCAGATATATGGTGTGCTGTGGAGAGTGTTCTCGGTTCCGGATTTCGGAAATGCAGCCTAAGAATCCTTTAACGGATTTGAACATTAGAGGCATGTTAATATTTATGTGTAAGCCAGGTTAAAGAGATGGGTTTTTAATCTAGATTTAAACTGCGAGAGTGTATCTGCCTCCCGAACACTATTAGGTAAGATATTCCATAGCTAGGTGCCAAGTAGGAAAAGGATCTGCCGCCGGCAGTTGATTTTGATATTCTAGCTATTATCAAATTTCCTGAGTTTTGAAAAACATAGCAAACGCATAGGATTATAATTTAACAGGTGCTCAAATATTGAGGTGCTTAACCATTCAAGGCTTTGTAAGTAATAAGCAAGATTTTAAAATCTTGTGTAAAATGTTGACAGGACCGGAGTTATGTGGTCGTACTTCCTGGTTCTTGTAAGAACTCTTGCTGCAGCATTTTGGACTAACTGTAATTTGTTTAGTATGCGTGCAGAACAACCACCTAATAAAGCATTGCAGTAATCCAACCTTGAGGTCATAAATGCATGGATAAACATTTCTGCATTTGATATTGAGAGCATAGGCCGTAATTTAGATATATTTTTGAGGTGAAAAATGCGGTTTTACAAATGCTCGATACGTGGCTTTCTATGAAGAGATTTTTATCAAATAGCACACCCACGTTCCTAACCGATGACGAAGAGATTACAGGGCAGCCATCAAATTTTTGAAATTTTTCTAGGTTTTTGCAGGCAGAGTTTTTAGGTCCTATAATTAACACCTCTGTATTTCCAGTGTTAATTAGCAGAAAATTACCCGACATCCAGTTTTTTATATCGACTATGCATTCCATAAGTTTTTCGAATTTGTGTGTCTCACCGGGTAGTGAGGACATATAGAGAAGAGTATCATCAGCATAACACTGGAAGCTGATACCATGTTGCCTGATGATAGCTATCAAAGATAACATGTATAGGGTGACAAGTAGCGGGCCAAGAACTGAGCCTTGAGGTACTCCATACTGAACTTGTGATCGATATGATAGCTCTTCATTTAATGTTACGAGTTGATAGCGGTCAGTTAAGTATGACTTTAACCACGCTAATGTCCTTCCATTTATGCCCACAAAGTGTTCAAGTCTATGTAGAAGAATGTTGTGGTCTATAGTATCAAAGGCAGCGCTATGATCCAGTAACACTAATAAGGAAATACAGCCACGGTCGGATGAGAGGAGAAGGTCATTTGTAACTCTAAGGAGAGCAGTCTCTGTGCCATGATGTGGTCTAAAACCTGACTGGAATTTCTCACAGATATCATTTTTCTCTAGAAATGAGTATAATTGTGAGGATACTACCTTTTCTAGTCTCTGGGACAGGAGTGGGAGATTTTAATTAACTAGGTCTTTGGGGTCAAGTTGTGGTATTTTAATGAGAGGCTTAATAATAGCCAGTTTGAAAGATTTGGTGACATATCCTAACGACAATGAGGAGTTAATAATAGTCAGAAGAGGATATATGACTCCTGGAAGCACCTCTTTTAGTAGCTTAGATGGAATAGGGTCTAACATACATGTTGTTGCTTTTGATGATTCTACAAGTTTACACAGTTCTTCCTCTTGTATAGTAAAGAATGAATGGAATTGTTCCTCTGTGGGTTTAAAAATTTTATGCGATATAGTAGATGACGGCTGAATGGTTATGATTCTATCTTGAATAGTGTAAATTTAAGAAGTGAAGTAGGTCATAAAGTCATTACTGCTGTGGTGCTGGGAATTGTCAGCACTTGTTGAGGCTATATTTTTATAACTCACTTCTCTCGACGGAGGTGCAGCACGGGGCTATGTCGACCTTCCTCCAGCGGAGCGCGCAATTGCGCAACATCTGTGTCCGCAAACTGCCGCTTCCTGGAGGGATCGACCTAAGCTCCCCTCCAAAGCGTTTAGGTTTTCCTCGTCCCTAGTGGTGAGAGCCTTCACAGCCGCAGGGCAAGCTGCATCTTTGCTCCCAGCCATGGCTCAGTTGCAAGTGCATCAGGCCAAGGCGTTAAAGGAGCTTAACAAGGGAGACTCGACCCGCTCACAGTACGTGAGTTGAGGACCGCGACGGACTTGGCGCTGAGAGCGACCAAGGTCACGGCACGGTCTATTGGTCGAGTGATCTCCACCTGTGTGGTCCAGGAGTGCCACCTCTGGTTGAACCAGCGCAGATGAGTGAGGCCAAGAGAGCACGCTTTCTCAATGCACCCATCGCGCAAGAGGGGCTATTTGGAGACACTGTGCAGGACTTTACCCACCAGGTCTCCGCAGGGCGGCAGCAGAAGGAGGCGATGACACATTTCTTGCCTCGTAGGGGTCTGGCTGGCCGAGGTCAGCCCCGGCCCCAAACTCCTCCCGTTCCCAAACAACCACGTCCTTCCTCGGCCCCGCCCTTGGTTAGAGCGCCCCCTACACCGGGTGGGGACCCGTCAGCAACTTCTCGCAAACATGCCAGGAACTGCTCCTGACGGACCCAGGAGTGGATAACATCTGGGATGGTTTCTTCCCCGCTCCGCTACCACAACGGCCCTCTTCAGGGCCACCCTATGTGGTTAAAGAAAGATCAAATCCTCCCCCAGGCAAAAGTTGCCGTGTTCACCCTCTTCTAGATGGTGCACAGCTGGCGGAAACGCCATCCCCTCCGCATGACCAGCGGTATTCGGCAGGCAGCTCGGGCACCCTCCCCGGGTACAGTGAAGCAGATCAGTCCTCTCATCCCCATGGCGTGCAGGTGGCCGGCGTGGTTACGCCGATGTTCCCCGTCATGGTGGCTCGAGAGGAGATGAAGACAGCTCTCCTTGTATTGCTCGCCTTGATCAAGAGGGTCGGGGACCTACACGCATTCTCTGTGTCCAGTGACTGCCTTCAGTTTGGGCCGGTTGACTCTCACATTATCCTGAGACTCCGGCCCAGCTACGTGCCCAAGGTTCCCACCACTTCCTTTTTGGGACCAGGTGGTGAGCCTGCAGGTGCTCTCCAAAGGAAATGAAGACCCAACCTCATCCGTGCAGTGTCCCGTTCGCGCACTGTGCCTCTACTTGGAACGCACGCAGAGCTTCTGAGCAGCTCTTTGTCTGTTTCGGAGCAGCAAAAGGGAAGACCCGTCTCCAAACAGAGGTTAGCACAATGGATTGTAAATGCCATAACAGAGCGTATCAATCCCAGCTCGTCCCTGCCCACTTGTAGTGAGTGCACATTCCACTCGGGTTGTAGCTTCCTCGTGGGCACTGGTGCAGGGTACTACTCTGGCAGACATATGCAGAGTAGCAGGCTGGGCTACGCCCACCACTTTTGCGAGGTTATTTAACCTCCCAGTGGAGCTAGGTCTCAACTGGGGTCCTAGGTGGCAACACTTAGGATCAGTGTGGCTTACACCTTCAAAAGTGCCGTCTCCCCTACATTGGTGAGTAAGTGCACTCTCTTTTTAGCCCCTCTACTCCCTCTCTTCAGTTCGAGTATGGGCACCCTATCCTTCACTAAGCGGAGCGGCCCTGTTACTCAGCCAGGCTCAGGAAGTGTTCACCCCCATAGGGCTGACCCCTGACTTGAGCTGGAGCTTCGTACGATGTGGTTCCCCCAGAAGGGTGACCCCGTTACGATGTAATATATCACTGAGGACTTCCCTATACGGCGAGTCCGGTGGTCTCCCCCGGGTGGGCCTCCACCTAAGAGCTGTGCGCCCCGCCAATGGATCTGCACGCTATCCTCCCATGATATTTTCCCCAAGGTTGGTGAACCATGCAGCATTCTTCACAAGATACCCCCCCTCATGGGTGGGATGTGATCTCCACAATGTAAGCCCTCGATTAGAGGGGTAACGTTTTTCCCAGTGTCACAAGAGAGGCGGTTTCCCCACCAGCATGGTGGGATGAAAGGTTGTCGCCAGTAACTCGTCGGTGTGAGTCTCTCAACTTCCAGTAGGATGCTCTGTGGATACCATACCGGTTCCCACTGGAAGGTCATGACTCGCGTAGAGCCTCTGCGGCTCCGCTGATGTCAGGACACAGCCGTAGTGTGTCGCGTGATTATACAGGGACCCCAGTCATTCTCACAACCTTGAGAGACCGACTGAAAGGGAACATCTCCGGCTACGAATGGTAACCTTAGTTCCCTGAGGGAGGGAAAAAGACGTTGTGTCCTTCATGCCACAACACTCAGCTGCCGCTGCAGAGTCCTAGGGAGGTCAACTAGGTTCCTCAGCACAAAGGTAAGAAATGATCTCTTCTATCCCCTTTTATACCCGTCATCCGGGGTGGGGACATGAATTGATTCATTCACCAAATTAATTGGCCTTTTAAATAGGTTCAGACATCAACAGGTTCTCAAGTACAACCCCGGTCAGTCTCACAACGTATCGTTCCCTCCTTCAGGGAACTAAGGTTACCATCCGTAACCGGAGACGTTATCGCCATTAATGCAGTGAGACTCTCTTATGGCGCGGTAAAAAAATAAATGTGCCTTGCTCAAGGGACTCACCTCAGTCGTGGTATTACCGCTGGTTTGAAGTCTCGAACCAGCAACCTTCGGATCACGAGTCCAAGACTCGAACCACCAGGCCACGACTGCCCTCAATCTGCGTCCAACATGTCATTCGCGCAGGCGGGAGGGGCTTCTCCAAGGGGAACTCATGAACAAGAGGGAAAGTAATTTTATTGTAAAATAAAGCGATTTAACTTGATGTGATGGCTTATTTTATACTCTCAATATGTATATAAAGCTCAAATTGAATAAAGATAATTTTTTTTCTTCACTAAATTTCTTCCAGTAAATGTCATTTTTATTCCTGTCTATGTTAAAGTATATTAAAAGTATAATATGGATTTATAAAGCTTTGTGTTTCCACATAAAGCCCTGATAACTTTCTCCTCCGTGTTTGTTTTAGATAATGCGAGCTCCTGATTGATTAATGCGGCGCGAAATTTCGCCAAAGTTAAATTTTTTCAACTCATGCGATTCGCTTCCAACGCGCCGCAGGAAATATCCTCGCGTCTATTCGCGTCTCTTTACTGACTTAACATGTAAATCACTCGCGCATTACGCTCTATTCATGTCTGGTGTGAACGCGGCATAATGTTGTTTGCACCTTGTCCAATGACTTACTTTTTGCACGTTATTTGGGTAGCACACATATTCTGAAAGCCTCCGACAGAATTCAAATAAGGCATTTTAATCTAGATTAATCTAGATTGTTTTAAATTTACAATGGGATTAATCTAGATTAAAATGGCTTATTTGAATTAAAACTTATTTCAAATAAAAATTAATCCATGGCCACCACTAGTTTGTATATAAAGGTTTTTCACAGACATGGGATTGGAACTTTTAATTGTTTATTCGGATTTCAAATAAATAAGAATAATAAAAACAATTTCACACAAAACATAAACACATTACATAAAATAATTTAGGTTGACCTAAACATGACCTTCATGCGTTTTCTGATGTACAAAATGCTTCTTATGTACTTTCATTCTCTTCTTCACTGTCGCTTCGGCTTCACATTTATCCACAACATTAAGAGGAGTTTAACAATGACATTTTTAGTCCATCATCCTAATGGTCAATAAACTTAAAGGTCACAAAGAATTGCTCACCAAAGAGCTGTCTGAGCTTGGGTGAGAGAGATTGATTAGATAATCGCAATATGGAGCTTTATAGTGTCCAGTCAAGCTCTGCAAGTTCACTTCATCCATTTACTTCATGCAAGAGCTAATATTACTGTTTCCCTGCACCATCACATTTACCTGTGTTTTGATAAGTAGTTCTTGTTTCAGGTGATGACGGCTGATCCTAAAATCAAAACATGACCATTGGGAATTTGCATCTACAAAAGCAAATACAAACCATTTATTAACAGTGAGCCACATAAAGTAGTGATTTTAATGCTTGTCTCTGTTGATGTTTTTTAAGCCAACAAACTATTTAAAATCGCTTTTAAAATTAACTTTTAACTGAGACATAAAGAATTTAAACCTAGTCTTTTACTATAAAAAAGTGCTCTAATGATTATCTTGCTATATAGTGATCATTTTATCCTGCATTTCCTGTTTTTTGTGCTAAGCAGAATGTGAAATACCTGGCAGATGTTTCTGCAGCAAATTGGAGGAAAATAACTCGTCAGTTATTGGATCAGTTGTGTTCTGGCGTTTAGAGAGTTGAACTTGTAAGCGGAAGGTCACAGGTATGAATCCCAGTGTCAGCAAACAATGACTGAAGTGTCCTTGAGCAAGAAATCTTACTCCTGTTTGCTCTGCAGTGATAATTAACAATTGCATAATACTGTATATCGCTATGGATAAAAGCGTCAGCCAAATGAATTATTGTTCATTTTTACCTCCTTTGATCGGTTTAAGCATTTTTTAAATATTCAACTTATAGACAAGATAAAATCATGAGTTATTCATTGACCATTCGCCCTTAAAACCCCATCCATGCAACAATCGGAGTGCGTAGAAGAGCATGAGTATCAGTGTGTACCTTCCAGGAGAAGTCCTCGTAAGGAGGTCAAAAGGGCTTCTCAAAGTCTGCCTGCAGGAGTTCAGCTTTATCGAATAAGGTCGTTAAGATGTATCTGTCCTCTGTATGTGTGAGGAAACTAAATACTTTCATATGAAGAATGCCATTCTACACTACACATACCCTGACCCTAACTCACGATTAACATAAGAGTGGCAGAAACTGTGAGCGCGTTACTTCTCATTTAAATTAACATTGGCTGATGTCAGATCAGGGATGTCAAGTGTCACGTGTGCTTTTTACTGCAATTTTTAACCAACTTCGATATTCATGAGGACAGTGGGAGGAAAATCCTGAGTGATAGATAGATCAATATTTAATTTTCTCTACATGTTATATGTTGAGTGGCTAATCAGCACTGACATGGGAGATGACATCAGGAATGTCAATGAAATGAGATTCTGTTTATCTTCATATAATATGAGTGTGAATGACAGTGAACTCAAATCACTTGCTGCAGATTAACCCCTGAGAAAAAGGCAGGATTTAAAGGTAAAATAACCTTGAACTCCCAGTTAAAATATCTTTCTGGTCAAAAACCCAACCTTTTAGAAAGGCAAGGGAAACTAAGACATTCTCATTTATATGTTGTGAAACAGTTAATCTTATCTGTAACCTGAATTTAAATCAAATTTTATTTTATTCTGTCAATTCCTCTTCCAGTTTTGCATCAATTTAAAGTAATGTTACAGAGTATACAGACAGTAGTAGAAAAAGATAAAAGAAAAAGTATTCACTGAAAAAAATTAAATTGACACACTAAATACATAAGATTAATTAGATATGATAGACTTCATGAACACAGCATAGAAAACGTTACAGAAAATAAAAGTCATTGTGCTCAGTAGTAAAAGTGTTACACATCGGATACTGTCAGTTCATCTTATCTTCACAATCTCCTAAAGATACAAGCAGAAGATTACACAAACCACAAACCATGTGATGATGATGAATCTTCTAAAGGTTTGAGATTAAACTAATGTGATGTAACTAATTGCTTCTTCTGAAACAATGCTGAGTGTAAATAGCATTTTAGATAACATACTGCAACCTAATACGTCAGCACTTTATCAATATTTATGTACGCATTACCTAAATCACCTTACCCTTAATTCAATGTACATGAAATTATTTTACAATTAAAAATCAAAAACATTTTGGTTTATGGTCTAAATGGTACCAGTGAATTAAAGCAAATGCAATCAAACCTTTCAAATGTTAAATAGATATTATTGGCTGGAACATATGCTTCAATTGTCACAATAATAAAAATGATCACATTTCTGTTTAATGCTTAAAAATATGCACATTAATGAATCATAACAGAACATCCACAAAACAATCTTTTGACTTGAAGAGTGTAATTATGTATTTAAAATTGGTGTAAGTTGTGTAATTTAATTCTTTTTAAACATTTGAGTAATATAGAGTAAAAGTGACAGTTCTGTGTTCTACTACTGAACATAAGAGATTTGAGACATTAGGTGTTCTTAAAATTCATTAATTTCATAATGTTAAAGGTTGTCTTTGCTTAAAAATACCCTTTAATTAAGAATGTTACTATTCATTCAGGCAACAACAGCAATTCTTATCATAGAGTAGGGCTTTTAACTGCTGTGTGAATAAAATGTAAGAGTGTAGCTCATCTGCTTTGTTGTGTTTTTAACATCTCTAAATCAAAACAGCCGACATTTATAGGAGAACATTTGAAATGTCAGCATGGTTGTTCAGCAAGTGTTTCTATCTCATGAACAGATGAAAATGATTAAAAAACCTGCTTAATATCCAAGTCAACTGTGATTTTCAGACTTTAGAAAGGCTAAGGATAATGTACGACAAAAACATTCATTGTTGCAGAATCAACTTCACAGATCATGTTGCCGCGACTGCCAGATCCCACAGATTCATGCTTTACAACATCAGGAAGATCAGACAGTTTCTCACAGAACACTCCACACAAATCCTGGTTCAGGCTTTGGTCCTGTCCAGGCTGGACTACTGCAACGCGCTGCTTGCTGGACTCCCGATGTGCACAACTAAACCGCTGCAGATGATTCAGAATGCAGCGGCAAGAGTGGTGTTCAAGGAACAAAAGAGGACCCATGTAACACCTCTCTTCATAAAACAACATTGGCTTCCTGTAGCAGCTCGCATTGAATTTAAATGTCTTCTCATTGCCCACAAGACCACCACCGGTTCAGCACCCACTTACCTTAACTAAATAATTCAAAGGTATAGGCCCTCAAGATCTCTGCACTCCGCAAATGAGCTGGGACTTGTGGTCCCAGCTCAAAAGGGTAAGAAATCTCTCTCTCGTACGTTCTCTACATCAGTTCCTCGATGGTGGAACGATCTGCCTCTGGCTTCACGCTTGTCAGAATCGGTCTCTAACCATATATTTTTAACTTTTGTAACTTCTCTCTCTGTGTAACTTGGTAACATTGTTGTAGCACTTGTTCACCTATCGGCTATTTACCGCTTCATTGTCTCCTTGACTATTGGAAGTCGCTTTGGATAAAAGCGTCTGCTAAATGCCTAAATGTAAATGTAAATTTAGAACAAACACCGGTAAACTTTTGATATAAATAAACCTCACCCTAACTAAAAATCACAAATAACTGATCTTTTTACTATAAATCTAATTCATTACATTTTAATTGCTGGAAATTTTAAAGTGACGTTACATACAGTCAAGTATAGTTCACTTTCTGTCAGTCTCTCGACGTTGTGTCAAAGACGACAGTATGGGGTTTGAATTTGAGAAACAATTGACTCTAAACTTCGATTTGAAAGGCCAATGACATTGGCGAATTAAATTTGCATGCCATTCCCGCCCCGTACATACGGGTATTAAAGGGAAGATTGTGTGCTCATTCATCACCTTTTATTCTTTGGAACGTTGCTGATGATGACTGCGTCTGAAAGAATTCTATCGACGACTGTGCAATCTACCTGCTGGTGTTATGTCGCGGTGCAGCGGACTGTTACCCTACAACGACTTACCCTGGCCGTTTCAGCATAAGCCAGAGACAGTCTTCTTTCTCTAAAAGAGTAAATTTCTGAACAGTGTGTTGCCCCTTCATGGCCCAGCGCTTGTGGTTGGAGGCAAGGTATCTGGGGTCTGAGCAGGGCGCAAAGCCACGCTCAGCCCCAGTACTGTTCTTCCAGGAGGTGCATGAGGACATTTTTGGCACATTCACGACAGACTGGCTCTTCCGCCCACACTTCCCTCAACAGGGGAGCAGTTAGAGGCTATGTCGACATACCCCAGGTGGAGCATGCTGTTGCGGTGCACTTGTGCCCTCATTCCACCTCCACCTGGAGGGATTGACCAAGGCTCCCATCCCCATCCCACCAGGTTCAGGGCCTGAAACCCACATCTTCACCAACAGAGCACTTTTCCTCCTCCCTGGTCATAAATCACAACAAATATCACTTTCCGAGCGATGGTGTGCGGTTGCAAGACCTTTTGTCACTGACATTGCATCAGTCTGACCAACATAGTGTCAACCCGACCCATCGTTGCGTCACGACTCAATGTTGCGTCACATTAGTGGCGCTACAGTCTTTCACACCCTCGAGCATCCGGTGTGCTGAACTTCAGCCCCCACAGGCAGGAGTGTACTCGGAACACACGGGGCAGGTGTGGGGCATGAAACAATTATGGGAAAATAGACGGGACAAAGAGGGGGTGGGGTAATGAGACAGACAAGAGAGCACATGGCATGTCAAAACAAAACATGCAATGTGTCACACACAAAACACATGGGTCTCCCATGATTCTAAAATCTGGAAAACCATGACTAAGTAAGGCAGAATCATGATACATAAGTTTTCCTTGTTAAACAGCTACATTAACTGGCTGTTTGGTTTCATTTGGTAATGAAAGGGAAATTTTAATTTTCAAGCTCTGTGACAGATAAAGGCCTAGTCAAGCAATGATTAAAATGGAAATAACTGTCCTGTCAACAAGGTCTGATTCTGGCAGACACTCGCAATGGCACTTGCCTTCGTCCCTTCATATGTATGTAATCATTGTCGTGGCGATGTGACTGTATGAACGCACAGCCACACCGAGGTCTTACTTCGATACCCATTTCAATACCCAACCATGACCAGAAAATTTCCCAGGGTATAAAAAAATAAAGAGCGGAGCAGCTGAATAGGTTAGCTCATTAAGTTTTTCTCCATAAAGCTAGGAAAATAAACTGTATGACCTGGAAAATTTGCTCCCATGACAGGCAGAAATGATTTAGAATGGATTTTTGCAGACATGGTCGCTAGTGGTTCTAACTTGCTCAGCATATAGCACCTTCTTTAATTTAGAACATCTACTTGCTGTCTTGCTGCCATTGTTTGTCTAAACTCCCCTATCTTTACAGACTTCTAAGACTTTACTGTCAAATGATTTGCCAGCGGATGTGCCATCAGAATAGGAAAATTGTATTCATAGAAACTCACACATACACTGGATTCTAAAATAACTTAAGTGTTATATTTGTAAAATTAAAAGATAAAGTAAAAATGTAATTGTATAACTAAATCAAATTTAAAATTCAATGTTTATTTAAAATGTATGTGTAAAACAACTGCGATATAAATTATGTTATGAACCACAAGCAGCGATAAGGTTTGACTAAGATAGCTCCTGACTGTTATCATTTGTACCTTCTGTTTACCCTGTGAGTCCCATTGTTGGATTGTTATAATTAACTATAACTATAGTTATTTGTAGTCAACTATAGGACTTCATTAAGATCCTCCTCTCTTAAATTAGATGTCCCTCATCCTTATATAAAGACTGACCCAACAGGGATCCAGCAGTATTTTGGCCCCCAGGTATGAGACTTGTGATACTCTTTCAGGGCGCGCACTACCTTGAGGCCAACACTCAAGACTTTTTGGATTTATTTCCTTACAACCATTTCTCTGAATAATCCTTGATTGTTGTTTGAGCCATTTAAGCTATTTGTTTATTTACTTAATGTATGAAGAACAATTGTTTAGTTGAAGAATTGATAAATAATTGTGTTTTAATAATTTAAAATGTTTCTCAAAAATCATTGAAAATGATGCTGATGTCATTTCCAGCGAGATTTGTTATAACTTGTTTCAGTTAGAATTGAAGAGACACAGTTTTTGACCTTTCAACATTTTGCAGTTAATTTTGTTAATAAACCTCTTAATAGAAAATTGCTGGACTTAAGAATGTTTTTCGAGTTCAAAATACGCTCACACAATAAGCCAGAAAACTGAAATTAGACATTCGATGGGTATCTCGTATATTAGTAAAAAAACTTACTTTGTGAAGAAGGAAAGTGAAACAAAAAGTGCCTAGATGACGAGCTCAGTTGTCGAAGACGACAGTGTGGGGGTTCGTTCCTGAGACGCCTTCGGGATTGGAAGGCCGGACGACGGCCTTCCAATCGCTGTAGCTCGATAGCCGACCGACCGACCGACCGACCGTGAACTGCACTGGGAAACACGGGCCCTTCAAGAAGGGAGTGCGTTACAGAGGCCACATCCTACCATATGGAGGTTGATATGTGGAGACGTACCAAATGGTATCACCTGACAAGGGAAGAACTCATGGAAAAATAGTGTCGATTTCTACCCCCGCGGGGATCACCACGTGAGAGGAGGTCATATAGTCACCTGGTAGGAGAATCCTAGTGAAGGTAATACATCATACGAGACCTCTCCTGAGGGGGAGTCACTTCGTATGGAGCACTAGCAGAAGAAAAGGGTTCACCTGAAGAGTGAAACTCTCTGATGTTCAGCTTGGTAAACAAGGCCATTCCGCCCGGCCCTCTTACCAGGGAGTTGCTGAGTGATGGATAGGATGCCTATACTCACCCGGAGGTGGAAGCAGAGAGGCAAATCAGCGCACTGCACACACCTAAAAAGGGGAGAAGGTACTTTTGCAGGTGTACGCCCGGCCGGTCACTGTTCCTGCCTGCGTAAAACTCTAGCTGATACCGATCCCACCCTGAGGTTGTAAAACCTTTCGAAGGTATTGGGCTTAGCCCAACCAGCAGCTCTTCAGGTGTCTGCCAGAGATGCGCCTCGAGTCACTGCCGGCGAGGAGACTACATCCCAGTTGGAGGGAGCCCTCACTGCAAGCAGCCAAGACAGGTCTGGCATCAGTAAGCCATGGTAATGGTAACCAGAGGATTGATCTCCTTCACCAACCCGATGTAGGAGTTTTGTGGTTCTCGAAACGGCCTGGGTCTGACCCCGGGAGAGCTTGTGGTCCCTAGCACTTTCCTGCTTGTGGGGGCTGCAGTGTAGCACACCTCTGCTAGAGAGTGTGACTGACTGCAGTCTGGTGGCTGATGTGAAGGCGTCACTCTCCTCCTGGAGGGAAGAGAGTGACCAGTCTGCCATAAATGTGTTGTAACACCATCAGGAACATGATCGCCCAGTAGTGGATTTTGCTTCTGACATATCCATCATCCATAGGTTCAGAAGAACAAAAGGTGATGAATGAGCATCTCCCCTTTTATACCAGTATGTACGGGGCGGGGCATGGCATGCAAAATTCATTCACCAATTCCATTA
>CM065661.1:1970686-1973186 GCA_033220385.1 Triplophysa yarkandensis | reverse complement strand
GGGTTAGGGTTAGGGTTAGGGTTAGGGTTAGGGTTAGGGTTAGGGTTAGGGTTAGGGTTAGGGTTAGGGTTAGGGTTAGGGTTAGGGTTAGGGTTAGGGTTAGGGTTAGGGTTAGGGTTAGGGTTAGGGTTAGGGTTAGGGTTAGGGTTAGGGTTAGGGTTAGGGTTAGGGTTAGGGTTAGGGTTAGGGTTAGGGTTAGGGTTAGGGTTAGGGTTAGGGTTAGGGTTAGGGTTAGGGTTAGGGTTAGGGTTAGGGTTAGGGTTAGGGTTAGGGTTAGGGTTAGGGTTAGGGTTAGGGTTAGGGTTAGGGTTAGGGTTAGGGTTAGGGTTAGGGTTAGGGTTAGGGTTAGGGTTAGGGTTAGGGTTAGGGTTAGGGTTAGGGTTAGGGTTAGGGTTAGGGTTAGGGTTAGGGTTAGGGTTAGGGTTAGGGTTAGGGTTAGGGTTAGGGTTAGGGTTAGGGTTAGGGTTAGGGTTAGGGTTAGGGTTAGGGTTAGGGTTAGGGTTAGGGTTAGGGTTAGGGTTAGGGTTAGGGTTAGGGTTAGGGTTAGGGTTAGGGTTAGGGTTAGGGTTAGGGTTAGGGTTAGGGTTAGGGTTAGGGTTAGGGTTAGGGTTAGGGTTAGGGTTAGGGTTAGGGTTAGGGTTAGGGTTAGGGTTAGGGTTAGGGTTAGGGTTAGGGTTAGGGTTAGGGTTAGGGTTAGGGTTAGGGTTAGGGTTAGGGTTAGGGTTAGGGTTAGGGTTAGGGTTAGGGTTAGGGTTAGGGTTAGGGTTAGGGTTAGGGTTAGGGTTAGGGTTAGGGTTAGGGTTAGGGTTAGGGTTAGGGTTAGGGTTAGGGTTAGGGTTAGGGTTAGGGTTAGGGTTAGGGTTAGGGTTAGGGTTAGGGTTAGGGTTAGGGTTAGGGTTAGGGTTAGGGTTAGGGTTAGGGTTAGGGTTAGGGTTAGGGTTAGGGTTAGGGTTAGGGTTAGGGTTAGGGTTAGGGTTAGGGTTAGGGTTAGGGTTAGGGTTAGGGTTAGGGTTAGGGTTAGGGTTAGGGTTAGGGTTAGGGTTAGGGTTAGGGTTAGGGTTAGGGTTAGGGTTAGGGTTAGGGTTAGGGTTAGGGTTAGGGTTAGGGTTAGGGTTAGGGTTAGGGTTAGGGTTAGGGTTAGGGTTAGGGTTAGGGTTAGGGTTAGGGTTAGGGTTAGGGTTAGGGTTAGGGTTAGGGTTAGGGTTAGGGTTAGGGTTAGGGTTAGGGTTAGGGTTAGGGTTAGGGTTAGGGTTAGGGTTAGGGTTAGGGTTAGGGTTAGGGTTAGGGTTAGGGTTAGGGTTAGGGTTAGGGTTAGGGTTAGGGTTAGGGTTAGGGTTAGGGTTAGGGTTAGGGTTAGGGTTAGGGTTAGGGTTAGGGTTAGGGTTAGGGTTAGGGTTAGGGTTAGGGTTAGGGTTAGGGTTAGGGTTAGGGTTAGGGTTAGGGTTAGGGTTAGGGTTAGGGTTAGGGTTAGGGTTAGGGTTAGGGTTAGGGTTAGGGTTAGGGTTAGGGTTAGGGTTAGGGTTAGGGTTAGGGTTAGGGTTAGGGTTAGGGTTAGGGTTAGGGTTAGGGTTAGGGTTAGGGTTAGGGTTAGGGTTAGGGTTAGGGTTAGGGTTAGGGTTAGGGTTAGGGTTAGGGTTAGGGTTAGGGTTAGGGTTAGGGTTAGGGTTAGGGTTAGGGTTAGGGTTAGGGTTAGGGTTAGGGTTAGGGTTAGGGTTAGGGTTAGGGTTAGGGTTAGGGTTAGGGTTAGGGTTAGGGTTAGGGTTAGGGTTAGGGTTAGGGTTAGGGTTAGGGTTAGGGTTAGGGTTAGGGTTAGGGTTAGGGTTAGGGTTAGGGTTAGGGTTAGGGTTAGGGTTAGGGTTAGGGTTAGGGTTAGGGTTAGGGTTAGGGTTAGGGTTAGGGTTAGGGTTAGGGTTAGGGTTAGGGTTAGGGTTAGGGTTAGGGTTAGGGTTAGGGTTAGGGTTAGGGTTAGGGTTAGGGTTAGGGTTAGGGTTAGGGTTAGGGTTAGGGTTAGGGTTAGGGTTAGGGTTAGGGTTAGGGTTAGGGTTAGGGTTAGGGTTAGGGTTAGGGTTAGGGTTAGGGTTAGGGTTAGGGTTAGGGTTAGGGTTAGGGTTAGGGTTAGGGTTAGGGTTAGGGTTAGGGTTAGGGTTAGGGTTAGGGTTAGGGTTAGGGTTAGGGTTAGGGTTAGGGTTAGGGTTAGGGTTAGGGTTAGGGTTAGGGTTAGGGTTAGGGTTAGGGTTAGGGTTAGGGTTAGGGTTAGGGTTAGGGTTAGGGTTAGGGTTAGGGTTAGGGTTAGGGTTAGGGTTAGGGTTAGGGTTAGGGTTAGGGTTAGGGTTAGGGTTAGGGTTAGGGTTAGGGTTAGGGTTAGGGTTAGGGTTAGGGTTAGGGTTAGGGTTAGGGTTAGGGTTAGGGTTAGGGTTAGGGTTAGGGTTAGGGTTAGGGTTAGGGTTAGGGTTAGGGTTAGGGTTAGGGTTAGGGTTAGGGTTAGGGTTAGGGTTAGGGT
>CM065661.1:1933536-1967686 GCA_033220385.1 Triplophysa yarkandensis | reverse complement strand
AATGTACCTGCTGTGTCATATCCGAAAAGTTTCGTGAAATCAGAAAAAAAGGTGTTTGAAGTCTTTTTTGGGCAATAATCATGATATCAATAAATTATTCTTTAAGATATACAATCAGTAGTCGCTAGGTCTTCTGGCTGGTTGCTAGGTAGCTCCATGAGCCCACCCCTCCAGTATTTATGGCCCTCTTGGGTCTAGATATAAATCAATGGATTTATGAGAAACCATTATTCATTTTTGCCAATGATGCATGTTGGTGTGTTAAGGGTTTGTTCATCCGTAATAGTGATGCTTGTGTTTTACAAGAATGGAAAACATAACCTCATATTTGGAGTCTATGTTCATTAAAAGACTGAACTGGGACCTCAGTCTAGTATTTGTTGACAGATATTGATATACAGTATGTCATGCCAGCTGAGCTTCTTATCATATTTATTACAACCTGTAAATTCACACGGCTGACTCCAGGTCATAAAATATCCGGTTTCGGAAATGAGCAGATTAATTCTGGGCTATAGACTTTATGATGGACATTTTATACAGATAGATGTAATGTTATTAATAGGATAAAATCAAATTGAATTGCTGCGCGTAAATGACTCCGTTTTATATTTTCACCATCAGTTATTGTTATGAAACAGTCATGCATTATAATAAATCATGGAGATAAATTATTTAAATTATATCCGAATACAAAGTGCTCCTCTTGTATATGTTCAGGAGTTGGGTTAGTAAAACTAAAAAAAAATTGTGATTAAAATTGTGATTATATTCATCGCCTTGCCGCAGTTATAGCCAATGAGGGCTTTCAAAGACTCTTGGACTTTGGCCTTGCCTGTAATCTCTGTTATATTATAAACATCTATAAATGTTTTATCAGAACGAGTTCACTTGGAAAACGCTTATTCACAGAGGTGTCTGTTCGTATGTAAACACAGGAAGCAAACACTTAGTGCAACCGTGAATTATTTGTATCATATTTAGTAATATTGCTAAGGACGGGCATCTCTGTTACTCCGTCTCTCATGTGAGGGTAAAGATAAAATTGCACAATGCAAACATTGGAATCACCTAAATCATTTCTGTAATTTATTTTATTTTCTATTAAAGAGAAATGAGGACTTGTCCTGGAACATACACCGGATGCTCTCGTTCATCCGAGCTCTCTGATTGGTGCATGGGGGGATTCTAGGGAAACATTTCCAATAAATAACTTAAAACTTATGACGGCGATAGGTTGGGTTGAATATTGGAAAGAACCTTTCTGAAATGTGTGGCTCATAATGCATGATTCTATTCTATAGCCTTTATATTTGGACAGGGCAGGTTTTATCCTGATAACTTGCCATAGGTTTAACTTTAACAAAGTTTTTTATATAAGTTTGTATGATTCAAATAAGTTTACAGTGCAGCTTGTGTGTTTTTCTGGTCCGGGTTCATGGTTTCTCCATATTTCGGTGTGTTGTTTATACAGAGCCCAAGGCTGCAGTCTTCCTTATTAAAGCGCGTCAGTTGTCAGGTTTCCATGGTAACCCAAAGGAAGGTGATGAGACAGCTGTCTGGCATCTCTCAGGCTGACCTTCCCTTCAGTCAGACCTGCACTGAGCTCAGACAAACGTGTTGCGTTCAGACTGCGTTCGAGTCTTATCATGGATGTTATTTGATCGGGGGTTACTGTGAGGTTATGTCACAGATCTTCTTCTTACAGTAATGAGAGAGTGTGAATCCAGAGAAGAGAGAGAGACTTTCTGAAGAAACTTTTAAATAAAGATATACGTTGTAAGAGGAAAACGAGAGCTTAAATACTTTCAAGACTATCTTAAGGAATAATTCAGATGATCTGTAATGAAGACTTTAGATAACCGTGAAGGAAAAAGAAAATTTGAGCATTGACTTTTATTCTGCGTCAGGTCAAAACACTTGCTGTAGTTTTCCACAAGGTCATTGAATATTATCGCACACATCAAAATCTAAACTCGCTTGAATGAATTATGTAGGTTATACTGTATTCTTTTTTGTGAATGATGTTTGAACATTATATATCTCTGTCATTTCATATGGCTGGCCCGCAAATAAAACATCATCTGTTAAAATCATTTTACAAACGACATTGTTCGTTTCGAAAACCTGTGCTGAAATGATGTTAATGTGTTTGTGGTTTTGTGTGGCAGAGGACTGTGGCACACGTTGATGTGGTTTATAATTCTGAGAATGTCTGTGTGCTTGTGTAGTGATGTTTAAATAAACTGTTCAAGATATAAAAGTGTGAAGATGTTTAAAGTGTTAAAAAGGGTTTTTGCATGATTTATAAGCAAAAAGTATACATTCATTAATACATATGATATTTATTGTTAGTAGATGTAGATTGTTGTAGGTTATATTATGAGGTTATATTAATCTGACTTTATTATTAGACTTTATTTACATTGCATTTGGATTTCTTTTTACATCTGTTATTTCTCTTGCAAGTGATTTTATTCTATCACGTCTGTTATTACATTTAACTTCATAGTAAATGTCACATCTTTGACTTAGACACAGTGGTATTTTAAATATGAATGAAATAACTGTTTATATCTCATTTTACTACAAGCAGTTGTCCATCATGCGTTCACTTCATGAGTGCCACACGTATTTTTCTGACAATGTGTTGCACATGTATGCATGTGAATGTATATAGTTTTACATTTCTATTGTTTCTATCTATAACCAAACAACATATTTTATTATTTCTGAGCTGTGCAAGTGTGCTCACACAATGTGTGCAAACTATGAAAACATGTCTCGATGCACAACGCATGGGCCTTTTCAAGGGAAATGATCTGGCTGTGCTAACAGAAGAGCGTTCCTCATTTATAGATGGCCACCGCGAGCGTTTGTGTGGGCTGAAAAACCCCACAGCTCACTGTGTCAATTCATGGTTAGAAGCTCAGACGCACACACACGCAGAAACGCAGATCTTCTCACTTACCCTTTATACCCGCTAATGCATTCTGGGTCATTCGCAGTAAGAGGGGGTACGATCTCACCCCGGGCACAGTCCTATGTCTTTCTTATAAAGAGACTGTCTTCCAGCTTTACCCCATGACCTGTTTACAATAACGACTCAGTAGAACTTCCCCACATGCTGGGGGCAAAAACAACAACAGCGAAACGCTCTCTGACCGACTGCAAGAACAATCATGTCACATGATCACAATTATAGAATCAAGCTCGAAATAGACATCATACAAATATATATGGCAAGTCATTTAGTAGAAATAATAGAAAAAATGATAGGTTGTGGTTAATAAAGTGCTTTGTCTATGCTTGTTTGAGAAATGTCATATCTTGTCTGGATGCAGCTGCAAGGCAATCCCAATTTACACTCATTTGTGAAAAACATTGAAACTTTTAGGCATGAACCGATATGGACATTTTGACCGATAACTCTTTTATATTTGGAGGCCAATAACTTATATATAGGCCGATAAATATTTTCTAAGCATAAAACAAAAGGCAAACACAAACAGTGAACAGCTGATTTGATTTAATTTTTTATTTTAAATGATTTTGAACTTGTTGTATCGGCTATTTACCGCTTCATTGTCTCCTCGACTATTGTAAGTCGCTTTGGATAAAAGCGTCTGCTAAATGTCTAAATGTAAATGTAAATGTAAAATATGAACTGAACTATGAACTAGAGTTACTATACATTTGTATGGTCAACTTTTTGTGCATTAAATCTATTGCTTGACAAACAATAAAACATATATAAGGCAAATGACGATAAAGTCCCCTGTAGCAATTATAAAAGGTGATTCAGCCAGCAGAAATAATACCTAAATTATCGGCCTAAAGATATCCACCTTATTTTTTTATTGGACCGATAACCATAATAATAAAAATAGCATTTATCGGATAATATCGATAAGGCTGCCGATATATCGCCCATCCCTAAAAACTTTTTTTAGGGTAGTTTCTTCATCTACATAATATTGTTTTTGACAAAGATTTGTAGTTTCTGGTGAGTCGAAACTCCAGACCAGTACTTAAAGGTTTGTATTTTCACGTGCATAAAATATATGCTCTAACAGCCATAATGTATGACATGTTGCGTAATACTCCTTCCTAAAATTCATACGCAGAGATATATATCGTGTAAAGTATATTTTAAGTGTCTGAGTGTTTATTGCAAATTAGAATTGCATTTTATGAATATGTTTACTTGTTTTTTACATCTTTAATACGGTTCTCGAAACAATCAACAATACCTCAATGGCTTTCTTATTCAAAATACAAAAGAAGATATTTCGAAGAAAACTGGTAATCCAACAGCAGTGGGACCCTTCTTTTGTTCGAACGCAAACCCAATGCAAATAAATGGTTGCCAGTATCCAACATTCTTCAAAATACATTATTTTTCTGTATTGCGGAAAAGAGTCATACAGGTTTGCACACATTTACACTTTTTCATTATTGTACCTGAAATACTTTAGTACCATACAACACTGTTCATATGTGTTGGGCGTTATGTAGATTCAGATTTTTCTCTCCATAAGATAAACTCAACCCCACAGGTTTTAAAGATTGAATTATAACTGAAGTCTGTGTTTTGCATTATCGTGTTTCTTTAAGAAATCAGTGATGCTTTGAGTTTAAAGCAACCCATTAACTCACATACACAGAGACACAGAGTCATTCGGGAGTCCATTGTCTTCTCCACAGGATTTATTCGACTTGCTTTACAGTTTCCCACTGATTCCCAGTAAAGCTGGCAGGTGATATGTGTGTAAAGAATAAACCCCCGGGAGAATCTTTTCTCTGCCCTTGAACAATGAATTTCACCACGGGCTGTTTCACACACTTACAGTAAATTCATGTTAAGACGTTACTTTATGGAGGTCGTCCTGTTGTTAGAGATGTTGGTTTGGGTTGTGTTTCAGATTTGATATATCCGAGTGTTTGTGTAGATTGTGTGTCGTACCGCAGGATACGGGGAGGGCCATTTCTCCTCATTAAAATTCTCTCATTACTCCTGCTTCATCTGCAGGCGACTCTCAGGTCTTTATTAATTGTCGTGGGATTCTTTATCGACGCTGTCCGGATCCCGGCATGCTCTGGAGCACATGGTGACTGTTTGTCATTGAGGCTCATGCAGGAATCGCTTGATATTAGACGGCAATGTAAGAATGATGCTGTGTGAGAGGGAAATAGTTAGAAAACAGTCCCAAGGTTTTGGTCTATGCTGGTGTCTGTTTATTGTGCTTTGTGTCGAGTGTGCCAAATTTCAGAAACACCCACTTCATTTTCTCAATGAAGAATATCTGCGGCCTATTGTGGAGCTTATCTTCTAGCAACACAACTGATATCAGAAGCCAGAGGAAAAGCATTCAGTTCCTTAAGACATGTTCTTGTATTATACTTTGTGTTTACAATTAAAAAGCATCAACAATGTAAAAATATTTTATGCGGCTTAGTAAATATTACAAAAGTTAACTGAAAATATATAAACTGATTTTAAAAGAAGGACAATGTATTGATGTTGTATTTAGAGGAAAATATTAAAATATCAAAAATCAAATAGTTAATTCCTCCAAAATGTTATGAAAAATATTTAATTAATATTTAGTATAGTATTTATTTAGTGTATATGTGTTTGTAAAATAAATCATTGTTTTTGGTGAGTCCAAATAGAAATTTTTCACTTAATGAAATTTTGAATTACACACACAAAAGTGTAAACAGAATATTAACTTAATTTCAAAGCTTTCAAATGTCCTCTTTTTGTGTAAATCATTTCCTGAGACAGAGGCAATTTTTTTGTTTATACATGTAAATCTTAAAGTGACAAACGGTGTCATATTTTAACTCACGGAAATGTAAAATCACATGTTTTATCAATGTTATTTTGATATAAGTGTTGAAGAGAAGTGCAGATGTGCTGCTGAGAAAAAATAATCGGCTTTTACCCAAAATACTCATACATGGATTAAATCAGATGAGTATTTTAACACGTCTTAATCCCGGCAGAATAAATCTTCTGTTGGGTTTAATCCCTTTAATAGTTTAGGTAACACCACATGCACTTAAATCCCACAAACCTGTGCAAGATTAACTGAGAATGATCACTTAAAGTAAGTAAAAGTGGGCTTTAGAAGTTTATTCCCCAGCCCAGAGGAGGATTTTTTTCTCCTGCAATATTTTCTTCCTTTAGGTTTTGGTGACATCTAGTGGAGAAGTAGCACTACTGCATATTCCTGCAGTGATGTCTTCCAGCTAGAGATTCATGATGGAAAATGATAAAAAATGCACAAATCACTTATTATTCTCTCTCTTCTTTTACAGACACAATGGTCCTAGTTTTATACTTTGTTGGATCCAACACAAACTTGAATAAAACAGACAATGGTAAGTTTATTTATTATAATTAATGCTGCTTTGTCTTGTGGAATTCATATGTCTACCGTTAATTCAGCAGTTATTAAGGAGCCATAATTTGTGTGTGATTTTTAACATCACTTGATGACGAACATTTACATATAAAGCTAAATGACTAAATGTAAATGTAAAGCCGCACAGCTCTTTTACTCAAGGTGCCACGTCTGTACACATTACACTGTTCAATTCAAAATACAAAGTGATAAAAAATCTTTTGCCTCCATATCTAGATGCTATGGATAACCAACTCCTTAAATAAAATAATTTAATTTAATAAATTATAATAAAAAAAGAATAAATGTTAACCCACTCAGATCTATCATACAGGTTTTAAGAGAAAATTATATTGGTTTCTATGGGTTTCTACCAGTAAGAGTTTCTATAAATGTGTTTAGATGTTTAAACGTGTGTGTTATATTTTTATCATAAAAAGTGTTATTGTAGTAAGAAACATTTAGCTTTACATTTTCCTGGCCTTAGTGGTCAAATTTAAACCACAACAAAATCATATTTACATCCATATTTGTAAAATGTGCATTATAAATTGAAAACCCGTTAAAAAGATGAAAATGAAAATAAATGTAAAATTACACAAACTAACAAATGTAATATGAGTATATATTATAATATATAAAATTAATAAGAATTGCACGGGTTTAAAAACAAATTTTTATCGGTTTCTACTGGTAGTGAGTTGGGTTCCATTAGTGTAACTATTGAATCGTACAGAATAAAAAACATTACAAATTGTAAAGATACTGCGTTTTAGTTATCATTACTAGTTTAGTGGATAGAGCATCCGTTCATGTGATCCAAGGGATTTCACATGCTCAGAAACAAATGTTAAGTATAATGCAATGTAAGTTGCTTTGGATAAATGGCTGAAAATAGCAGAAATGTAAATTCAATGTAAAGATGTGTTATATACTCTATCAGCATTATATATTTTTTATGCTTATACAAATTAAAGTGGAAAACGTTTTAGATAATATATCTTATGCTATATTTAAGATATTAAAAATAAAAAATAAAGACAACGTTCATATAGTTGAATATTAAACTTCACCGTTACTGTCTGCATTTGCTGATGGTTTAAGCGTGTCAGAAGCATCGGTGTGGATTTGTGGTAAATGGGCTGTGGATTATATAGTCTGTGATTTGGGTTGATGGCCGGTTCTGGCGTGTGATTCACGTCTACCCGGCGGTTAAATGAATGGCAGATGCTTATCCAGCAGTCTAAACAGCACAGAGAGCTTTATTAAATCACTCCTAATGGATCGGCTTGATCGGCTGTCACACCGGCTCCGTCGGCTCTGTTCACGGGCCAGTTTCCTGTTCTTTTGTTCGCTGTGGGTTTAACTGCCTCTCCTTCTTCCTCTAGAGAACCAGGGGCTGTCCAACCCATACATCCTGCCCATACTGCTGGGGGTGTTCGTCTTGGTTCTTGTTCTGGGCCTGCTGACCTGGTTTTGTCTCAGGTGTGGAACACACTCACAAACACACACACACACGCACGCACACACACACACACACACACACACACCCTGGCTCTATCAAGCTCCTCCTCTTATTGATGGAGGGGCGTGTGTCAGGAACCGAGACACACACACATTTATGATTCTCTTACCGCCCCATGTAGAAGTTTGACCTCAGACACAGAGATTTTTCACATGCTGATCAGTGAGTCGGGTAGTACGTAGCTCATGAAAAAGAGTTCGAGTTTTCGTTGGTGAGATCAAGTTCTTGAGAGGCTCAACCTTTATGATTCATGAAGTTTTCCTGACGTTCATCTTTTACATTCGTCTCGTTTAGGTTGAAAAACCAGAGGAAGGCTGTCATCACAGCTATTGACAAGAAAGTACCCAATGGGATCCTGGAAGAGCAAGGTAATGTCGGTCTGCTGTGTGTGTGTTTGAGGAAGCGAAGGAACAGGTTGATCTGAAGCGCATGTCAGGAAGCGAGAGGCACGTTTGACTGTCATGTGTGTTATATTCAGTTTCCTGTGCAGGATCTTCACTTGAGCGTTGTAGGTTGAAGTAGGCAGGACGCGAGACTTCTCTTGTCGCACATGTCACAGCCAGTGACTCATGTTCTGTTTGTTCTAAGTTCTTCTGCTATAGGGATTAAAGGTTGTGCACCTAAATGATTCAAGTTATTGTCTCTGTTTATTTTATGACTTTGCAGGCCAATCTTAAATCCTTTTACATTTTGAATTCAATAAAAGTCTCTTTTTTAAAGGTGCATGTGGTGAAGGCCTTGTAAGCCATCATTTTCTTTTGTTCTTCTTTACAAGTTCATGTGTTTTATTATAAGAATTGAACTGTGTTTATTTATTTTCTCCAAATGGTGTGCGGTCAACTGATGATGTTTCCTCACTTAAATTTAAATATGAGTGTAAAAGGGGAACTTATGGGTTATTTTTTAAGCAATTATTTAATGTGGTTGCTTGTTTGGCCTACACAAACATGTCTTCCCTCCGTCTAATTAGTTTCCTCTTGATTAAAAAAAAAGTAATCGGATGAATATCATGTAGAGTTCAGAAGAGAATACGTCAAACGGGACAAACATTTGCTAAAACTCTTTTGGCAAAATGTTGGTCTCTGAGAGGAATCCCCACCGCCATATATTGTGTGTTCTGATTATGTTTCTTCACCTTTGTATACTTAACATCTTTCTTTTAACAACCTCATAACACAAATCAGTGAAATGAAGATGTTAAGTAAATGTTACAGAATTCTGTCTGAGAGATGAAGAAAGGAATGCATCACAGACGTAGAGGATGTGGCTTACCAAATCAAGTCTTTGATGATAAAGACGTTTTAGTTTGTTCAGAATGCTGTCGTGTGATTGATGCATCGGTTTGGCATGTGATGGATAGACCTTGCCAATCTGGCATTTGGGCCAGCAAGCGATCACATAAAGACATCCTGAAACACCCTAGTAATACGCTGGCATCATGGCATGATGTATTTTCATAAACGTTTGTGTTTGATTGAGTTTCAACAGTGTGATGCCATGTGTGTTTTTGTTGTTTAGAAGTGTATATAGATATGGATGATGATGATGATGATGATGATGATGAGGGTGAGGATGAAGAAGAAGATGATCTTGACTGGCCATCTAAAGGTCTGGTATATGTGATAAACAGGGTCCACTAGCATGACCGGTTCTAACATCTAACTTTAACATCTAACTCGATGGTTTCTGCATTCTTCAGGGTTTGACCGTGGTGATTTCTGGCTCTTCTCCGGAATATTACATATTGTCATTTTTAGTATTCAGTGAATGTGTATGTGCTGTTTTAATGCGTGTGTGTGTTTCTTTTACAACAGCATGTGGATGTGACACCTTTTGTGAAACTTTGATGATGTGATTTTATCTATCCGAACCCAGACTAAATTAAGAATATCATGAATGTCGAACATTTCTAAAACATTGCAGAAAATGTACAAAAATGTGATCAGTGGAAGACCATGCTTTTTTAATACTGGGGTCAAATAAAACCCCTTTTATTTAAGTGCAAAAGCAAAAGTATTCTGATACGTGAAAATCAATGCAGAAATCGAGGGATTATTTTTACAATTTTTAATCTAGATTTGTCTTGATGACATTTACAGAGTATGCCAGATTTTGTCTGCGGGATTTTCAAGTCCATTAAACCCAGAAAGATTATTTCAGTTTAGTAAAAAAGAAAAAGAATACAACCGATGTTAAAATATATAAAATGTGCTAGTCTTGCTTATTTGGGTTTGAAACATCAAAGTCTGTTATGTTTTAAAGGTGATGGTTATGGTTTTGGGTCTGTCTCTATTCTTGCGAGGTGGATGCATTTCAAAGCAACATTTTTAACCAACGTTATTGCAAACATTAATCTTAGCGTTTTTTCTCATAGGATGCATGTGGTAAGGCATTCAATCTAAAGTAGAGATTTAAATCATTGCATTCTTCCACAGAACAACAGACCGTGGTCTTACTGCCCAGATCTCCATCCACCTCCAAAACATACTTCCCCATCCCTGTAGACAACTTGGAAGAAGAGTATCGGATACGCTCGGCCGACGATGGAAAACTCTTTCGGGAGGAGTACAACGTAAGTTTTTGCATCATTATGAATCCTGACAGTAAAGAAAAATGAACACCGTAATCCATTAATGTATGTTACACCTCCCAGATTACATCTCTTGTGGAGCCGGCAGTCATTGTGGTTTTGCAGTGTGTTTACTTTTGCAGAAATTGTTGTTTTGTAGACCTGCGTAAAGATGCCGACGCCGCAGTGTTGAGTTGTTATTAACGGCTACAAACATTCACCGCGTTCATATGGATCAGCAGATATTCCTGCACGTATGCTGACAGCTCAGCTGCGCGCAGTTCCCACTGAGAATTACTGGAATTAAAGCGTTCGGGAGTCATCGGGCGTTGAGTCATTCGAGAAAGCCCCTCGCGGCCTGTTTTAGACACACGGATGTAGATGGGGTCATCTCACAGTCCTGTGATTCAGAAACACGATGTGAATGAAGCATGTGAACATTCTGTCATGGAAGCATTGTGTGTTTCTGCACAACATCTCGATGAGCATCTAAACTGTTTAAGATTGAATGGAAGCAGTTACGTGGGTTAAACAATGGGCTGTAGACACAGGAGCAAAGCTTGAGTAATAATGTTCATTTGCAGTAATAACACACTGGTGAGAACGATGAGCATTTATCAGCAGGATGGGTTTTTCACAAATGCTTCATTCTGTCTGAATACTGTCAGGGTTTAAAATCACGCAGTTCAAAATCGCTGTCAAATGATTTGGGATGCACAACACTGAAGTTGTGTAGATAACAGGCTATTTACACCATGCAGAATATACATTTTTACATTTACATTTAGTCATTTAGCAGACGCTTTTGTCCAAAGCGACTTACAATAGTCGAGGAGACAATGAAGCGGTAAATAGCCGATACAACAATAGGTGAACAAGTGCTACAAGAATGCTACCGAGTTACACAGAGAGCGAAGTTACAAAAGATTTTTTTTTTTTTTTGATAGAGTGAGTAGTTAGAAAAGAAGTGAGTTAGTGAGTTAGGTGTAGCCGGAAAAGATTTTATCACTGTATTCTTTTAAACTTAACACAATGTACAGAATAATGTATGCATGAGTACAATACATCACACAATATGTCATCAAACACACTTTCCCTCAAACACTTATACACTATATATGCATTAAACACCCAACTTTATATACCACGCTATATACAGTGAACCTTAAATACATTATATGCTAGACAATGTGGAATGTAGTAACAATGCTTTAACATAAATGTCGGACGTTAAACACACAATATCCTAAGCTATATACACAACATAAACAATAAATATATTGAAGACTATACATTTCAGACATCAGACATTTTGATCTACACACATTGCACATTCAACGCGTTTAGTATACTGAACACACTATACATTAAGCAATATAGGCAATACAAATATTGACTACTGTACAATATACACAGTAAACAGATAAAATACTTCATATACATTACTCAACATAGCTTCCATACACGATGCATTCAAGATATTATACACATTAAACACATAAACTACACAATATACAAAAACACACGATACAAATAAAGAAAGAAAAATACTATACACTTGCGTTCATGTACATGTGATGAACTGTTTGATTTACATTTATACTCTATATACATACACACACATATATATATATATATATATATATACACACACACACATGTATACATATATTTCACACACTGTTAGTTTGGTGATGTTAATGTTCTGTTGTTGACAGTCTTTACCAGGAGGCTCAAAACAAGGAACATATGAGGAGGCGAATAAAGAGGAAAACAAGGAGAAAAACCGATACCCAAACATCTTACCATGTAGGTTAACTAACACACATCTTATGTACGTCATTGATCATTATTAACCTATCGGTCGTACCTATAGGTCTTATTTTCTAAAGTGACTTGGAATTCAGTGGGTTTAGCTTAGATGAATTCAGACCTGTTATACCTCAGTAATGCGGTCACCTTCACGCGCCTGACATGCTTCCTTTAAATACAGCGTATGTCACTCTCAGTTCCGTCTGCCCACGTTTGTACTATTTCTCATTTTTAATTGTATATTACCATGTCTAATAAACTCTTAAAACGGGAGTGTGGCAGAATGATGTGTGTCTGGTTTATAAAATAAACATGTTTTTTCCTGTTATCCAGATGATCTTTCCAGAGTGATTTTAACAACTATTGACGGAGTTTCATGTTCAGATTATATCAATGCTTCATATATTGATGTAAGTTTGTCATTTGTCAGTGTTTTCAAATAAAACTCTGTATTATGATGCGTAAGAGTAGAGATGCGTAGTTCCATATAGATTTTTAAATACAATTCTTAAGAATTAATCTAATGATTTAAATGTAAATAATAATCTACCGTGTCTTTCCTGTCAGGGTTATAAAGATAAAAATAAATTCATCGCTGCACAAGGTGAGCACATCCCAGATTAAATATAGAATTAAATTAATCAAAGATACCAGGTGAAACTGATCTTGTGTTGGTTTGTGTCAGGGCCGAAGCAGGACACGGTTGCAGACTTCTGGAGGATGATATGGGAACAGAAAACATCCACTATTGTCATGCTGACCAATCTGAAAGAGAGAAAAGAGGTTTGTGTTTCCTTTAATTGAAACATTTTCTAAAGATTTGCTGCAGAGAAGATCTAATTAAATGATGATCTAATAAGATGATCAACCAATTGTCTGTCCTAGTGAATTTATGGAGATTAAGCTATCTTATTTATATATAACAGTTTTATTTTTGGTTTATGTATTTTAGAGATACATCTGCACAAAAGTCTTAAGTTTGATTTTGATTATGAATATATTTCAGCTCAAAGATATCTTGGTTTCATCTCTTGCGTCTGCCTTCATCTCTGCTTCCTGACTCTCTCTCTATCACATCTGCAAGCAGAATCTCTCTCTATCACATCTGCAAGCAGAATCTCTCTCTATCACATCTGCAAGCAGAATCTCTCTCTATCACATCTGCAAGCAGAATCTCTCTCTCTATCACATCTGCAAGCAGAATCTCTCTCTCTCTATCACGTCTGCAAGCAGAATCTCTCTCTCTATCACATCTGCAAGCAGAATCTCTCTCTATCACATCTGCAAGCAGAATCTCTCTCTCTATCACATCTGCAAGCAGAATCTCTCTCTCTATCACATCTGCAAGCAGAATCTCTCTCTATCACATCTGCAAGCAGAATCTCTCTCTATCACATCTGCAAGCAGAATCTCTCTCTATCACATCTGCAAGCAGAATCTCTCTCTCTATCACATCTGCAAGCAGAATCTCTCTCTCTCTATCACGTCTGCAAGCAGAATCTCTCTCTCTATCACATCTGCAAGCAGAATCTCTCTCTATCACATCTGCAAGCAGAATGTCTCTCTCTCTATCACATCTGCAAGCAGAATCTCTCTCTCTATCACATCTGCAAGCAGAATCTCTCTCTATCACATCTGCAAGCAGAATCTCTCTCTCTATCACATCTGCAAGCAGAATCTCTCTCTCTCTATCACATCTGCAAGCAGAATCTCTCTCTCTCTATCACATCTGCAAGCAGAATCTCTCTCTCTCTATCACGTCTGCAAGCAGAATCTCTCTCTCTCTATCACATCTGCAAGCAGAATCTCTCTCTCTCTATCACGTCTGCAAGCAGAATCTCTCTCTCTATCACATCTGCAAGCAGAATCTCTCTCTATCACATCTGCAAGCAGAATCTCTCTCTATCACATCTGCAAGCAGAATCTCTCTCTCTATCACATCTGCAAGCAGAATCTCTCTCTCTCTATCACATCTGCAAGCAGAATCTCTCTCTCTATCACATCTGCAAGCAGAATCTCTCTCTCTCTATCACGTCTGCAAGCAGAATCTCTCTCTCTATCACATCTGCAAGCAGAATCTCTCTCTATCACATCTGCAAGCAGAATCTCTCTCTATCACATCTGCAAGCAGAATCTCTCTCTCTATCACATCTGCAAGCAGAATCTCTCTCTCTCTATCACATCTGCAAGCAGAATCTCTCTCTCTATCACATCTGCAAGCAGAATCTCTCTCTCTCTATCACATCTGCAAGCAGAATCTCTCTCTCTATCACATCTGCAAGCAGAATCTCTCTCTATCACATCTGCAAGCAGAATCTCTCTCTATCACATCTGCAAGCAGAATCTCTCTCTATCACATCTGCAAGCAGAATCTCTCTCTCTCTATCACATCTGCAAGCAGAATCTCTCTCTCTATCACATCTGCAAGCAGAATCTCTCTCTATCACATCTGCAAGCAGAATCTCTCTCTCTCTATCACGTCTGCAAGCAGAATCTCTCTCTCTCTATCACGTCTGCAAGCAGAATCTCTCTCTCTCTATCACATCTGCAAGCAGAATCTCTCTCTCTCTATCACGTCTGCAAGCAGAATCTCTCCCTCTCTATCACATCTGCAAGCAGAATCTCTCTCTCTCTATCACATCTGCAAGCAGAATCTCTCTCTCTCTATCACATCTGCAAGCAGAATCTCTCTCTCTCTATCACATCTGCAAGCAGAATCTCTCTCTCTCTATCACATCTGCAAGCAGAATCTCTCTCTCTCTATCACGTCTGCAAGCAGAATCTCTCTCTCTCTATCACATCTGCAAGCAGAATCTCTCTCTCTCTATCACGTCTGCAAGCAGAATCTCTCTCTCTCTATCACATCTGCAAGCAGAATCTCTCTCTCTCTATCACATCTGCAAGCAGAATCTCTCTCTCTCTATCACATCTGCAAGCAGAATCTCTCTCTCTCTATCACATCTGCAAGCAGAATCTCTCTCTCTCTATCACATCTGCAAGCAGAATCTCTCTCTCTCTATCACATCTGCAAGCAGAATCTCTCTCTCTCTATCACGTCTGCAAGCAGAATCTCTCTCTCTCTATCACATCTGCAAGCAGAATCTCTCTCTCTCTATCACGTCTGCAAGCAGAATCTCTCTCTCTCTATCACATCTGCAAGCAGAATCTCTCTCTCTCTATCACATCTGCAAGCAGAATCTCTCTCTCTCTATCACATCTGCAAGCAGAATCTCTCTCTCTCTATCACATCTGCAAGCAGAATCTCTCTCTCTCTATCACGTCTGCAAGCAGAATCTCTCTCTCTCTGTCACGTCTGCAAGCAGAATCTCTCTCTATCACATCTGCAAGCAGAATCTCTCTCTCTCTATCACATCTGCAAGCAGAATCTCTCTCTCTCTATCACATCTGCAAGCAGAATCTCTCTCTCTCTGTCACGTCTGCAAGCAGAATCTCTCTCTATCACATCTGCAAGCAGAATCTCTCTCTCTCTATCACATCTGCAAGCAGAATCTCTCTCTCTCTATCACATCTGCAAGCAGAATCTCTCTCTCTCTATCACGTCTGCAAGCAGAATCTCTCTCTCTATCACGTCTGCAAGCAGAATCTCTCTCTCTCTATAACATCTGCAAGCAGAATCTCTCTCTCTCTATCACGTCTGCAAGCAGAATTTCTCTCTCTCTATCACGTCTGCAAGCAGAATCTCTCTCTCTCTATAACATCTGCAAGCAGAATCTCTCTCTCTCTATCACGTCTGCAAGCAGAATCTCTCTCTCTCTATAACATCTGCAAGCAGAATCTCTCTCTCTCTATAACATCTGCAAGCAGAATCTCTCTCTCTCTATAACATCTGCAAGCAGAATCTCTCTCTCTCTATCACATCTGCAAGCAGAATGTCTCTCTCTCTATCACGTCTGCAAGCAGAATCTCTCTCTCTCTATCACATCTGCAAGCAGAATCTCTCTCTCTCTATCACGTCTGCAAGCAGAATCTCTCTCTCTCTATAACATCTGCAAGCAGAATCTCTCTCTCTCTATAACATCTGCAAGCAGAATCTCTCTCTCTCTATAACATCTGCAAGCAGAATCTCTCTCTCTCTATCACATCTGCAAGCAGAATGTCTCTCTCTCTATCACGTCTGCAAGCAGAATCTCTCTCTCTCTATCACATCTGCAAGCAGAATCTCTCTCTCTCTATCACGTCTGCAAGCAGAATCTCTCTCTCTCTATCACATCTGCAAGCAGAATCTCTCTCTCTCTATCACATCTGCAAGCAGAATCTCTCTCTCTCTATCACGTCTGCAAGCAGAATCTCTCTCTCTCTATCACGTCGGCTATTACGTCTTCAGAACTCAGACAAATCAATAAGACGCAGAAAGAGAGAAGATTAAAATCAGCTATGGATGTGGTTTGGGATCATTGATTTTCATAATGACTGATAACGCGCTCGTGCTTTAACCTCATTAATGGATAAACTCTAGGAGAGATTTCATCTCGGCTTAATAATACTGATGGATGGACCGGGTCTATTAAGAACTTGATATTTCTTATTAGCAGGGCCACAAAAGAATTCGCAAACTGTAAATGTTTTCTATAATAAGTATTAAAATTAATTGAAATGCGATACGATTTTTTCAAAAACTCTAAGTGTAATTTACAAAAACATGGCAGATTCCTTCAGTCTCGGCTAATAAGCAATATTTCCTACTCTAATCTACAGCTGACTAACATTGATGTGTTTTACGCTGTGAAATTTCAACCAAAAAAAAGAAGAAAGTAAGGAAAGGCTAAAGAATGAATGACAAAATGAAAGAAAGATAGAAAGAAAGAAAGAAAGAGAGAAAGAAAGAAAGAAGAAACTAATGAACAAAACAGTATAAGCAGCTAAAGAAAGAGTGAATGAAAAAAAAAGTAAGACACAAAAAGCAGAAGCAAGAATGAAATGAAAGGCGGAATAAAAGATAGAAGGACTCTCCAAATGATAAATGAAAGAGTGAACAAAAGGTCTGAAAAGTAAAAGAAGGAAGACAAATAAAAAACAGAGAGGATGTAAGAATGTTTCTGAAAGTGTTCTGTGTTTGCAGGATAAGTGTTATCAGTACTGGCCGGATCAGGGATGTTGGACGTATGGAAATGTTCGTGTGGCTGTGGAGGATTTCACTGTCCTGGTGGATTACACCATACGCAAGTTCTGTGTGCAATATGTAAGTTTCTCCTTATTGTGTCTGTGTGATCATGAGGTCATGTGATCTGACCCGCTCTGTGTCTATTGCAGCAGGCCAGTGATGGAACCAAAACCCCTCGTCTGGTCACTCAACTTCACTTCACCAGCTGGCCTGACTTCGGCGTTCCGTTCTCTCCCATCGGTATGCTCAAGTTCCTCAAGAAAGTGAAGCAGGTGAACCCATCGTACGCCGGACCCATCGTAGTTCACTGCAGGTACGGGGGAAGATGCACTGTTGGGCACACAAAAAGAAGATATTTAGAGAAATGTCTCAGTTGTCAATGAAGTCGGGGTTTTTGTGTTACAAACATTCGTCAAAATATCTTCTTCTGTGTTTTGCAGAAGTTGTGCATGTTTGATATGAATTTTGCCTTAAAAATGTAAAACTGGCTTTGTCAAATTAAATGAAAGAAGTTTGAGAGACTAGAAGAATGAAGAGAAGCTTCTCCTTTTGACTTTGACTCAGAATAACCTCATGCAACAATCTGACAAATGTAGTGACCACATGTCAACACATTCAATGTAAAATTTTCCTTTAGGTCATCTTCACATCCTGACAACCACTCAAACACGCACGCTCATTCTGCTTTACAAAAGCCCCTCACATTTCCTTTATGAAACTTTATAAACCTCGAGTGAATCAGATATAAAGATTTATAGTTCAGATCATCTACATCCAAAACCAGATCTTCTGAGATGTTTTATTTGAAGCTTTCTTATGTCAGATGTTAAGCGAGAGTTTATAAAAAACCTTCTACAAACAGGAAGGAAGATATTTTGAAGAAAGTTGGTAAGTAAACAGCAGTGGCACTCATTTACATGCATTAGTTTTGTGTAGTGAATGGTTGCCACTGCTATTCAATTACCAACATTCTTCGAAATATCATCCACTGTGTCCTGCAGAAAATATTCTGGTTGAATAGGCTGAATAATTGTCACAATTATTATTTTATGTGTTAAACACAAAATAGAGTTAACTTTATAAGGACTCCTCGAACATTTCTCCAAATATATTCTCTTGTGTTCTACAGGAAATGTTTGAAATGCTAATGGTTGAATAAATTATGACCATTTTTTGGGCTGAGCTGTCTCTCAAACTTCTCCCTCCTAAGTTTTTGAAACACAAACTTGTCTGTTGTATATTTGAGCTGAAACTTTCAGACAAAGGACAAATTTAACATAACTTCATCTCATTATTTTCATAGACCCTGCAGACCCCCGTGCGTCAGTCTGAAGGTGTCTGTCACGCATGCATAATTTATTTCATCAGACAATGACATACATTATTCAGAGTTATTAGCATGTGATTTGAATTAGGTGAAAGAGTCAGATATGTAGAGTGAATAGATGTAGGTCTCTGACACAATAGTATGTTTGTAGTCTGTGTGCCATAGTCTTGACCTGTTGTCCTCTACTTGTGTCCTAAACAACCAAATGCAGTGTCAGTGATAAACTACACATCAATGTAAAGCTCTATTGAGAGATTGTGTGTTGTTAGTTATCCCCTCCTGCCCTCTGGTGCACAATATTTGAAACGCTGAGATCACAAAGAGGGATTGTCACTAATAATAGTTGCTATATAAGTGTTTTCTAAATGTTTTGACATTTTTTGTTCGAAACAAGGGTTGGCATATGAGCATTAAACATATAACGTTTGTAAAAGACATGGATGTGTGTATTCTGTGATACCCACATTCATATTAAGACATAATCTTTTCTAAATAATGGTGAAATTATGGACAATATTTATTACTTTACTAAAAATATATATATAATTCCAAACAAGGTCCAAACATTAAATTACATCTGGGATAAAGCTTTGTTTTCATATATAATGTTTACCTGTATTCTGTGCATATTAACTTCTTACAAAACACACACACACACACACACACACACACACACACACACACACACACACACACACACACACACACACACACACACACACACACACACACACACACACACACACACACACACACACACACATTTTATTTGTAAATAAAATAAAATGTTTGTTTGTTACATAAACACATATTTGAATGTATTTATAAACATTTAATGTTTTGGCAAAATGCACAGGCATTGTTAACAGAAACTTTTATTTTGGATGCAAATAATCACAAATAATCCGTTTTTCAGACTTAATATTTTACTCACTTATTTTCTTTAAATAATTGTGTATTTATAAATGTTTTAGCAATTATTTTTAGAGGAAATGTGTATGTGATTCATATTCTTCTCTCTCTCTCTCTCTCAGTGCTGGGGTGGGCAGAACAGGAACATTCATCGTCATTGATGCTATGATTGACATGATGTACGCTGAACAGAAGGTTGATGTGTTTGGCTTCGTGTCGAGGATACGAGAGCAGAGATCACAGCTCATTCAGACAGACGTGAGCAGAACAGCTTGATTTATTTTACCCTTATATGTCCCATATGTCACTTCAATGAAGTGTTGTCTTATATTTTCGTGTTTTACAGTTACAGTACTCTTTCATCTATCAAGCTCTTCTGGAGTATTTTCTGTACGGTGACACAGAGCTGGACGTGTCTTCTCTGGAGGGTCATCTGGATAAACTTCACAACACCTCTGCACCGCTCGACCGTGTGGGACTGGAGGAGGAGTTTAAGGTAAGAGACGTCGCCCCTGAAGAATTCTGCAGAAGTGTCCAGCTAGTAACACTGAGTATTTGTAACGCTGTTTTTCAGAAACTTACAAACATGCGTATTATGAAGGAAAACATGAGAACGGGAAACCTGCCTGCCAACATGAAGAAAAACAGAGTTCTTCAGATTATCCCATGTGAGTTTAAATAACCTGTTCACAGACACCGAATAAAATCTGGTTCTAAAAATATGAATTTAGAAATATGTAATTTATGTGCCCTAAGCATTATTAAAGAAATCAGTTTACCTTCATAAAAAATTTACATAAATTGCTTATTTCTGTTTTAAAGAAACTTTATGCACTATGCCTTTTATATCATTTTTTAAATAATTTTCTTTTTTAAATGCTTCTAATTTGTAAGTGTCTCTCGCTAAACGTGTCTTCTACTTATATGTTAATGTTATATTTGAAATGTAAAGTTATTTCGGACATATAACTTCTCATGGCATGAATCAAATGAATAACATCTTTTTATGCATTACTTTTAGATGACTTCAACAGAGTAATCCTATCTATGAAAAGAGGTCAAGAATACACGGATTATATCAATGCATCTTTTATAGATGTAAGTATTTAATGACACTTGTCGTAGCGTTTTAAATTATTGGATATATTTTCAGTATTATATATTATATTTATACAGGGGTACAGACAAAAGGATTACTTCATAGCAACGCAGGGTCCTCTGTCACACACCGTGGAGGATTTCTGGAGGATGGTTTGGGAGTGGAAGTGTCACTCAATCGTAATGCTGACGGAACTACAGGAGCGTGATCAGGTACACAAAACACCACACAACACAACACAAACACACTCACACTCTTTAAGGACTTCGAGAGCATCATTTTCTATTCTTGTGTGTGTTACAGGACAAGTGTTTTCAGTACTGGCCCTCAGAAAACTCAGTGACGTATGGAGACTTCACAGTAGAGATTAAAGGAGACACATTGTGTGACACGTTCAGTCTTAAAGATCTGCTGCTTACATACACACCGGTGAGATATAACACAAATATAAAACAAAGGGACATTTTAAATATTGCAATTAAATTAAATAATACAATTAAATATTGGTATTACTTACTTAAAATTATTGACTTAGATTACTGTTATGTGAAAAATACTTTAATTTTATTATACTGAAAAAAATCAAAATAATATTTTTTAGGATTTGGTATTTAGAACAATGTAATTTTAATAGAAACAATATAAAAAATAGCTGTATTGCTTTAATGTTTGTCTTGTGTGTCTTTATCCTTCTTTTAACCTTGTATGTGTGATCATTTAAAGTTTTCAATCATTACATTTTCAACAAATGTTTAAATCTTTCACAAATCTTGTGCACAGGACAAACACACACGTTTAGTCCGACATTTTCATTTCCACGGCTGGCCGGAGATCGGGATCCCAGCCGAAGGCAAAGGAATGATTGACATCGTGGCATCTGTTCAGAAACAACAGCAGCAGTCAGGCAACCACCCTATAGTCGTCCACTGCAGGTAACACACACACACACGCACGCACGCACGCACGCACGCACGCACGCACGCACACACACACACACACACACACACACACACACACACAGACACACACACACACATTGTGACGAATGTCATGCCTGACTCATGTGAGTTTGTGTTGTGCAGCGCTGGAGCAGGACGGACCGGTACATTTATCGCTCTCAGTAATATTCTGGAGCGTGTGAAAGCTGAAGGTTTGATGGATGTGTTTCAGACGGTGAAGAGTTTACGGATGCAGCGGCCACATATGGTTCAGACAGTGGTCAGTTCATTAAACCCTTCTCACAGAATAACCCTTGTTTCACAATGTATACCAAACTGTTTCTATAATAAGACTATACAAGCATCTTCAGTTTATATCATTGTCTTATAAAAAGTTTTTTACACTTTTGAAATGACTTCATTTAGATGAATTCATTTTTATATTGAAATTCACTTGTAAAGTTCAATCTATTAAGTTTACATGAACTTTAAATAGAAATTAATATATGTAATATGTAAAGTAATATTCATATTTAAATAAATACATTAAATTAATATTATATGATTAAAAAATTATGTTTTGCTTTTATTATGATTTTACTAATATCAGATATTTATAAACACTGTTGTATTTTGTTCCAAAAATGTGCTTTCTAGAATATTTGAGTATTAAGTCTATTAATATTTTTCTCTGTTCTCAGGAACAGTATGACTTCTGCTACAGAGTGGTACAGGACTTTGTCGACATTTTCTCCGACTATGCCAATTTTAAATAATCTAATCTGCCTTAAACATTTGAGTTGTTGGATGCTTTTTTACACACCGGTCGATTAGGATTTTCTACCACGACTGAAAGATAATTCCTCTCTATTTTGCTATGCACTTCTCCTCAGTGTTACTAAAGCCCATATCTATCTGTAATATATAGTGTACTAAGGCTACTAAAGTTTTAAAATTGTAAATTGTCTTCTTTATAACATATTTAAATGGTTTTCTTTTGGTGTCAGATTTTTTTTATTACGACAGATCATTCCAGTTTCTGTTTTTATTGTAAAATAGTGTTCATCTTTGTTTGTTTGTTCAACTAATTATTTTTATTTTTTTAATTTAGGATTTTTAAAGCTGTAGCTGTGATGTATTTATAGACTGTTAAGGACAACCTGCGAGATCGGACATTTATGTGAATGTTTCACACGATTTTATTTATTCAGAGTTGTCTTATGAGAGATCTCATTGTGTCAAAGCATTGTTTTTAATCCCTGTCTTTAACATCGTCCTATCAGCCATCGCAAATGTGAATGTTGTTGTCTTTATGGTTTTAAGCAGCAATTGTTCCCATTAAATGAAGAGGCTATGTGAGATTTGAGTGAATATATGGCAAATGTATGGTTTTTCTTAAGAAAGGAACAAACATATTTACCTTGAAAAATTGACATATAGAGATTATCCTGTACAAAAGAACGAAGAAATGTATCATGTGTCTCAAGATCCTGCCTCTGCCTCCCTGAGAATTTTTTTGAGAAACGATGCACAGGTTTATAAAGCACACACGACTGATTGTTGCCTTGCATAGGGCCAATGATTTACAATAAATGAACAAATGCATTATCAAAAGTCATTGTCTTGCATTTTTGAACACTAAAATCATAAACAATTAATTAGACATTTTAAGAATGCAACGGCCATCTGTATGAAATCTCAAAAATAACATGATAATACCATCTGATGCCATCATGTGCCACGATTAAAGTCAAGTTTATTTCAATAATACTTCTCACAACATTGCTCCAGAGTATCTCAATAGAAAAAACACATTGAAATATAAGGGAAATAAGCAGTTTAGGTATAAATAAAAATTACATTTACAAAAAGAAATGTATTAATAGGAAATTGGTATTATTTATCTAATTGTGGTTATGAAGGATATAGATAGAATAAAGTTAATACACTATATTGCCAAACGCATTGACTCACATATGAACTTTAGTGACATCCTCTAATCCATAGGGTTCAATATGATGTCAGTCCACCCTATATAACAGCTTTAACTCTTCTGGGAAGGTTGTCCACAAGGTTTAGGAGTGTGATTATGGGATTTTTTCACCATTCTTCCAGAAGAACATTTGTGAGGTCACACTTGTGTTGGATGAGAAGACCTGACTCTCAGACTCGGTTCTGATTCATCTCAAAGGTGTTTAAGATCAGGACTCCAAACATGTTCATCCACACCAGACTCTGTCATTCATGTCTATATGGATCATGTTTTGTGTACTGATGTCATATTGGAAGATGAAGGGTTCAGATCCAAACTCTTCCCATGAAGTTGGGAGCATGGAATTGTCTAAAATGTCTTGAAGCATTCAGAGTGATTGAAACATCTGATTTGCATTTTTTGGATGTGTGAGAGAATATGTTTGGCAATAAAGAGCACTTTTTCTATTTAATTGTACAAACACATTTCTACAGACATCATCTGCTGGCATCTGGTGGACATGATTGGCATTGTTTGTTAATGCAGGAACTCATGAGTCTTGGTTATAATAAACCAGTTTGCTGGGCTTGAAGAGCCAGACCACAGAACTGAATAAAATAAAATAAATTTTAAAGTTTATTAAATTAAGATTTTAGCTTATTATCATTATTAAAATGATTAAAAACTAAATAATTATTAAAAATAATTAAAATAAAACTTCTATTAATTATTATGATTATTTATTTTGTGTGCTATTAACCCTACTTAAACTACATTTTATTGTGCTTTTCCATTTTATTTTGATTTTATATCATGTTTTATGTTGCATATTATATTACAATATATATATTTATATATATATATAACAAATATAAATGAATGCATGAGAAAAAACATTTAAAACTGTTCAGCTGTGTTTCCTGTTTCCGCCATCAGGTGTCGCTGTTTCGTTGTTGTCTGATAACCCTGCACGAGTTCTGCTGAAACATGGTTTAAAGTAACTTTGTTTGACTTCTTAGGCTGTTTATCCTCCAGACACAAATAAAGAACATTATACTGACTTAAACAAGAAAGATAAGTGTGTTTTACTTCATGTGGAGCCTCGCAGACTGTGATGATGTCATAAGAGAAGTGAACAAAACATCAAACATCTTAGGTGAGTTTTATTTGTTTGTTTCAATCAGGTTGGGTGAATCTCTCACATGTCCCAGACAGCAGCACAGGTAACTTTACGTCTGTAAAACATTAACTAAAGATCTGTAGATCTGTAAAACATTAACTAAAGATCTGTAGATCTGTAAAACATCAACTAAAGATCTGTAGATCTGTAAAACATTAACTAAAGATCTGTAGATCTGTAAAACATCAACTAAAGATCTGTAGATCTGTAAAACATCAACTAAAGATCTGTAGATCTGTAAAACATCAACTAAAGATCTTTAGATCTGTAAAACATCAACTAAAGATCTGGAGATCTGTAAAACATCAACTAAAGATCTGTAGATCTGTAAAACATCAACTAAAGATCTGGAGATCTGTAAAACATCAACTAAAGATCTGTAGATCTGTAAAACATCAACTAAAGATCTGTAGATCTGTAAAACATCAACTAAAGATCTGTAGATCTGTAAAACATCAACTAAAGATCTGTAGATCTGTAAAACATCAACTAAAGATCTGGAGATCTGTAAAACATCAACTAAAGATCTGTAGATCTGTAAAACATCAACTAAAGATCTGGAGATCTGTAAAACATCAACTAAAGATCTGTAGATCTGTAAAACATCAACTTAAGATCTGTTGATCTGTAAAACATCAACTAAAGATCTGGAGATCTGTAAAACATCAACTAAAGATCTGTAGATCTGTAAACATCAACTAAAGATCTTTAGATCTGTAAAACATTAACTAAAGATCTGGAGATCTGTAAAACATCAACTAAAGATCTTTAGATCTGTAAAACATCAACTAAAGATCTGTAGATCTGTAAAACATTAACTAAAGATCTGTAGATCTGTAAAACATCAACTAAAGATCTGTAGATCTGTAAAACATCAACTAAAGATCTGTAGATCTGTAAAACATCAACTAAAGATCTTTAGATCTGTAAAACATCAACTAAAGATCTGGAGATCTGTAAAACATCAACTAAAGATCTGTAGATCTGTAAAACATCAACTAAAGATCTGTAGATCTGTAAAACATCAACTAAAGATCTTTAGATCTGTAAAACATCAACTAAAGATCTGTAGATCTGTAAAACATCAACTAAAGATCTGTAGATCTGTAAAACATCAACTAAAGATCTGGAGATCTGTAAAACATCAACTAAAGATCTGTAGATCTGTAAAACATCAACTAAAAATCTGTAGATCTGTTAAACATCAACTAAAGATCTGGAGATCTGTAAAACATCAACTTAAGATCTGTAGATCTGTAAAACATCAACTAAAGATCTGGAGATCTGTTAAACATCAACTAAAGATCTGGAGATCTGTAAAACATCAACTTAAGATCTGTAGATCTGTAAAACATCAACTAAAGATCTGGAGATCTGTAAAACATCTGCTAAAGATCTGGAGATCTGTAAAACATCAACTAAAGATCTGTAGATCTGTAAAACATCAACTTAAGATCTGTAGATCTGTAAAACATCAACTAAAGATCTGTAGATTTGTAAAACATCTGCTAAAGATCTGGAGATCTGTAAAACATCAACTAAAGATCTGTAGATCTGTAAAACATCAACTAAAGATCTGTAGATCTGTAAAACATCAACTAAAGATCTGTAGACCTGTAAAACATCAACTAAAGATCTGTAGATCTGTAAAACATCAACTAAAGATCTGTAGATCTGTAAAACATCAACTAAAGATCTGTAGATCTGTAAAACATCAACTAAAGACCTGTAGATCTGTAAAACATCAACTAAAGATCTGTAGATCTGTAAAACATCAACTAAAGATCTTTAGATCTGTAAAACATCAACTAAAGATCTGGAGATCTGTAAAACATCAACTAAAGATCTGGAGATCTGTAAAACATCAACTAAAGATCTGTAGATCTGTAAAACATCAACTAAAGATCTGTTGATCTGTAAAACATCAACTAAAGATCTGTAGATCTGTAAAACATCAACTAAAAATCTGTAGATCTGTTAAACATCAACTAAAGATCTGGAGATCTGTAAAACATCAACTAAAGATCTGGAGATCTGTAAAACATCAACTTAAGATCTGTAGATTTGTAAAACATCTGCTAAAGATCTGGAGATCTGTAAAACATCAACTAAAGATCTGGAGATCTGTAAAACATCAACTAAAGATCTGTAGATCTGTAAAACATCTACTAAAGATCAGTTGATCTGTAAAACATCAACTAAAGATCTCGAGATCTGTAAAACATAAACTAAAGATCTGGAGATCTGTAAAACATCAACTAAAGATCTGGAGATCTTTAAAACATCAACTTAAGATCTGTAGATCTGTAAAACATCAACTAAAGATCAGTTGATCTGTAAAACATCTACTAAAGATCTGTAGATCTGTAAAACATCAACTAAAGATCTTTAGATCTGTAAAACATCAACTAAAGATCTTTAGATCTGTAAAACATCAACTAAAGATCAGTTGATCTGTAAAACATCAACTAAAGATCTGTATATCTGTAAAACATCATTTAAAGATCAGTTGATCTGTAAAACATCAACTAAAGATCTGTAGATCTGTAAAACATCAACTAAAGATCTGTTGACCTGTAAAACATCAACTAAAGATCTGTAGATCTGTAAAACATCAACTAAAGATCTGTTGACCTGTAAAACATCAACTAAAGATCTTTAGATCTGTAAAACATCAACTAAAGATCTTTAGATCTGTAAAACATCAACTAAAGATCTTTAGATCTGTAAAACATCAACTAAAGATCTGTTGATCTGTAAAACATCAACTAAAGATCTGGAGATCTGTAAAACATCAACTAAAGATCTGGAGATCTGTAAAACATCAACTAAAGATCTGTTGATCTGTAAAACATCTACTAAAGATCTGGAGATCTGTAAAACATCAACTAAAGATCTGGAGATCTGTAAAACATCAACTAAAGATCTGTAGATCTGTAAAACATCAACTAAAGATCTTTAGATCTGTAAAACATCAACTAAAGATCAGTTGATCTGTAAAACATCAACTAAAGATCTGTAGATCTGTAAAACATCAACTAAAGATCTGTTGACCTGTAAAACATCAACTAAAGATCTGTTGATCTCTAAAACATCAACTAAAGATCTGTTGATCTGTAAAACATCTACTAAAGATCTGGAGATCTGTAAAACATCAACTAAAGATCTGTAGATCTGTAAAACATCAACTAAAGATCTTTAGATCTGTAAAACATCAACTAAAGATCTGTAGACCTGTAAAACATCAACTAAAGATCTGTAGATCTGTAAAACATCAACTAAAGATCTTTAGATCTGTAAAACATCAACTAAAGATCTGTAGACCTGTAAAACATCAACTAAAGATCTGTAGATCTGTAAAACATCAACTAAAGATCTTTAGATCTGTAAAACATCAACTAAAGATCTGTAGACCTGTAAAACATCAACTAAAGATCTGTAGATCTGTAAAACATCAACTAAAGATCTTTAGATCTGTAAAACATCAACTAAAGATCTGTAGACCTGTAAAACATCAACTAAAGATCTGTAGATCTGTAAAACATCATTTAAAGATCTGTAGATCTGTAAAACATCAACTAAAGATCTGGAGATCTGTAAAACATCAACTAAAGATCTTTAGATCTGTAAAACATCAACTAAAGATCTGTAGATCTGTAAAACATCAACTAAAGATCTGGAGATCTGTAAAACATCAACTAAAGATCTTTAGATCTGTAAAACATCAACTAAAGATCTGTAGATCTGTAAAACATCAACTAAAGATCTGTAGATCTGTAAAACATCAACTAAAGATCTGTAGATCTGTAAAACATCAACTAAAGATCTGTAGATCTGTAAAACATCAACTAAAGATCTGGAGATCTGTAAAACATCAACTAAAGATCTGTAGATCTGTAAAACATCAACTTTAGATCTGTAGATCTGTAAAACATCAACTAAAGATCTTTATATCTGTAAAACATCAACTAAAGATCTGTAGATCTGTAAAACATCAACTAAAGATCTGTAGATCTGTAAAACATCAACTAAAGATCTGTAGATCTGTAAAACATCAACTAAAGATCTGTAGATCTGTAAAACATCAACTAAAGATCTGGAGATCTGTAAAACATCTGCTAAAGATCTTTAGATCTGTAAAACATCAACTAAAGATCTGGAGATCTGTAAAACATCAACTAAAGATCTGTAGATCTGTAAAACATCAACTAAAGATCTGGAGATCTGTAAAACATCAACTAAAGATCTGTAGATCTGTAAAACATCAACTAAAGATCTGGAGATCTGTAAAACATCTATTAAAGATCTGTTGATCTGTAAAACATCAACTAAAGATCTGTAGATCTGTAAAACATCAACTAAAGATCTGTAGATCTGTAAAACATCATTTAAAGATCTGTAGATCTGTAAAACATCAACTAAAGATCTGGAGATCTGTAAAACATCAACTAAAGATCTTTAGATCTGTAAAACATCAACTAAAGATCTGTAGATCTGTAAAACATCAGCTAAAGATCTGTAGATCTGTTAAACATCAACTAAAGATCTGGAGATCTGTAAAACATCAACTAAAGATCTGGAGATCTGTAAAACATCAACTAAAGATCTGTAGATCTCTAAAACATCAACTAAAGATCTGTAGATCTGTAAAACATCAACTAAAGATCTGGAGATCTGTAAAACATCAACTAAAGATCTGTAGATCTGTAAAACATCAACTAAAGATCTGGAGATCTGTAAAACATCAACTAAAGATCTGGAGATCTGTAAAACATCAACTAAAGATCTGGAGATCTGTAAAACATCAACTAAAGATCTGTAGATCTGTAAAACATCAACTAAAGATCTGGAGATCTGTAAAACATCAACTAAAGATCTGGAGATCTGAAAAAGTCTACACCTAACCCACTTAAACCTCTTTCCAAACCTTCTCACTCTTTTTACATAAAACAAAAAATTAAACATTTTTCTTTCTTACAGGTTTTATCTTGCCTTGTGTAACTTAAGAAACTCATTGTAGCACTTGTTCACCCATTTTTATCGCTACTATTTACTGCTTCATCGTCTCCTTGATTCTTTGTAAGTCGCTTTCGATAAATGCGTCTGCCAAATGCTTAAATGTCAATTTAAATTAAGAAAACAATATAATCAAATCCAAATAGTTGTCACAATTGTGTCACATTCAGTCTTTCCTCACTTTTTATAATTTCTATGTTACTTATTATTTAGTAATGATATTCTTATATTATTTATTTGTTTTTATTGAGTTAAATATGATTCTGGAAATATTAATATTTATTAATTATTTATTAATTTGTTAACTCATCTTCCTGAATCTTTTTGCATTTGCTTGTAAATTATTATTCATTTTCTTTTTCTTCATAAGCACATGATTAAGTTTAAAATGTTCATCAGTTAAACGTAGACCTTGTCCTGCGACCTTTGTTTTTCCTGTTGGGTTTGATTTAAAAAAATATATATAATCACGATTAGTTGGCTTAAAGTTGAAGTAATTTCTTTTTTAACATGACCACACATTTCCTTTATAAATGAGGTAATAAAAAGATTAATTCTTAGATTAATACATAAAATCACCTTACTATTCAACCCAATAACAAATAATAGAAAAAAAGATAAAATAACATATGAATACATAGATTCAATTAAATAATATCTATCAAATCAAATATCAAATAAATAATTATAGATATAAAACTTTTACATTTTAACTTTTGATTGTTCTGTTTTCATAAATATTGAAAAACTGATTAAGTGCGACCCATATCAACCCAAATCCTGGGATGTTTCACCCAACCATTGTGTGTTGAAACAACCGAGGATTTTTTAGAAAGTAAAAACCTCAAACAGCGGTTTGTAATTAAAGAAAGGTTTTGTCATGGTCATGTTCTTTCACACTTTGCGAAGGACAGCATTTCGTTTAGTATCTGTATTCCAAACCATCCCCGAACAAACTGTTCACCTGTTTGACACTTGTTATGATAAATACATTTTGTTCATTTTGTTCTTTTAGAATATATGTTATATACAACGAAGAATACTCTCAGATGTCTATACTTTGGTCGTAAAATATGTTGTTGACCTTGATGGTGAAGCCACTGAGGCATCATGGTTCCTAAACATCACGTGAACGCAGATGTTTGGGCCGTCTTTTGTAAATGAATAAGAGATCATCTTTGGGTTATCTCACATTCCAATTAAACATAAGTTATATGTGGAAATGATTCAGGAGGAAAGCTTTTTCTTGGCTGTTCCATTCAAACACAATTGGTTTTGCCTTCCTATCACGCATGTGTATGTATTGTGTGTATGTCTCTCTCTCTCTCTTTCTTTCTCTCTCTCCGTCTGGAGTTCTCACTCTAATGTGTTCCTCAGAAGTGTGACTGCTTGTAGGTCGTCTGAAGTCAGAACGGCTCCCTCGACGGCGGACCTTGCTTCATTAAACCGCATCTGTAATTGCCCGACTCCAACACAAAACGCCTCGTATCTGTACATTTGCAAATTTCATTTAACCTTAGTCTCTCCTTTCTTACCCCCGGTGGATAATCACTTTGTTTACCACAAATTAAACTCGGCCTGATTGTTTACCAGCCTCAGAGTCCCACCACATTTCTACAACTCGCCTTTATTTATTTCGATAATCGCTGAGCGGGGAGCCGTGTATGTGCCGCGCGCTCATCTACATGAAAATTGTACAATTAACTTTTGATTAACCAGCTTGTTCGTTTCTTCGCCGTTTCTCCCGGCGCTCTGCCGTGTAATGGCTGGTCTGAATTTTAATAAACGCCTTTATATTGCGAGCGGCCCTTCCTTTGACTGGGATGAATGCGACGGAGCCGGCACAGCGTTGAACAAACGCTCGCTAGAACAATAGCGCAGGCTGCCAGTTTGTGGTATCATCTTTAAGTATGCAAGGATGAAAGCGCGCGCATTTGTCCATCAAACAACAAGAAAAGAAGCCACTAATTCACATGGCACAAAGTCAAGTGGTTTTCGAGGGCTCGCGCCACACGCTCCCCCCTACATCGGAGCACGTATGCGTGTGCGCGCTTCTGAGGGACATGAGGTCCTCCCTGAAATCCTCCATCACGGAACGCACTTATCTACAACAATTAGAGGGCACAATAACTGAAGAATGACTTTTTGTTGTGCCCTGGCTGCATGCGACAGCAGCGGAGAGCGATAACGTCGTCTGGAGACCGAGCCAAAGTCTCCTCAGACTTCGGCCGCGGCTGCAGACCTCGATTATTCTCTCCGCGGCCTGCGGCGCTGAAAGGTTGCACTTTTGTCCCGCCGAATGAACGGCGTCCTCGCAAGCTTCTTCCGGGAGATGACGAGTCCCTTTGAGGGGATGAACAATAGAAGTGGATTTGAAATACTTTTGTAAACAGGATGGTAAACATGCGATGCAAAATCGCATCTTTTATCTGGGCTCTTGAAGAAGCTGGGAAAGGTCAACGATTACAGAGAACAACACAACCGCGATTCAGACACTTAATGAAGTTTTTCATTTTAGTCGAATGAGCGATCTTTGATTTAACGTCTGGTTGTAAATGACAGCAATAATTATGATGAACAGCTTTTTACACTTTAAGATGATTTTATTGTTGTATAAATGTATATTCTGTTATTATATCTAGAATAATGTGTAAAGAATATGCAGTTTGACATGAATGCAGCGTTGCATTGTGGGAGACAGAACTTCTCACTTTACGCTTTGTTGAACAGCATTACATTAGTCAAAGTTGAAGGTTACCTCCCTAGGAAATGTGCATACTCAGCATTTATTATTCGTACTATATTTTCTTTATATTATACAAGGGTGGAACACAAATTTTGCATACATCTGGTTAGCATGATTAATTTAAATTAAGATATAAAAAAAAAAACACTTGTGAAGGGAGTGTGTCAAAAACGCAGCCTTTAAATATGGTTTACTATACAGGTTACAGTATATGGTACTGTATAAATATACACATAATACACGTATAGTATAAATAGTGAAATATAATGTAAAATGTGCTGCTTATTAGGGAATACAGAGTGAGATGAGTTTTATGGTATATATGTATAGAGTAGTGTATAGTTTCAATAAGAGGCAATGGGTAGTTTTATGTCATAGTTGTGTGTAGTGTTATGACTTTATAATGGCAGTGATCAGTGATGTAGTTGTCACTGCTCACACAGTGTTTGTGTGTCTGCTTTTGTACCCGTTTCTTACAGTCTTCTCTTTCTTCAGGAAAAGAGAAAGAGAGAGTAAAAAAGTGTAAATAACAACGAAAGAAATCGTGAGTTCTTAAGACATGGGGCCGATCCGTTGGGGAAAAGCCCAGAAAGAGTGTCAGACAGCGGGAAACACAGTACGAACAGCAGCTGAGGAAGATAAAACAAGCTTTGTGCTTTTGTGTTTCTCACTGATGGCTGCCAACGTGGCCTGAGTTTCAGGAGAAACAGAAATATCCGATGGGTCATGCGCTGGATAATGAAAGAAGCGCATTCGGGGACATGTTAGAAAGCAAGGTGATTCTCCGTCTCACGGGACGACATTTCAAGATCCGGGCCGAAGCCTTTGAGGAGAAACCGAGACACGAGGTCGATCTATAGTTTATAAACTGACCGAAATGATTTGCATTCAAATGAGATTTGAGGAGAGCGTTTGACAGAGGAGATGACACGAGCCAGCCGTCCCTCTGCATCGCAGAAACGCCGCTCTCCTGCCCTGTTTGTCATCTCTTACCTCTCTTTTACAACTCGAGACAAAAAGACGAGCGTTCGGATGACAACGTGACGCCGCAGTCGAGGCGAGTCTCGTGGAAGAGGTGCTTTGCAAGTTTTAGCCGCATGAATAATTCCGTATGTGAGCTTGTTGTCGCTCTACTGGATGTATTTTTCAAAAATCTTAAGCGCGTGTTCGCCTGGTGTTCTCATGCCACTTTGTTCAAGCCAAATACACATTCGAGAGACGCAAATTAGGGGCCCACCAAGTTAGCGCCAAAGGAAGAGAGACAGAAAAAGCAAAAGGCAACATTTGGGCGGCCATCCAAGGCCCTGCTAAGAGGCCATTGTTCGCTCGCGAGAGCCGCGGGGCTGGGAGGAAGATACGGGGGATTTAGCGACATGACTTGAAGCAGGGCTGCGGGAGTGAGAGGATTGGGGGATGACCAGATTAACGTGTCGGCCTGGAAGCTTCCCGTCAACTTTATCTCCTCCTGCATGGCAGTCGTAACAAAGAGAACAACCTCAGTGCTTAAGGCCATGAAGCA
>CM065661.1:1822069-1933036 GCA_033220385.1 Triplophysa yarkandensis | reverse complement strand
TTTAATACTATATATAACACATAATATAATTGTAGAAACAACACATTGCGATCAAGAGGAAAACAAAATAAAAAATTATTCAGATTGTTCTGAATATTTTGTGACTTATGACAAAAAATAACCAAATATTTGGGTTCAGTACATAGTATAAACCTTTTCTAAGGGCTGCTGAAGGAATCTGATAACAGTGTGGAGCAGTGCCATCACTCATCTTCATTGAGTAACATGTTCGGAACACCTTTGGAGATGGGAAATTCTCTGCCAGACTCAGGACACTGTAAAGATCCCTCTACAACCTCGACCTGAGAGCAAAAGAACACAGAACTAAACCATTAATACAAACATTTGATATTAGGTTCTTTAATCATTTGAAATATACTGTGTGAATCAACGCTTAAATATAACTGATCTTTGATTTAAAAACACAAAATGTTTACTTTGAAAAAGAACATTACTATATAAGGCAGACAGCTGCTTTCTTACCTCAAGGAGAATTTTGTGAACTTTGCGCAGAAAATCTTCATCGTTTTCATAGTTTGCTATGAGGGTGATCGGCAGATCTTGAGAATGTCCAAGCTGTGAGAAAAAACTCATTATATCCTCATAAACAAAATTGTAAAAGTAATTATTTTAGGTTCAATGTATAGTTCCCCAATATATACAAATATATATTAACTCATGCTACTGTTGTTTCAAATATGTAAACACAGAGAAAGATGTTTAACATTATTGGAACATATCAACAGGGGACAGGGAATCATGGCCTAGTGGTTAGAGAGTTTGACCCCTAACCCTAGAGTTATGGTCCAAGTCTCGGACCGGCGTGTGTGTGTTCAATGCTGTGTGTGTGTTCAATGCTGTGTATGTGTTAACTGCTGTGTGTGTGTGTGTGTGTGTGTGTGTGTTCACTGCTGTGTGTGTGTGTGTGTTCACTGCTGTGTGTGTGTGTGTGTTCACTGCTGTGTGGGTGTTCAATGCTGTGTGTGTTCACAGTTTGTGCGTCTGTTCATTGCTGTGTGTGTTGACGGTGGGGTGTATGTTCACAGTTGGTGTGTGTGTGTTCATTGCTGTGTGTGTTCACGGTTGGTGTGTGTGTTCAATGCTGTATGTGTTCACGGTTGGTGTGTGTGTTCAATGCTGTGTGTGTTCATGGTTGGTGCGTGTGTTCAATGCTGTGTGTGTTCACGGTTGGTGTGTGTGTTCAATACTGTCTGTGTTCACGGTTGGTGTGTGTGTTCAATGCTGTGTGTGTTCACGGTTGGTGTGTGTGTTCAATACTGTCTGTGTTCACGGTTGGTGTGTGTGTTCAATGCTGTCTGTGTTCACGGTTGGTGTGTGTGTTCAATGCTGTGTGTGTTCACGGTTGGTGTGTGTGTTCAATGCTGTGTGTGTTCACTGTTGGTGTGTGTGTTCAATGCTGTGTGTGTTCACGGTTGGTGTGTGTGTTCAATGCTGTGTGTGTTCACGGTTGGAGTGTGTGTTCAATGCTATGTGTGTTCACGGTTGGTGTGTGTGTGTTCAATGCTCTGTGTGTTCACGGTTGGTGTGTGTGTTCAATGCTGTGTGTGTTCACGGTTGGAGTGTGTGTTCAATGCTATGTGTGTTCACGGTTGGTGTGTGTGTGTTCAATGCTCTGTGTGTTCACGGTTGGTGTGTGTGTGTTCAATGCTGTGTGTACACGGTTGGTGTGTGTGTTCAATGCTCTGTGTGTTCAATGCTGTGTGTGTCTAGGTTGGTGTGTGTGCTCAATGCTTTGTGTGTTCACAGTTGGTGTGTGTGCTCAATGCTTTGTGTGTTCACAGTTGGTGTGTGTGTTCAATGCTGTGTGTGTTCACGGTTGTTGTTTATGTTCACGGTTGGTGTGTGTGTTCAATGCTGTGTGTGTTGACGGTTGGTGTGTGTGTTCACTGTTGGTGTGTGTGTTGACGGTTGGTGTGTGTGTTCACTGTTGGTGTGTGTGTTGACGGTTGGTGTGTGTGTTCAATGCTTTGTGTGTTCACGTTTGGAGTCTATGTTCAATGCTGTGTGTGTTGACGGTTGGTGTGTGTGTTCACGTTTGGAGTCTATGTTCAATGCTGTGTGTGTTTACGGTTGGTGTGTGTGTTCAATGCTGTGTGTGTTCACGGTTGGTGTGTGTGTTCAATGCTGTGTGTGTTGACGGTTGGTGTGTGTGTTCAATGCTGTGTGTGTTCACGGTTGGTGTGTGTGTTCAATGCTGTGTGTGTTCACGGTTGTTGTTTATGTTCACGGTTGGTGTGTGTGTTCACTGTTGGTGTGTGTGTGTTCACGGTTGGTGTGTGTGTTCACGGTTGGTGTGTGTGTTCGTTGGTGTGTGTGTTCAATGCCTTGTGTGTTCACGGTTGGAGTCTATGTTCAATGCTGTGTATGTTCAATGCTGTGTGTGTTCAATGCTGTGTGTGTTCAATGCTGTGTGTGTTCAATGCTGTGTGTGTTCACGGTTGGTGTGTGTGTTCAATGCTGTGTGTGTTCAATGCTGTGTGTGTTCACGGTTGGTGTGTGTGTTCAATGCTGTGTGTGTTGACGGTTGGTGTGTGTGTTCAATGCTGTGTGTGTTCACTGTTGTTGTTTATGTTCACTGTTCGTGTGTGTGTGCACTTTGGATGTGTTAAATCTAAGTATCGGTCACCATATTTGGCTGTATGTCACATGACTAAATGTCTAAGTGAAATATCAGCAAAATATTATTACATATTTTTGGTTCTGTCGAACCCTAAGAGAGATATTTTTACAAATGTTCACCGGGTAAAACAGCTCTGGGTCATTTCATCTACCATGGTAGACCATGGGGTCCAAGCACTGTTGGGTTACAAGCATTCTTCCAAATATCTTTCTGTGCAATCATGCACTCTTGGACATGTTTGGAACAATTGAAGTGTAGTTGATGACAGACTGATCATGTTTGTGTGAATAAACCTCAAGAACATGTAGACTGACCACATCAGCTGCCTGGACCAAAGCTCCCCACTCCAGTTTAGGAATCATACGAGCAACAAACTGAGGATTAAAGTCAACCTCGTTCACCTTCACCTCTGTGGCCTTCATGAAAACAACATCACAGACATAACAACAGTTAATACATTACTACAAACACAGCACGTGACTTCTGTGGTGAACTCATGCATTTAAACCACAGAAACACAAACATGTGTCCAGTTTTCTGAGGATTTCTCCTGCAAACTTACTTTAATGATTAAAGGATAGCCTTTAGTGACGCCTTTCACGTGTGAAGTTAGCATGTTATGCGTTAACAGCTTCATTTCGACAGAATAGAGTCAAATATCTCTACAATAGATCACAAAACCGGATCAGAGAAACATAACAACCGCATGTGCGTGGAGACTCAGCTGTGTGCGACGGGAAAACAAGCACGGAGGGAAACACGCAGCAGCTCGTTTTAGTTCCGGGGGACACATTTCAAAGTAACACCCACTGATAACTTTTATTAAAACTTTGCTTTTTATGTGTATGTGTAGAACAAAGTTTAATAAAGTTTTTATATGTTGCTTTTTTTCTTGTTGTTTTCAGTAAAGCACAACAAAGACACTTCAGAGAACTTTAAAGAGGAGATAAATGTGGAACTTTTTCGGAGGCCGCGTCTAAAACGATGATGTTTAAAAATTAAATAATGGGATACTTCACCCTCACATTGCTTACTTATATATGTTTCAGTGTATTTTAAGAAATGTTTCGGTGGGTTTTGTTGTATTTTAACTAGTGTTCTTCAAAATATCTTTTGTGTGGCACAACTAAGAAAATCTTTGGGGTGACCCGGGGACAAATATTCTGAAATATGCTTTAAATTTAAATCACAAACTATTTATTTATATTAACAATGTTTCATGCCAAATCACTATATTTTCTTGTTTGAAATGCTCTTCAAGATGCCTTTTTTCCCAAAACTTTATAAACCCTGAACCTGTTTTTAGCCTAAATACAATATCCTCTCGACCAATCAACATTTCCAATTAGTTTTCCAATCAGTGTATGTTTGTGTTCAAAAAATATTTACAAAAGTGCACCAAAATATGGTGAGAATATTTGATTTATTCTAGGACACGTTCGCCATCCATTCGTAGTTCCTCCAGCTTTGCCATTTTGTGCCCCTTGGGTTGGCACAAACACCCGGATCTCCGACACCGGGTTTGAGAACGTTCCTTCCATAACTTCAAAGAACTCAAAGACTCACAGAGGAACTTTTAAAGCGGAAGGCTTGTTGGTTATGAAAGGGAAATCGTTGTTACTATTTTGAAATGAACATGAACGTATGTTTTTGATAGGTTGACGTGCTAAGAAACTTGTGCACACACTGCGGTTTGGAACCCGCTGGATCTCACAGTGACCTCTCGTTTAGATTGTTAAATAAAATGACATTTGCATTTACGTTTAGGCATTTAGCAGACGCTTTTATCCAAAGCGACTCACAAATAGTCGAGGAGACGATGAAGCAGTGAATACAACAATCGGTGTACGAGTGCTACAACCAAGTTACACAAAGTGAGATCAAACCTGTAGGGGAGAAAAAGGTTAAGGGTTATTTTATTTATTCTTTTAAATATAGTCGGTTAGAAAAGAAGGTACTCCGGGTGGATAGGTGTAGCCGGAGAGGATCAGTTTTAGGTGTTTTTTAAAGGAGGCCGAGTCCGCCAAGCGTGATGCAAGAGGCAGATCGGTCCACCATCGAGGAATGAAAATCAAGGTCGACATGTCATCCTGTAATGAAGAGATCTTTGAGAAGATATGCACTCTTACCGGACTTACTTTATAAAGTATCGCATTATTATACCTCTATATCAAATGTATTATTACTTATTTTGGTTATCACGTTCGACGTTTCTGTGAGCAAAAGACGGCTGGGGTGCGATCATGCGCCCCTGTGTCCGGAGTTGAGAGGCCTTTGCTGATTTGTTATTATCATGGAAACACATGCCCGGTGACATCATTTATGAGTTTGCTGATCATCTTGGGAAACACACAAATCTAAGGGTACCAAAACAGGTAGCATGTCTCCCTATGAAGGACGCTTGGGAGAACCATCTCAAGCTGATGTAGATCTGGCCAGAAGAGGAAAGCTGAACGTGTCTTCACCTCGGCTGCCGAGTAAAAGACGGTGGCAGATCTTCATGGACATCCAGTTACAGGATCTTCTGAGCGTGACCAGATTGATGAAGGAAATCTCAAAGATTACCAAGATGTTTTGAGGAACCCAACATGTGTACCTCAGCTGGCTGGAAAAGCCTAAGCTTTTAGATCAGCTGTTTGCTGAGATTAAACAAAACAGCTACTTTCTGAAGATATTGTCACCATCAAAGCAGCTTTTTCATATGAGAAACATCATTCTTCATTATAATGAACACGAGAATAACAAAGCCATCAACCAGATGGGCGATCTGCGTTGAGTTAATCTAAATTGTACTTATATAGAGATGAAACTCTCATAATGTTGTTATAAAACTTGTGTATTGGATTAAAAAAAATTATACCAATGCGTTGTTTAACGTTTTGTTTTGTATAAAATTGAATGTCGATCTGTTGAATTGTGTTCTTTGACTTTCATTCTGTCTCAGTAAAATACAAAAACTTGACACGTCCACTTTTAGGACATTTGTTCAAATTAAGCGGTTTTCTGTTAAACACACATTAGCCATAAATGATGACTATAAATGACATTGGATAATGCATCAAAAGAGCAGACAAGAACTACAATATACATACTATAACTTATATAATAATATATTCAATAAGGAAAAGGTAAAGATAGGACAGAAAAGCATTTTTTACCTTTGAGGATTTGAACACCAGGAATTGTTCTAAATGCACAATTTTATTTTTTTGTATTAATTTGTTTTACACATCGTCTTGGTACTATACAGGTAATTCTTACAGCGTATTAATATAATTACAGAAGAAATAAACATACACTGGTAGCTATGAATCATATAGCCAGCCAGTCACCGCAATGTTACAACCATCAATACACAAACATGCATGCTCACACACACCCACTCAGAATACACACACACACACACACACACACACACACACACACACACACACACACACACACACACACACACACACACACACACACACACACACACACACACACACACACACACACACACACACACACACACACACACACACACACACACACACACACACACACACACACACACACACACACACACACACACACACACACACACACACACACACACACACACACACACACACACACACACACACACACACACACACACACACACACACACACACACACACACACAAAGTATCCCATAATTCTCTTTCCTCACATGTTATGCATTTCGAAAATGGGCCCCATCAATGCTCACCCTCGTATTAACATTTCATCAGCCATTATAACAAATATGAAATAAAATATTTAAAACACATAGGAAGGCAAGTAAAGAAATGAAAGCAAGCGTGTTTCATTGTGGAGTAAATTACAAAATAAAAGTTCAGCTCACAAATGTGTCATCATGTATGATTATATTTTAGCCCAAAATCAAGAATTTATTTTTAGTTTTAAGCAAAGCCTGTTTTGAGTTCAGCTCTGATTGATTGAGTTTCATTTAAATGTTATACAAGAAAAAAAATCTAATATTATACTGTTGTAAAACTGTTATGATGATTATTCCCTTTAAACAATATTGTAGCCCAATAGTTGTTCCACTATAATACAACTTCATAAGTTAGTATTACATCATGTGGAATCACCATTGAAAATGGATGTAAAACTGGTCAATGCATTGTGTTAAAAAGTAACGATATGGAGAAGTGCATTGCAAACATTGCAATGGCCCAAAATATGCCTAATGTTATCAAACAATGATTTTGGGGTTAAATGTTTGCCAGACATGTTCACGAGGAAAGCCAATATAATCACATTGTTGATAAAGAGACAGAAAGCCTTAGAAAGGGAAAGTCTTTATAATGTGAATGAAGTAGAATTATGGCACTAGGACATCAGGAAATCAGACTGTGATTAAAACACAATCATAGAACAAACAACCACTTCACTAGTGTTAAAAGAACAAATATATAAACTAAGGCCACCTCAATATAGTCATTGAATGAGTACTTTACCTTCCTTAAAGTTTGTAATACTTTAGAGAAAATATTGATTCGCCCATATGCTGAATGAGAAGAAGACGAGCTCACTGGTAAACAGTGTTACACACTGATATGATTGCATACTTAATACATTAAGATGAAGGTGTTCTGAGAGCTCCGAAGTGCAAAACCAAACCATTTGCATTGTACGAAACAAAGTGTGCAACTGTGTTCAAAATGTTCTAGTTTGTTGTCCTTCGTTTTTGCATTGGTGCTCATGGACAAACTCCCATTCATACTCGTACATTCACTCACACTTCAATCATAATAACAAAAATCTGACTTCAATCTCTGTCAATCTTATTCTTGGCCGTCTTCGGTGCGCCATTTCAAGAAGTCCTCTTTGCGAGCATCTGGTTTGATTTGGTTCCTCATGCCTCCGAGCAGGTTGGAAGTGGCCTCAGACGCAACTATTAGGGGACGGACGACGGTGGGCGGGATTTGCCGTAAAACTCCGCCCACAGCTCCGGGAAGACCTTTCTGCTCATGCCCGCGAGATGCCACGTCGCACAGGGTTTGAGCTGTATCAATCACTCCCTTTAAAGGACAACAATAGATTAGCTGTCTTGGTGAGATAATATCTCCCAAGTGTAATAATAATTGTAGTTCGAAAAGGCTTTAGAAACACGGTTATGGTAACCAAAATATGACCCATAATTTAAGTCAAAAAGGTGTTGGTAATACTATAAAGACATACTTCTCTAACGGTGTCATAGGCCTTGGCCACACCCTCTCTGAGGTCAGCTGGTTGAGGGGTTCGTCTGGGACGCTGAGTGGGCCGTCCCTCCGTGATGTAACGCGTCAGAGGAGGAGTCGGAGATAATATGTCATACACAGTCTCGGCAGTGGCCTTGAAACACAGAAATAATAATTCTGTCCATTATTTAAGACATTTAACATCAGGCACTGTCCGGAAAATGTAAGGGACACCAACATGAAGAAAAATTGATTAATTACAGCATTTGTAACATGTTACTTTATTTACAGATCTTTTATCAATTCATAACGGACGTGTTCACACCTGAATTGCCTGCACCAGTCTGTTGCTGAGCTCCAGTGCAGCCGACGCTGTCGATGTGCCGAATGATGCTGCCCCTCGCTGGAGCCCTCGAATAATACGGCCATCCTTCCGGTACTGCTCAATGGGCATCCAGAAGAGATCCCGCACACCGTGAACTACAAAGATTAGGGTTAATAGATACTGATGAGTTTGCAGATGTTCCAGCAACAGAAGATTGTGTCAGGCTTCTTAGAAACGCAGCCATATTCAAACTTATGTGAAGCATTTTATGATCAATATACAAATATGGATTGAATTAATGTTGAATTAATGGAATGAATTAGAATATGATTTCATGTCATTGTCATGTTTTACTAGGAAAGGGTTTGGCTGGTTATGACTGCTGTGTTTATAGCATTACGTAAACATATGTTCAAGTTATATAACAAAATTTGGAACAGATATTGCTAATCTGCCATGAAAATATCAAAGTATGAAGTTTATGTATGAAGTTTTTCATTTTTTTTCAAGTAATCACGCAGATCATTGTCATACACCTATGTTATATTTTACTGGTGACTGTTATGTTGTGAGCTAAGGAAATATAAACCACTTTTATGCTTTCCATCTATTTATTTTGAGCCAAAAACCATAGTGCACATAGTAAATGTCAATGTGACAGCTCTCTTGTAAAACAACAAGCTAAAGATAAAGTACAATAAAGATCAGTGTATCAAAGTACTACAGTTTATAAATGTTATCCTGTTCCGAACCGGTGACCTCTTATTAACTGCTCGATGGTTTCCAATCAGTTTAAGATACATAATGTCACCATATAGCACTTTTTTGTAACAGCGGTGGTCAATGATGCAATGCACGCTTCTCACTGGACCGCCTGTTTCCATACTGTTTTGTTAGGGTGAAGATTCGTCTCAGTGAATGAAAAACATTTAAATTAAATTGTTCGAAAAAATGGGCTTTATAGGAATCTTTAGTTTTTATTCTAAAACATATAGGCGACAAACATTTGCACTCAATATTCGTGAGCAGTATGATCTTAAAGGCTTATGACAAGACAACATTTGTAAATCAAAACTACACTGAAGATGATTACAGAAATAAGTGTTTTTTTATTTATTGCGTTAATAAGGGCTAAAAGTAAAGGACTTCACTCAAGCCAAAAGCTCAAATTATGAATCCTTATTAGAAACCTACAATTGTGAATTGGGGTTGGGAGTGAAAGAAGAGTTTTGTGATTTGATAAAATATTTTGTAACTTGTTATTGTGACATTAAAATGTTGAAGTGTATTGAATGAAAGAAGTATGTCAAATCGTATAAATCTTGCGACTTTAATAATTCAATCTACATCAATGATGCAAACAATACAGCCTAGAAAAAGTATAGTATTATAAACCTGTACTCACAGAGTTGTACAACAGAATGCATGGGCCCCACACCTCCCAAAATCCCTGGCAGCTGGTTCTTCCTGATGTCTGTAAGCCACTCGTTCACAGCGTACTGTATGACCTTATCAACACCCAACAACCTGAGAGAGAATTTCAGGGTCTTGTGTAAACTCTTGAAAGTGGAATTGGGCTTACAGTGTGTTACAGAATAACAGAGATTATTTACCCATGTCTACAACACAATCTCTTTAGCTTCAATTCAGAGCAGTTCAGCTGAGCCAGGCCAATCAAAATTCCTGCAAATGTTCCCTAGGAAAAAGAAAGATACATGAATAACAAAAACATCCCACAAGCAATGAAAAACAAAGCATTTGATCTTCAAACCTGCTCAATGACCACATGCTTTCCATGATAGTCCAACCAGATGGGAACTTCAGAGGTGAAGCGGAACTCTCTACAGAAGGAACAGTGTAAGAAGATGTTCATAATAACTGACATGCTTTATTGGATATTGTAAAAAGTATGATGTTTCAATCAAATCTTATACCTGAAGTAGATTGGTTGGTCAGATGAAGAGGAGGAGCCGGCAGAAGAGGAACTCTGCTCACTGAAGGTAGTTTCAACTGATGCAGCGAGATCAGGACCCAGTCCAGAGACAGTATCTATGTCATCTGCATGCTTTTGAGGAGCATCAGTCCTCACTGAAAAGACAAGTGAAAATGTCACAATATTTGCAATAGAATGTAATTTTTAGATCTTTTGATCCAGACTCACCCTCAGCCGCTGGATCGACTGGTAGGTAAGGATTAACTCCTGCTGCCAAGTTACTGAAAAAGTCCTTTAGGAAGAAAAGGGCATCCTGGAAAACAAATAATTCTATTACTCTGAGCTTGATATTTCTGCTAGATAATAACAGATATAACGTGACAGAGTATAATATACCTGGTCTATGTTGAGTCGCAAAGGTAACAGACTCACTCTGAGACAACATTCTGGACCACCTAGACCCGACTCCGGCATCAGCTGTAGTGCTTTTACAGTCAGCTATAGTAAAACACACCACAGGAAACAAAGTTACATTTAATAACACAATTAAAAATAACAAACTTATACAAGAAAAATGAATAAAAGAAAAATTATAGAGAATAGAGAAACAGTAGAGGATATAAACAAGGATCAAATTAAGATATGAAAAGAACACAACTTAGTGCGTAATATGATTTACTGGGACAACCAAAAAAAGAGAAGAAAATAATAAATTATAAATTAATAAAAAAAATAAATAAATAAAGGAAATTAGAAAACAAAGAGATAGGAAAACAGACAGATATAAAATAAATAAATGAAAAGATATAATGGAAAGTAGGAAAGCAAAGGGAAATATAATAAATAAATAAAAATAACAAATTAACAAATAGAAAGGTAAGGAAAGAAATTAAGAAAGAAATTCTCTTAAGAATAAAAGAAACAGTACATTTATACAAGTAAAGAAAAAAATAAACAAAAGAAAGATAAGCAGCAAAAGAAATTAACATTTTATGAATAAATACTAAGGGGAAAAAGAAATAACAAGCGAAAGGAAAAATACAGCGAGGAATGTACATTTTAACTAGAAGAAATAAGTAGTTAATAAAAACGAAACAATAAAAGAAACAATAAATCAAAAGAATCCATAAAACATACAAAGTAAATTGTAAAAGTAAAGAGAAAGAAAGACTGACAGAGAATAAAATGGAAGTACAAAAAACTAACCAAAAATAAATTTAATAAATAAATAAAAAGTAAGGTCCACAATAGAATAAATGACAGATATATAGCTAAACAAATAAAAAGTTTATGAATAAAACATAATAAAGAAAACAATTAAAGAAAACAAGAAAAAATACAGTTATGAATGTAAACTAAACCTAAAAGACATAAATATTAAATTAAAAGGAGATAATAAAGGAAATAATAAGTAAAACAGAAGCAATAAAAGAAATAAAGAAAAATTGAAAAGGAAACTGAAAGCAAGACAGAGAATAAAAGATATGTACAGAAAAAAAAAAAGGAATAAATAAAGTTACAAAAAAGAAATTCAATAAACAAAAAATGAACAAGAGAAGGCAAACATAGAATAAAAGACTGATAAACAAATAAAATTTTATGAATACTGACTAATAAAGGATATACAAAAGGAAAAAATAAAATATTGGATATAGTTAAGAATGCAAACTATGAAAAAGAAGAAATAATAAATAAAAGAAAAAGACTATAAAGAGAGACAAAGAATAAAACATGTTTAGGGAAACAAGAAAAAATTACCAAATAAACATAAATAAATGAATATATAAATTAAATAATGAATAATAAAATAAAATGCATAAACAAGGAAATACAGAAAAGAAAAAGACAGATAAACAGCTAAAGAAAAAAACCTAGCAAACAAATAGAGAAGATAGACAGCTTACCATGTTAGAATGTGCTCTTCGTGGCATGCTCTCACTGGTGTACAGATACAGGAACTTGTTAATTTGAGAGGAAGCCAATCGGTCTCGCACCTCCAACTCCTGAACGATAAACACCTGACGGGAAATAGGTTGTTCTCCAAGGCCCAGCCCCTCTGCGTCCTGACCAGGCACTGCAGGTGAGACCAACGGGTATGTCTCATGCTGGAAACTGACCTGAAGAAACAGGAAGTGGTTACAGATCTACCAGTCTCATCCGACAGGTGTTCCATCACACTTTCTTTACCTTAGTCAGCTGTATCTCCATCAGCAGCGTGTGCTGCCTCCCACTCCCACCAACCCAGCGCCAAGAGTTCTGAGGCCGTGACGGTCCAGCTGAACGAGAGGGAGACCCACGCACACCTGGAGTGACCGCGCGAACCCTGACAGACAAACACCTAAATGACATGTTTGTAATGCGTGACATAGGCAGGACAGTGACCTCAAACTTACTTTTGACTGTGTTGTGGGTGACCTGAGCTGGGTTTTCCCCCAAAGTCTTTACCACCATATAAATGCCAGATTACAGACACTTCTCGGAGAACTACTCTGTTTTGAGGCACTGGGAAGCGAGTGGGAGCACGCAACAGGTCTGAACTGCCACGTGGTCGTGAGAAATACCCATCACGCACCTTTATAGGGTCCTGAGAGAGCAGCGTCACCACAGGCTCACCATCTCTAGGCTGTCAAAGACAAAGATCATTTCAATAAAATGTAACTTGAAAGTATATTTCGAAAAAAGTTGGAAACAGACCGGGATGCCCATCCCAGGAGCTTCTAGGATGCAGAAGTCATCATTGTCAGTGGAACATTCCGAGCCTTCCTCTGACATCACATCAGCATGGACTTCCATAGCTGTGTTCACCAGTCCGTCAATATCAGACTCCTCTCCTTCGAGTACGGAGGGGCGGGGCTTAGGAGCTTCTCCCGGGAAAAGGTAGACAGAGGCAGGTGAGGCTCGTCGGATAGACGGAGAGCCTGCTTGTCAATTACAAAAATAGGACACATAAGTATTGCAACATTGCACACATAATGCCCTCTAAACTAAATATCAAAGTCTCACCTGAATCTTGAGTCTCTGCCTGGAAGATTCTGTCCGTGTCAATCAAAGCATCTGTGAGATCATATTGGTTAATCTCCGCCGTCTCCGCTGGGGGGCAGGTCGGAAGGGAGGCAGGGCTTTCTGACAGCTGAGGGAAGCAGATGCTTTAGGGTTGAGGTCAAACAGCTGGAGACAGCTTTAAAGATAACAAAAATAAACAGAGGCACACAAATCTCACCAGAAGCTTCTGTCCGGCGATCTCCGTAGGGGACGTGTGGCGAGGAGGAGGATGAAGGTCTCCTTGTGAGACCAGATACTGAAGAAGGTTGACCAGAGCAGCGCACGAGTCCGCACAGGTGTGCACGTGAACCACGTTATTAGAGCAACGGAGCTCGAACAGCGGCTGGATCTGAAAATACAATGAGAACACAGAAAATTACACAGAATTACACAGCGGCTGGATCTGAAAATTACACAGAACAATTGAAATCTAAATAAAAGGAGCAAAGATGGCAAAAATTTTTGTGCTTTTCGTTATCTAAACCAGTTTAGTTATGTCATAATACTAAGTTTTTCGCTGTAGTTTTTCTATTCTTAAATTAAGGAGTTCAGATTAAATGCCATGGTTTAAAAAGACTTAAAATGTAGAAAACGTAAAGAGAAATGTAAATGTTTACTTAATACTTCACAGACTAAAAATATGTGAACAACTCAGTTCTGACAAAAACGTCAGCTGGAACCTTAAGGTGATTATTCTAGATTATAGAACTATATCTAGTAATATTTAAAGAAAAAGTCAAAATTCGAGGAATAAAGGGTAAAATAATTTTTAACCTGACAAACAAATTGACAGATAAAATACAACTTCATTTAACTATGAAACTTAATTTGTGTAACTATATTTATGTGTCTATTTTTAACACAACGCTGACAAGTAAATTATATAGAGCCAAAAACTTAAAATCTTGAAGTTAAAGGAGGGGTAACACGGGCAGTATATTCACGAATCTTAAATACCTGTAGTGTAGAATCGCATTGTTCATGTCCCCAAAACGTCGTTGGTATACACACATTTACAGAAGACAGATACAGCTTTATGATTGTTTCTGAGAAAAGCCCCGCTCCTGCAAGTGGGCCGTGAGCAGCGCTTGTGACCAATCTCTTCAGGAGAGCTTCTCCTGGAATGTAAACTCTGATGCTCGTGCTCTTTAAGGCACTCTATTTGGTGCTTGAGTGGGATTTCATGGACGAATGTCCAATAAATAACTTGTGATTTAATGAAGTTGATAAGTTGAATACTTGAAAGAACCCTTAAGAAGCTTTTGGTTGTACAGCGGAAGTGTATTGAGCACAGCAATAATATGTTATGGCCATCAACACGCTTTTAACAAATGGACCACATTACAAAACTCAACATGTTTACAACCGTGAGATACCCATCCTTTAAAGGAAAAAAGTTTTGTTTATATAACTTGAAAAGTTTTTAAAATTCCTTTACTGACATTTACTGAAAGTACATGATAAAGATTAAATGTTTTAAAATGTTTATGTAAGTGATGATGTGACAGTAACCAGTTTACTGGAGTCTGTTCCTTTCCAGGTGGTGATGGCCAATTCCAATAGATCGATGTCTAACACGCAGACATAATCTAAGAGAGACAAAAATATATTACCTGGAGAAATATTCATGCAAATTCAGATGATGAAACTATTCTTGAAATTTCAGTCCGTTGCACTCGATGAAGTTAAATAAGACCTACCTCGCCTCAAATCAACTGAATCACTTTCACATTTATCAGACAGGTACAATGCAGAGTCATCCAAGATAAACCTAACAAATAATTCAGATCAGTTAGATCTGACAGAAAAAGCACATCTGTCAAGATAATAAACAAGTCACCAGTACCTGAGGTGAAAGGTTGCGGTGTCCACGATGATGTTACTGGACAGAGAGAAGGACTCTGCAGTCAACAAAACTCGCAGAGAAAGATAAAGAGGTCTAAAGGAGAGAAATGACATAAAGTTTGAGATTTACTCTCAAATGCAAGAAAAGATATTTGAAAAACTATTATCTTGGGAATTGGATACCTGTAATCGACCGCACAAGTGGCCAGGTGTGTGTGCAGGACTGTGATGACAGCAGGTGGGGTGTATCCTAAAATATCATCATCTATGACATCAAGGAAATCAACAATCTGCATAAAGAACAAGAGAAACATGCACATTAGATCATTCGGTCATAGCGGTACAGAAATATAAACTTTATATGTGAGGTGACAGCCGACCTGTTCATGCCAGCTGTGATTGGTCATTGCCATGTGATGTCGTAAAGTAGCACCATGGAGTCGCAACGCGACCAGAAACTCCTAGAGAAAACACAGGGTCACAAACACAACAATCGTGATGCGCACAATAAGATAGGGAAATACAAACCTTGCAACTGCTCTCCAGGTCCAATGTGATTTTGATGGCAGTTGATAGCATCTGGATGTCTGTTTCTCGGCCGCCAACACTGCTCACGCCGACCTCTGTGGGGTAAATGGTGGGATCCAAATGACCTGGAGGTGTGAATCTGGGCATTTCCAATCTCACAGGGATAGGGGAGTCTGGGACCTCCGCTGTAAAAAAAAACAAGATTCAAAAAAGGCATTCCCATGGAAATAAATTAACTTTGATTTGTTTTGAGGTTACCTTTATGATAGAGCTCCACCTTTTTGCTCTCTATGGTCAGGAAGTTTAGATTGGGATTGTTCTGGTGCTGTGTCACGCTAAATATCTTTCCCCCTTCCAAGTCCAAAATAAGTTCTCCGTGACACTCTTCTACTTTACGCCCAACTTCATCCTACAAGAGATTAAAAATATGACATTTGCAAACTTATGAATATGAAAAAAACATAAGTCTGATCTGTGATGGTTTGTAATATGGACTTCTTTACTAAAATAACAAAGAAGTGTTACAACCTTGCAGTCAGTCATGGCTTGAAGACGACCTCTTCCAATCAGCACTGTTAAACAAAGCAGACTGAGGGCGTGTCCAGACTGAGGTACTGGCTGTTTCCTTCTGTTTGATTGGTTGGCTGAGTAATTCTGAGGCTCCTCCTCCTCTGAGTCAGAATCTACAATAAGAATAAGAACAAAAAGTTAGGAGAGTTACCAAGACATTGAACCTATTATACATAATACCTTTGGTGGTGGAATGTATTGCTGTTTTTAAAAATTGACTTGGAAAATATTGCAGTAATTGTTCAAGGAGGACAAATAAAAAATTTAAAAAGGAATGATTTAAACCCCGATTCCCACATGGGTAATGGATGGATGTTGTAAGCATTATTCAAAGTTTGGAATACATGTCCTTGTCATATTGTAATTTCTAAATAACCACATTGTGTACATGGAGCTGACCTTTAGTACTTAGGTACAAGATTAAACAGCATCGCGCCTCACACAAAACGGCATAAAATCCCAGCAAAACAGCTTCAGGGCTCAGCTTTCGCACATTCAAGCATCAGGCAAAACAGCTTCAGACAAACATCATCATGTTTCGTTGAACGGCCGCGGACATAATGCTGAAGATCTCTTGGATCTGAACTTTTAGCAAATTAGGTTTATAATCCATATATTGAGCACTAGTAGTTTAAAAACTTTAAACATGTTTTTCTCTCTTAAAACTATTATTGGATGTAACATTGTGTCATTTAAAAAATTTATGTGTAATTTATTTTCCATAAATGTATGCAACGTTTAACCTAATCTCTATATAAACTAAAAATTACTTTTTTCCTCATTTTATGTACATAAAATAATATTACCTTGGTCAAATACAATACATCTTCATGTAATTTCAACATATACATTTTATTCTATGATTCGAATTAGTCTGAGGTTGTTTTGCCTGAAGCCTGATTGTGCAAAAGCAGAGTCCTGGTCCTGTTATTTGATACCCGAGTACGTAAGCTGAGGTCTGAGGATTTTCTAATTGATACTATCCTTGTGGGAAGTGTAGTGACCATTGTTCTACCTGACATGTAATGTAATTTATTCAATTATTCACTTAAAGTTTATTTTAAGAGTAATGTAAGAACATGCAGGTGACCAAATGACAGTTCTAAAATATCTGATTTGGTTCTATATTTTACATAAAATCATACACACACACACACACACTCACATTTATATATATATATATATATATATATATATATATATATATATATATATATATATATATATATATAGTCCCAAAAGTTAGAAGATATTTTTTAATTTAAATTAAAATTAAATTAAATTTAAATATGTCATTTAGACTGACCCAGTCTGAAGGCAGATTTACATAGGTAAAACTCGTCATCCTCAGGTCTGCGCTGGACAGAGGGTCTACAGGCACCTTGTGATGAGGAGGGTGCTGGAGGAGGAGGAGGAGGAGGAGGCTCCCACATCAACAGATCATTATTAATCCTGGAGACAGAATGAAAGATAACCAGATACATTTTTTTTTGAAAATATAGCATTAGATCTACATGTAAGTGTGAGAGAGTTTAACCTGTTGTAGATGCTCTGGAAAGCTTTTTTACTTGGTAGTAGGATAAAAGCTACAGGAAATGTGATATCAACCACATACTGACACTGACATATACACTGAGACTGAAACTCCTTCATTTCCTCTGGATCACCTGGAATAACCATCTAAAATAGTAAGAGAAATAATGAAAGAGAAATGTAAGAAAGCAAAAGACAAAAGAAACAACTGTATGGCGATAACAAATGACAGAGCAAATAATCTTGTGAATAAACATGAGAGACCTCTTCTGTCTCAAACATGGTGCGATTGGATGAAAATGGGGAACTGTTTTTCTCTCTGAGCTCACAGGGATTCTCTAAAGACATGGAGCCCAGACCCAGATCTGTATTGAGCCCCTCACACACGACTCTGCTGTCTCCTGCTCCCTCATGCACACGCACCTGAATCCTACAGACAAATAAACATCAAAACACTTTTAATGGGATTTTAACACAAAAAACATCATTAATGTTGATGTCATAAATTTGTAGATATTTTCAGTGTCAAAATTTACCAACCAAATCTAGGCAAACATGAAAATGTATTCATGGCATTTTAAAGAATATACTTAATAAATTAATAACTGCGCCATTGCGTTATGGGCTTGATATAAAAACACTAAGAAAACACAATTGTTATCAATTAAACTGAAGCGGCAGTTTATTTTACACAAACCCTTGTGTATAGAGGTTAAACATTAGAAAAACATTAGTCTTTGCCTAAGTTGTCTTTTAAAAAAAATGTAAATAAACCTGTGTTAAGGAGCTGACAAAAGAAGGACAGTTTTGGGGAGACAATGAAATTTAGATTTATACAAATGAATATGTACAAACCAGAATCAATTTTATCCAACATATGAAAAACTGGATACCTCTTCATAAAAGGTAAATCATTTTAATATTTTAATTTTCAATGCAATAAAAAATTAAAGAGAGATCTTACATGGGTATTTAAACCACCTTATGTTTAAGATTAAAGATTAAAAAATCTTTGGTAAAATAATTTATTTTTATTATACTTTATATTTAAACTTCACTGTAAGGCTGACATCTTCACCGGGTTGTCCCATTTATTTTGTTGCATTTTTGCAATCTCCAAAGTCTCCAAGGGAATTTACACCATTTCAGTATATCCTTCAGTAGATACACACACACTTAACCTCTCACCTGGGTATGGCATCCGGGTTGTGTGGATCTGGACTTTTCTGTACACGAATACAAGGAAATGCCTCTCCTTCCCAACCCTCATACACTCCTAAAACAAACACAACACAACTGCAAAGTGAACAACATTTCTCAGCAGAAAAATCAGCTTGCAGAATAAACATGTTTTCTCAAACTAAAAAAAGTATTGTGCACTTAATCATATATGCGTATAAAAATTTTTTCTAACCTTGTAGATCTGTAAAACAGGCCTCCAGTAGTTTTGTAAGTTTGGCTCCAGGGCTGCTTGGACCCTCCTGAGGAACATCTGGTCCCTGCTGAGACCTCAGCTCCAAGTTTGAGATCTGCAAGCTCAGGATCTCATTGCGCACTGCAGGCTGGCTCAGTGGTCTCCTCAGATCCGGGGGTCGAAGGTCAGGGATGGGGAAACGCACCTTCAGGATGGCATGAGGAGACTGAAGCACCAGAGAAGTGTGAAGCTCAAACAACTGAGACTGCAGAGAGAGGACAAAATAAACATCTGTTCCAATTTATGAACCGTAGGTGAAGGATTGTTTGGCATTTTTGAGTGTGGTGACCTCTGGGGCGTGTGCTGTGGTTTTTTGGGGTGGCGATGGGCAATGACTCAAGGCTTGTAAGATGTGCTCCAGCCGGCCCAGAATATCCAGATCCAACTCAGAGCTGAGTTCTCCGAGCTCAACCTGTAGAGAACTGTCTCTGCGCACCACACGCCTCCTGCTTCCACTCTACACAACAAAAGAAAAAACGTATGCTTTAAAAAATGCTTTATAAACATTCATCTATACACTATTAACATTTACATTGTACATGTACAATAATCTTTATTAATAAAGCAACTTTCATGATAAAGTTGATTCCAACTGGCCTGATATTTTGTCATGCACTGGTTTTTCAAGACGATTTATGTTTCTAGATACTTTAAGGGACACTAGATATACCTCACAAACACACACAAGAACTATCACCTTGCGCATGTGCTTCTCACAAAGACTGTGGTGGAACTGAGCACAAGGTCGGGTAGCAGCGCCCATCGTAAAGAGACCAGCAGACTGGAACTGCAGTAGCTGGGGAGACAAAATGTTTGAATAAATTAGGTTAAATGAAGTTACTATTCCAGCACATTCATCTGTCTGAATGCTCTTTTTCTGCACTCCCCCAAAGCCTTGACTGTCTGTCAGACAAACCCAACACTCTGTTTAGCATTCTCTTAAAATTGCAGGGCTGATGTTAGATAGACAGTTAAAATGTGTACCTCTGTGTACTGCGGCAAACCCGAATCCCACAGGGACTCCAGTAACTCCAGCCTGCTAAAGGAGAGGTCAGAGGTCATGGCCCGAATGTGCCGCCCTGCGCTACGCATCTCGCACGCCAGCTGCACAGCGGCACCAGTTACCCTAGAAACCAGAGGAGAGAGAGCAGCAGTGTTAATTTATGGAGGAATATATACAGGAAGTGTAGAAACAGCATCCTGCTGTACCTGATGTGAGAGTGAGGACACGCTTTAGCGAACCCCCCGCGCAGATTTTGGAAGTCTCTCTCGCCAAACATGCTATCTTTAAAGTACGCAAGTTCCCGGAAAAACACCTGCGACACCTCAGCCAAAGGGGAGAGCCCATCGGGCCCGGGGGAAGGTTCCTGCTCAAGTAGAGTCAAAGTGACACCGCCCAGCGAGAGTCGGAGCAAGGAATCTGGTTTCAATGGTTCTGATTGGCCACCACGAGACGAACGTTCTATAGGAGTGAGAGAAACAAGTTACAAATCTGCATGACACTCTTTAAATTATATAAATTTTTTGTTTCATACATACTAGATGATCTGCTACACCGTGGTAAATTAGTTAAAGATCCTGGTACAGGATAACGTCGAGGACAGTTAAGTATTCCCTGCAGGTTAAATAGTATAAATCAAGCCAATTATACACCGAATAAACTACATAAACAGAATTTCCTGTTAAGCAAGAGCACAAACCTGTGGAGACAGAGGATTTGACTGACCCAAGCTGCTCTGACTGTGAATAGAAGACTCCATATCGCTGTCTGATAACTCACTACCAGAACGCGTGGACAAAACACTGCTGGTCATACAGCCGGGACCCATCGAGTAAAACATTTCTGATGAAATGAAGAACGGTTACAAATTAAACACCACATGCTTTGAAAATATTAATGATCTGCCTTGTGTTCTGGAAATGAGCCAATCCAAACACACTTACAGCTGTAATAGTCAGTCAATATAAGTAACTATAACAAGCAAAAAAATAAAAGTTCTTTCTCTTTCCTCACCTCCATTCGCCATACTGCTGACATAGGGCTCTTCATCAAGATCCAGATCTCTATCCATCATCTCTGCATTTAGCTGTTTACTGAGATCTTCTTCAATCAAACGAAGATCATCAGAACCCAGGGGTCTGGAGACACCTCCTTCAGAAACCCCACCACCACTGCTTCCTTCTAACAAACACAGAACAATAAAAAATAAAACAGAGTGAAGGTATGTTCAATCATAGGGCAATAACTATAGAGCCCCTTAAACATGTAAACCAAACTGGTCCAGAACTTCTGAAGAAGAACTTTCTGTTTCAGTTTTCTGAAGGTGTGCTAACACATTATTTCATGCATTCTGACTGCTTTAGATTGTTAAACGTGCAGGCTTCTCATGTTTAACATTGTCCAGTTTTAAAACAAATTAAGGTGCATGACGTAGGACATCAGTGCTCAATACACTTGCAAAGCACTGCAACTCATTTCAGAACGTTTGTTCAAAATCTGGAGCCTTACACAGTCATAAGGTTATGAGTTACTTATCAGCCATTCAATCGTAAATTCCAACTAATCAGTGAGTTAATGTGAGTAACCAAAGACTTCGAAGAAACGGAATTCTAAACTACATATCCTTATAATTAACACAAGATGGCAGAAACTATGTGTGATACCCCACCTTTAACACTACACAAAAAAAAACCAACAGGTTATGTTCAGCCGTATCAATATAATAAAAGAATATCTAAGATTAAATTAAATAATGCAAGTTTTTAAAAATACACATAGTGGGGTATAGAAATTGTCTTTATGCTTTATGAAAACATCAAAATCTTTATGAGACATAAACAAACAATGAGCTAACAACCACAAGAGTGCTGTTGGTACCTGAAGTCTCGATGCACAGGGCAGACAGGAGGTCTGTAAGGTTAGTCACTTGACTTGGAGACAGCAGCAAATGGAGACAGCCAACCTTTCCATCCAACTCAAACTATGAGAAAAGATATAAATTAGCTTTAAAAAGAGACTAAAACGACAGCGACTAAAACCAAACTAGATCATTTTAGGCTAACCAGATGAAAATCAATCATCCGCACAAATGCAAAATGATAATTTATTTATAAAATGTAGCTTAAAAAATATTTTGCTTTTGTATTGCACTAATGAATAGACAAAACTGCTTTAAATTAAGCAAATGCCTTGATGTCAAATTCCTTTTAATTTCACTTTGATTTTAATCTCTGACCTGGTCTTAAACAGCTAATAATAAAGAAATTAATTTTATATTCAAACAGAATCTTCCATAAATTGTCTGGAATGTTTGTGTGTGACAAAAATTTAATCACAAAAACTGCTACATTTTCACAGGCAAGGCTTAAATATTTAGGCAACTTTAGTTTTTTCTTAGCCTGACACGAACCTTGGGTCCAGGCAACATTTCGTTCTGTTTAATTTTGACTGTGGTCTCTATGAATCCTGAGCACTGTCCAATCAGCAGGGGCTCAGGGGCCTTCTGGGTAGGAGGTTTGCCGCCATCATCCTTATCTTCATCATCCTCATCCTTGTCATCTGATTTCTTCAGGCTGCTCACCATAACATCAGACTGAATCAAGCCCTGTAACACATAAAGGAGGAACGATTAAGACCCAGTCCACACCAAACCTTGATATGGGGCAAGAAAGATAATTGGTTTACATAATGACCCTGACCTGTAATCCTCCCAGGGTCTCATAAAGCAGCTGTACAGAGTTAAGCTGAAGGATTTTGTGCAGGAAAGCTGGTGGCTGGTGGATGTCGACAGGCACTGTTTGGCTTGAGTCTCTGACAGCCTCGTCACAATAGTCCACCCTGCGGTATTGCATACCACCACCAGGGACACAATACCATTCAGTCACTAAAAACATGCTTATGGGAGACTGTGATCTATGTGTCGATTAATACATCATGACTGTGTTTTTAGTTTAACCGCTGGATCAACTCAAAGAATGTCAACATTCTGAAAAGTATTATGCAAAAGTATTATTGTGCAATAAGTTGACACATAACTAATTCCTCAAACTGTATAACTGTACAACACAATTTAGAAAGTCAAATCCAGACCGTTTGATGCGCATCTCTAAGGCAACCCCCGTCTCAGCATCTAGGGGATGGTGTTCTACTCGCACAATGGTGTCCAGGAAGGTGACTTTGATTCGACGTAGGACTGCAAAAATATAATGTAATTACACAGAATGGCAGGCAGGAATGACAGTTTTTCTAATCCATGTATCTTGTTATGTATAACAAGATTGTGTTCTCCATTTTAAGAACCCAGAATTTATTTTTGTCTTGATTTATTTTGTCAATAGTTTACAGTTTATCTTTATACATGAAGCACAGAACACCAAGAAGACAGCCATAAATCAATAGTATAAAATTGTGATATACAGGCAAATATATAAGCCTGAATCAATATATAAAAAGTCAATTTGACGAACTCACCAGTCTCAATGGTCTGTGCAAACATTTCCAGCCCCTCCAGCGGAGCCGGTGGCTCTTCGGATGCCTCCGGTGGGTCCTTCAGGCACTCCTGGGCCAGCTGCATGCTGGACGTCATACATGAGGACCATCCTTGGGAGTCCCAGTTCCCATCTAAGAGACAAAAACACACCAGAGACATTCAGATGATCAAAAAGTCTCACCCTAAACTTATGCCCTTGGTTAACTCAAAACAGGATACTTAAACAAACAAGGCTTGTTTAAATAGTACCATAACGTTTTGGATTATAAAGAAGCAAATTAATAGCTTAGTGAACAAAGATAAGGGAGTATTAAAAAACAAAGGACATGAACACACAGGTTTAAAATTATTAGAATTGGCAATTTTTAAAGCCAAATCTGTGGATACATGCATCATGTCGAATGTTGCTTACTCGTTCTGTATTTGGGTCTGCATGTTATTTGCAGTCCAGTGACTTCAAGGGTGCAGTGGTCCGTCACTAGTGCCGCCCAGGGAATAGTCACAGAAATGCTGCTCACAAAACCTTCGACAATCTCTAGTGGAGCTCCTAAAGACTCCAAAAACTCATTTACCGCCTGTAAGAGAAGATCCAAAGAGCAGTTAAAGCATCTAGAGGTGGACAACATGCCACAACAAAAGAAAACAAAATTTCAGTTGGTTACTCTCAAACAAAGAAAAGATGCTGTGGTTCCTGAGGCTCCATTGTTAGATTATGTTGGCAGTGTAAAGGTCATGAGTTTGAATCTCACAACGGTCATGAATTTAAACATATAGGTGCATTGCAATGGGGTTTGATTTTCAGGGGTCATGAGTATGAACACACATAATAAAGAAGACTCCAAATGCAATGAGATACACAAGGCATTGGGTTTAACTCCCCCAAAAGGTCATGAATTTGGTTCCTATACATGAATTCAAACACACAATGCAATGGGTAAAATAGGTTTGATTCCAAAGAGTCATGTATGATCGCATCCTATAACAAAGGCAATAAGATACATATGGTCTTGGGTTCGAATCCTCCAGAAGTCATGAATTTGACAACTGTGGTCATGACCTGACATGCACAGGTTGAAGGAACATAATGGATATTCTCAGGAGTCACGTAAATCCCATCATATTCCAAATGCATTAAGATATACAAGGTTTTGGGGTCGAACCTGCAAAAGTCATGAATTTGACTACCCAGTGGTCATGAGTTGACAGAGATCACATGCAATCACATCCTAATGCAAAGGCAATAAAATACACATTCTTGGGTTCAAATTCTCCCAAAGTCATAAATTTTATTTCCCGGGGTCATGAGTTGACACAAACAGGTTCAAATCCTCAAGTGCATTGGGTTTGATTCCCAAGAGTTGTGTACAATCACATCCTATTGCAAAGCCAATAAAATATAATTTCTTGAGTTTGAATCCCCAAAGTCATGAATTTGATTTACCAGGATGATGAGTTAACACAGACAGGTTCAAATCGCCCAAACGCAATGGGTTCAATTCCATGAGTATGGGTACGATCAGATGCAATAGAAATATAAGGACTTAGGTTTCAAACCCCCAGAAGTCATGAAATTGATTACCAGGGGTCATGAGCTGACACACACAGGTTAAAATCTCCCAGAAGCAATGGGTTTGATACCCAAGAGTGGCGTACGATCATATCCTATTGCAAAGGCAATGAAATACACATTCTTGGGTTCATGAATTTGGTTTCCCAGGGTCATGTCTTGACACAGACCTGTTTGATTACCATAAACGCAATGGGTTCAATTCCATGAGTATGGGTACGATCAGATGCAATAGAAATACAAGGACTTGGGTTTCAATCCCCCCGAAGTCATGAAATTGATTACCCGGGGTCATGAGCTGACACAGACAGATTCAAATCTCCCAAAAGCAATGGGTTTGATAGCCAAGAGTGGTGTGCGATCATATCCTGTTGCACAGGCAATAAAATACACATTCTTGGGTTCAAATCCCCCAAAGTCATGAATTTGATTTACCGGGATGATGAGTTGACACAGACAGGTTCAAATCTCCCAAAAGCAATGGGCTTGATACCCAAGAGTGGCGTACGATCACATCCTTTTGCAAAAGCAAAGAAATACACATTCTCGGGTTTGAATCCCGGAAAGTCATGAATTTGATTTACCGGGATGATGAGTTGACAAAGACAGGTTCAATCTCCCAAAAGCAATGGGTTTGATACCCAAGAGTGGTGTACGATCACACCCTATTGCAAAGGCAGTAAAATAAACTTTCTTGGGTTCGAATCCCGGAAAGTTATGAATTTGTTTTACCGGGATGATGAGTTGACACAGACAGGTTCAAATCTCCCAAAAGCAATGGGTTTGATACCCAAGAGTGGTGTACGATCACATCCTTTTGCAAAGGCAAAGAAATACACATTCTCGGGTTCGAATCCCGGAAAGTCATGAATTTGATTTACCGGGATGATGAGTTGACAGAGACAGGTTCAATCTCCCAAAAGCAATGGGCTTGATACCCAAAGAGTGGTGTACGATCACATCCTTTTGCAAAGGCAAAGAAATACACATTCTTGGGTTCAAATCCCGGAAAGTCATGAAATTGATTACCCGGGGTCATGAGTTGACAAAGACAGGTTCAATCTCCCAAAAGCAATGGGCTTGATACCCAAAGAGTGGTGTACGATCACATCCTTTTGCAAAGGCAAAGAAATACACATTCTTGGGTTCAAATCCCGGAAAGTCATGAAATTGATTACCCGGGGTCATGAGTTGACAAAGACAGGTTCAATCTCCCAAAAGCAATGGGCTTGATACCCAAGAGTGGTGTACGATCACATCCTTTTGCAAAGGCAAAGAAATACATATTCTCGGGTTCGAATCCCGGAAAGTCATGAATTTGATTTACCGGGATGATGAGTTGACAAAGACAGGTTCAATCTCCCAAAAGCAATGGGTTTGATACCCAAAGAGTGGTGTACGATCACATCCTTTTGCAAAGGCAAAGAAATACACATTCTCGGGTTCGAATCCCGGAAAGTTATGAATTTGATTTACCGGGATGATGAGCTGACACAGACAGGTTCAAATCTCCCAAAAGCAATGGGTTCGATACCCAAGAGTGGTGTACGATCATATCCTATTGCAAAGGCAGTAAAATACACATTCTTGGGTTCGAATCCCCGAAAGTTATGAATTTGATTTCCCGGGATGATGAGCTGACAAAGACAGGTTCAAATCTCCCAAAAGCAATGGGTTTGATACCCAAGAGTGATGTACGATCACATCCTTTTGCAAAAGCAAAGAAATACACATTCTTGGGTTCATGAATTTGGTTTCCCGGGGTCATGTCTTGACACAGACCAGTTTGAGTACCAAACACAATGGGTTCAATTCCCATGAGTATGGGTACGATCAGATGCAATAGAAATACAAGGACTTGGGTTTCAATCCCCCCGAAGTCATGAAATTGATTACCAGAGGTCATGAGTTGACACAGACAGGTTCTAATCTCCCAAAAGCAATGGGTTTGATACCCAAGAGTGGTGTACGATCACATCCTATTGCAAAGGCAAAGAAATACACATTCTTGGGTTCATGAATTTGGTTTCCCGGGGTCATGTCTTGACAAAGACCTGTTTGAGTACCAAACACAATGGGTTCAATTCCCATGAGTATGGGTACGATCAGATGCAATAGAAATACAAGGACTTGGGTTTCAATCCCCCCCGAAGTCATGAAATTGATTACCAGAGGTCATGAGTTGACACAGACAGGTTCAAATCTCCCAAAAGCAATGGGCTTGATACCCAAGAGTGGCGTACGATCACATCCTTTTGCAAAGGCAATAAAATACACTTTCTTGGGTTCGAATCCCCGAAAGTTATGAATTTGATTTCCCGGGATGATGAGCTGACAAAGACAGGTTCAAATCTCCCAAAAGCAATGGGTTTGATACCCAAGAGTGATGTACGATCACATCCTTTTGCAAAAGCAAAGAAATACACATTCTTGGGTTCATGAATTTGGTTTCCAGGGGTCATGTCTTGACACAGACAGGTTCAAATCTCCCAAAAGCAATGGGTTTGATACCCAAGAGTGGCGTACGATCACATCCTATTGCAAAGGCAATAAAATACACATTCTTGGGTTCGAATCCCGGAAAGTCATGAATTTGGTTTCCCGGGGTCATGTCTTGACACAGACCTGTTGGAATACCAAACACAATGGGTTCAATTCCCATGAGTATGATCATGTGTGAGTATTACAATAGGACTTGGGTTTCAATCCCCCAGAAGTGTTCAACATCATGTTTTTGAATGAAGTGTTGTCATGTTGTTGTGACATATGATACAAACAGCTGAGAGCCTTAAAGTTGTGTACATGTTTCCAGACGTTGTGACACACATTCAGGGAACATGGGAGTCCCACGGGGACACCTCCCAAAGGAGCTGGCCTGGACACTTACCCAGGCATCCAAGTTGATTTCCCGGATGACACCGCTGCCATTGTACAGGTCCAGGCTCAGCTGGTCCAAACTGAGCCTCTCCTCCAGGAAGTGACCCAGGTAGTGCTGCAGGAGGTACCGACAGGCCCGTTTCTTTATGGAGCCCGACCAGGGGAACAGCCACCGAGACATAGAGCCACAACACACGGGGAGAGGGAGCCGAGAGGTGTCGGTACAACACACCAGTCCTGCATAACAGAATCAAGGGCCCTCTGTAGTGTGCAGACAACAAAACCGAGCCTGGGGGGACGAACTCGTCGAACTTCCTGTCCTTTGACACCTAAACCCCTCGAGTCTTGTCGTTTGGACTTTTAAAAGCGATTCTTGGCGTTAAATCGAGACGTTTTTGGTGTTTATTTGGGTCGAGACGCGCGCGCGACAGGTCCCTCGCTGTTCTTCTCGGGGTTGTTTATTGTTTTCATACTCGGACTGAAGGGTCGTGACGTCAACGCAACCGGAAGACGGAAGGGGGACTGCGGCGCCGCCATGTTGGGAAGGTCAAAGCAGTGACAACTTAAATGTTATGTCATGTATAAAGGCATTTTATTTCATTAAGGTTTACATAGAAGTCTGGTTTAAAACCATTTTGGTATATTTTTATATATTTTTTAATATGAATTTAATTTGTGAGAAACAGGAACATCCCTTTTAATATTGTTCTGACTTTTTCACAATTCTAAATGACTATTTAAAAGTCCTTCAATATAATATAATAATTATATGAGTACTGTATGTATAACTTAAATTCCCAAAATTTGTATATTTATTATTGTTATAATATTTTTAAATTACATTTGTCACTAGAAGTAGTATGCATCCTCTTCAATTAAAATACATTTTAGTTCATTATATTTGATATACATTTTTTTGTGTACAAAATCAATGACACGCATTTAACGTAAAATATCACACACACACAAAACAACTTGATGAAGCGTTTATTTGATGTTAATCTAACAGAGAAAGCCCGAAGGAAACATGCGATAAGTGTAAACTTTATTTATCTGTAAACGTTTGTTTCAACTTAATAAAACCAAAAAGCATGTTTGATCTTTGCCATCGCCTTTAAAACAGAAAAAGTGCTTTTAAAAATGCTAACAGAATCAGTGCAGTGGTGTCATTTGTTCAAGTTTACTCCGTATCAGTCATTTAAGAAAAATAACAACCGTAATATAAAACAAACCTCTGCCTTTCAGTTCAGTTTGACACATCACAAATTAAATGTCAAACAACAAATAAAACTATTTACAAGTATACTTTCATATGCTTTTCTGCACGTTTATTGGTCTCTTCACTTAACGAAAGCTACTTCTGGAATCTTCCCCTGGGCCTACAAAAGACAAAATATGATGGCTAATCATATCCCACATAAAGGAAGCTTGATATGACTTCAGAAGAACACAGACTACTTTATCCACTTTAAGCTTAATGTGATTAAAGAGAATACATTCTGTAGTTTGGCATTACCTTCAGTTCTGTAAAAATCTGAGCAGCTTGATGAAAATCCCACGCATTATCCTGCAGACATCTGACAGCAACACAAACACCTTTAATACAAGACTTACCAACAGAATAAAACTGTACAGGGAGGGGGGGTTGACAAAATATATGTTGAATCACAACTAGATGTCTGGCTGCTTTTATCATCATGCCACCGTTCACACGAATATAAACCAATTCTTTAATATAGATAAATAATCATTATACTTTCTTATGTCCGGTAATTTTTAGTCTCCTTACTTTTCAGACCATTCCATGTTCATTTGGGAGCTCTGGGAGAAGGCTGAGAGCATTTGCTGCTGGAACCCAGACAGGGTGGACACTGTGCCGCTGGAGGCGATCGGGGCAGGTGTCGCAAATGCTCGATGTTTCTCCTCGGATGTGGCCATCCTCAAACAGAGCGAATCATTGACCACACACAGACTGCCACACAGTGAGAACGAATGAAGATTCTTTTACTGGGAGGACAGTTTGATCAAGTACCCATGGTGTATTTTATGTAGTTTCCGATGTGCTTGACAGGTCTTTCCTACCTAGAATTCGATGCTGGAACTGTGATGAAGACTCTGGTGAATGCCCTGATGTGGTCTTTCGATCTGCCATCCACTAAATAAAGATAAATAAATGTAAAGATGTTTATTGAGAGAATAATCATTTTACTTTTAACCTTACCTTCTTTGAACACTCCATTCACTGTAAACGCCAATAAAGAGTTCTGCAGAAAAGAGAAGATGAGGAAAATTAAACAAGAGCTTTACGCACATCACGCAGAAAGTTATTGAAGAACTCACCGTATATGTATTAACATCAATAGTGAATGAAGTTAAATCGTGATGGCTCTTTGGCAGTTCATTGAGGAAGGCGACAACGCTCAGTCGGGAGTGTTTAAGCAATCGGAAGCGTGTGGCTGTCAGCAAAGAAATTTTAAGACCCAGAACCCGAGCAAACGTACTTGTCTGTTAATAAGCTATGAAACTTACAGGAATCTTTGACCTGCTTCATATTGCGGTTGTCCTTATGATACTCTTTCAGTAGGTACCTGTGTATTTGACATGACAGTTATAGGATATCTTACCATTGATTGGTCCCCAAAATCTGTATACATTTCTTTGTTCTGATGGACAAGATATTTGGATCAATGCTCGTAACCAAACAGGTCTTGGACCCTATTGATTAGGGTAGGAAAAAAATTCTGGGGTTCTTTTGCATACCCTTTAACTACTATTTTAGTTCAAGATATCAAGAACTGTTTGGTTGCAAGTATTCATAAAAATACCATTCTCTGTGTTCAACCAAACAAATATATTTACACAGATTTGGAACAACCAGAATTTGACCGGATTTTCAGCACTTTAAGAAGTGACATCACAGTCTTTTCTCATAGACAAGAGAATTGATTGCATTATTGAAAGGTGAAAATTACAATTTCTTTGTTATCACCAAACCAAACTTTTAGGTGCTGTTAAAATGACTCAATTGGTAACATGGGAAATAAGGTTGCGGAATACCTGGAAACATTGCTACAAAGCAGCAGGCAGAGAGAGAAACAGGCTTCATCATGATACGCCTCGAACAGCTGCTGTCTATTTCCAGAGTCGTATATTCTGTAATATCTGACACAAAACATCATATCACCGCTGTCAAAAACATTAGGTACCCAAAACAGCCACAATTAAAACACGTGCACTTACTGTTGAAGAAAGGACTGGATGACGCCTTTAATTTCATCTGAGACTAAATAGCTGCCCTAGATTAAACATACATATGCAATCAAAATCCCACATGGAGTGAACTTCCATCTATATAACAGTGAGCCCTTCAACTACCTTACAGGGAGGAACAGCTGTGCTGGTGTCTGCTTCAAAAGAGATGGGAGGCGGAAGGATATGACCGTCCTATAGACCGAACAGCATGGGGAAAAAGAATAGTTCATTTCATTTATTTAATGTATGCATTTATCTGTACTTTAAAAAGGGATTGTTTAACAAAATATAAAACAAAATCCTTTTCACTCCTATCAAATCTGTGGACATTTCTTGGTTGTGATAAACACAGAAAAAGATATTTAGAAAAATAATTCTTACCAAACAGTTCTTGGACCCATTGATGACCATAATAGAAAAAAAATCACTTTATATTTTTTCATCTATTCTGTTTTGTTGAAATTAAAATTAGAAGAGAGTAAAAGACAGCTAATAGTTCTTGGGTCATTTTTCCTACTAATGTCTAAGAATTGTTTAACCACAAGAATTTTTACAAATATTTTTCTCTGTGTTCAACCTTCAAAGGACTTTACACAGGATTGGAACAACTAGAGAGTGAATAATTCATGACAGAATTTTTATTTTTGGGTGAACTGTCACTTTTAAAAGCATAATGTGACATAAGAGTGCTAAATGCAACAACAGAGATGATGGGCAGGAGTCAGGTTAGACCAGGAAAATTGTTCTTTTGAGAAATAACGATTGACTTTATACTTCATAAACAAAACAGAGTTAGTTAGTCGATGAATATTGATTAAAAACTCACCAGTTTGAGAAGGCAGGGAAATCGCTCCCGAACAGCTCTAACGGTATGAAAAAAGACATGTTTACAACTGCTGTCAATCTGCATCAAGGATTTTTTATATATTATGCATACAAATCTAACAAGACCTTTTTGAGTGTCTGTCTGGAAGCAACTGACCTGATGTATGTTGATTGATCTTCAAAGTTATCACACAGCGGGTTTCTGTCCAACCACAGTTCAACCAGACCAAGACCTTTCAGGTAATTCAGCTCCTGCATAGACTTCAGCTACACACACATCATCATCCAGATAAATAAACGTATATGAATTAATCAGACATACGGACCCGAGCATCTCTCCCCTCTATAGGTGTTCTGTATAGGATTTTTGGAATCGATATCGAGTACAGATTTTTTGTCATGTTGATCGTCCGAAACCAATGCCGATTCTGATGCTTCAAGTTTATATAACTGATATGTAAGCTTTCTGATCCCCGTTAATATTTTTCACAAAAAAGTAATACTGTAGCTGTTCTGTTTATAATATTTTTGTTACATTTTTACAGTGAATATGTTGTGAATCTAATGCATCTTTTTTAACAGAGTATTAAATGATTACAATAAAGTATTCATTATACAGTAGACATTTTCATGCCTTTACGATGGGGTTGAAACATTTACACCCCAACTCATCATGTACGTCCGCTAGATTTCAGTCATCAATTAAGATCGATAAGAGTGGAGATGCAACATCTCTACTCACCTCGTTATGAGACAGATTCAGTGCCTTCAGTCCAGGGGCTTTCTTCACCAATTCTTCAAGGTCAGTCAGCCTGAACAGCTTGTTGTTGCTCAAATTCAGACCCAACAACTGAAGGTTCATAAGAAAAGAACACACAAACAAAAACTATACATTAAATAATAATCAGGTTCGAAACTATTGCTCAGAATATTGAAACACTTAATGTGGTCATTTTCTTTTTTTACTACAACACACAAATGTACGAAAACGTTCTTAATTATTGAAATATTTTTATAAATTTATATTCAATGACTTTTATTTGGTGAATATTTATTAAATTTAATTACTAGCTTTTGTATTGCTTGAAAAAGATTGTCCAAAAATTTATTTGTAATCAAAAACATCATAAAGCCATACACCAAGATACAATCTCATAAGACAAATTTAAATTGTCACATGCCTACTTAAAGAAATGAATTTCGATTATAAAAACAAATATTTATGTTTTTAAAATATACAAAACAGGAAGGGATTTAGAGTAAACTATATGAGTGTATTACCACAAATTAACCTCATTGCTCCCAGATCTCGGATGGCCCAAGATGACCCTGCTGTTCTCTATGACTCTATTGAATATCAGGTAACTCATTTATTGGCAAACAGCATCCCCACAACATTACATTCTTGATGTCAAATACTCAACACAACAAAACCCCTCTGAGCCGCAGTGCTCATCAGCGATCATATTCATTTCAACACAAATATGTATAGATTCTTGGAAAGTGATGACCCGAGAAGCCTGACAACTGTGTTTCCTGGAATCAATGTCTGATGTCACACGCAGCTGTTTACTCCAGAAATATAATCGGACATATTAACCTTTTGATTTCCTATTAATGTCTGCATGTTGCGGCTGAACTTTTCAGGATAAGATCTTACATCATTATGGGTTATATCAATGGATGTGCGTTGGTCACATTTAAAGCTGGCAGTGTAAGTTTTAGTATCTGTTTGGAGCGTTGTGATCATACCTCAGGAATATTCTCCTCCAGGATTCGCAACACAGCCTGCACGCAGCTCTTTCGGTTTAATTTCACATCAATTTTTTGAGACACCAAGTCTTTTGGGAAAAAAAAAACATTCACGTTAAACAATATATTTAACAAAGACTTGCAGTATGCAGTCATAGTGTAACAAAAACAAAAACACACTCTTACACTCCCACACACAATATGTCACACACTGCACTTTAACGGCAAGTTTAACACTGGACAATATTTACACACTGCACTTTAAACAACAGCCTACCTCATCCTATGCACAACTTGTTTACATTGTTACATTGTTTACATTATGCAGAACAAGCACACTCTGTGTTTAGTGTTTAATGTTTTTCTCGTGCTAAATGTATGTATGTTGAATGTTTCGACTGTGTTGTCTATAGTACACTGTGTGTACTTACTATATGTATGTGCATATTGCACACTGTCTTATGTCTGTACTATATGTTACATGTTATATGTTACATGTACTGCGCTGTTTTTGGAGCAAGCTCCTAAGAATTTCACTCACCAGGGCACATGTGCCGTGGTGATGTGACAATAAAAGTGAATTGATTGAATTGACACAGGACACAGTGTTAATTGAGAAACAGATGATCAGTACTTTAAGCAGTGCTGTGATGTTATTTAGTTTTACCAGAATCAGTGCTGATGCTGCTCAGATCAAGACAACACTGGGAAGCATCAAAACGATTAGACATGCATCTCTGTCGAAAAGATCCAAAACAGATGTTATAGGGCAACGAGAGAAAGCCTTAAAGAAAATCTATTTTCGCTCTTATTTGCTATCAAGAGCACCTTCAGGTGCTCCAGATCTTCTTGCTTCAGGTTGTTTGTGAAGAGAGGGGGTTTGGCACAAGGGCTCACGATTACAACCACCTGCAAAACAAATACTGTACAATCTAGTCTGACTTCAAGTTACTAAAACCATTCGTCACGTTAGACTTATAAGGTTCTACATACATTCGGAGTGGTTTTGAGATATTGAGCTTTAAAGTTTTTTCATTTCATATGGCAAAAATGATATGCAGAACAAAGAACCTACATTTATTTTAGTTATTTAGCGAACTATTTTTCTTATTTTGGTAAAGCATAACAGAGTTGTAGTATTGTGCAGAAAAGTTACACTTCCATGGCAATAAGGACACTGTTGTCATATTTTAGATTGTCTTAAAGTTAAGCATAAAGGGATGTGCTAGATTTGTATCGGAATGTTTTTTCCACAATAAATAAGACAGTTGAAATAACTTACCAGAGATAAGTATTGCTGTAATAACAGTTTATAAAATAATATACTATAATATTGTAAATTTAAGATATGAATCACAGTAAAAGGGTTTGTGTAAACACAGATATTGGAAACCTATATCAAAACAGAAAAAATAAATAATTTTGTTTGAGCTGTTCTTCTTGACAAGAGAATCAACAAAACAGTCAACCTTGAGACTTCTTTTAAACATTGTGTTTTGCTGCGCAGTTTCCTCAGATTTGTCTGTCACAGAGGAGCCAGACCAGATGACAAATAAAGCTTAATAAATAAATCCTGATTGGTCCTTTTGTGTGCATTCAATATGCCGATTGGCTTGCAGATAGAACCTTATAGAATCCAATATCTTCAATTATCCGTTTATCTTTTTTAAAGCCCCAAAATGTACACGGTAAACAATGCATAATGTGAACACATACTGGTCAGGGTGTGTGTTCACAGTGTGTGTGTTTTCACTTACTGTGTGTGTGCACTGGGATGGGTTAAATGCAGAGCACAATTTCCAAGTATGCAACAATATACTTGGCAACACGTCACGTCAATTCACTTCACTACAGTGTGTGCCATGACCTTCGCCTTCACCATAATGTTAAAAAAATGTTGAATGTGTGAATAACTACATTTTCGTCAAAATAGAACCCTATAACTCTAAAGTGATGACATGTCTTGACATCATTAGATCTAAAGAAACCTTAAGAAAACGTAAACCCCACTCCAAAATATAGAAATCTTGAAGAATTTTGAAACTGTGTAAAGGAATAGTACAGTACTTTGTATCCTTCACTGTCTGTGATCCTCCGGGAAAGTTTGCGTAGGGCACTGACTGCAGCCGTATCATCCACATAGAAATAGACGCTGTGTCCTTCTATAGAGTACTAGAGAAACAAAGTCGAACAAACACAGAAAGAAAGTACACGACACTAAGGAACAGTTGGCATTGTATGCAAACAGGTAGAAATACGTATGGATTCCATTCTTCTCAACAAAAGAAATTAAGATTTTTAAAAGTAAACTCTGCCGCCTTCCATAGCAATTCTTTATCCTTCTTCATGGCTAACTGAACTGTGATTACTCACCAGTAGTGGACGGAAACGTATGGGACAGTGTTCCTGAAGCACCTTTAAAAGCCACTTCTTATCATACTTTTTTCCATGTGGTATCTGTTTGACAGATCCAAAAGAATACAGCCCACATCTTAAAACATCTCATTTCAATAATTTGAATCATACGATTTCTTTAGTTACGTTTGTTATCTTTACAAAATTGTTTCTTAAAAGTGAAATAAATCATGAGGTCATGTTCTGTCTCACTGTTATTCTGAACCATGTTATTCCCCCTCCTCCACTTTCTGCTCCTCCTGCTCCTAAAGAACCCGCCTGTCGTAGCCCATCCATCCTCCCCTTTCCTTTCCAGCTGTCCCGGCTGAACTTTCCGTGTTTAATTCTGCATCAAACAAGTCTTATTCAGCCAGATGACATAAAGAACTTTAGGACATTGAAGGATTTTTAATTAAATCTTCCACAGTTTTATGATTTTCAATCACTCACCCATCAACGACGCCATTCTGAAACCTTCCATGATGTGCAAAGTGTTCTGGTGGCTCATCATGACGTGTAAAACCCACTGAATTACCGTATAAAGGCCTGGTGCACCTCCGACCTCCACGGTTACAAAACTGCTTTCTATTGATATGACCCTCATGCTCTGTAACACAAACACAGACAATGTGCTACTGAGTTCTAGTCTTGTATATTGTATGTGCACATCTATACACGGGGTGTGTGTATATATATAGTGCTGATTTAGGTGTGTGACAGCTTAAATAAAGTATGTGTATATCTATATAGTGCTGATTTAGGTATGTGACAGCTTATATACAGTAGTGTTTATCTATATAGTGCTGATTTATGCATGTGACAGCTTATATTCAGTAGTGTTTATCTATATAGTGCTGATTTAGGTATGTGTCAGCTTATATACAGTATGTGTATATCTATATAGTGCTGATTTAGGTATGTGACAGCTTATATACAGTAGTGTTTATCTATATAGTGCTGATTTATGCATGTGACAGCTTATATACAGTATGTGTATAGCTATATAGTGCTGCTTTAGGTGTGTGACAGCTTATATACAGTATGTGTATATCTATATAGTGCTGATTTAGGTATGTGACAGCTTATATACAGTAGTGTTTATCTATATAGTGCTGATTTAGGTATGTGACAGCTTATATACAGTATGTGTATATCTATATAGTGCTGATTTATGTATGTGACAGTTTATATTCAGTATGTGTATATCTATATAGTGCAGCTTTAGGTGTGTGACAGTTTATATACAGTATGTGTATATCTATATAGTGCTGATTTAGGTATGTGTCAGCTTATATACAGTATGTGTATATCTATATAGTGCTGATTTAGGTATGTGACAGCTTATATACAGTAGTGTTTATCTATATAGTGCTGATTTATGCATGTGACAGCTTATATACAGTATGTGTATAGCTATATAGTGCTGCTTTAGGTGTGTGACAGCTTATATACAGTATGTGTATATCTATATAGTGCTGCTTTAGGTATGTGACAGCTTAAATACAGTATGTGTATATCTATATAGTGCTGATTTATGTATGTGACAGTTTATATACAGTATGTGTATATCTATATAGTGCTGATTTATGTATGTGACAGCTTATATACAGTATGTGTATATCTATATAGTGCTGATTTAGGTGTGTGCCAGCTTAAATACAGTATGTGTATATCTATATAGTGCTGATTTAGGTATGGACAGCTTATATACAGTATGTGTATATCTATATAGTGCTGATTTATGTATGTGACAGCTTAAATACAGTATGTGTATATCTATATAGTGCTGATTTAGGTATGTGACAGCTTATATACAGTATGTGTATATCTATATAGTGCAGCTTTAGGTGTGTGACAGTTTATATACAGTATGTGTATATCTATATAGTGCTGATTTAGGTATGTGTCAGCTTATATACAGTATGTGTATATCTATATAGTGCTGATTTAGGTGTGTGACAGCTTAAATACAGTGTGTGTATATCTATATAGTGCTGATTTAAGTATGTGACAGCTTATATTCAGTATGTGTATATCTATATAGTGCTGCTTTAGGTATGTCTAAGCTTAAATTCATTAAGTGTATATCTATATAGTGCTGTTTTAGGTATGTGACAGTTTATATACAGTATGTGTATATCTATATAGTGCTGCTTTAGGTGTGCGACAGCTTATATTCAGTAGTGTATATCTATATAGTGCTGATTTAAGTACGTGACAGCTTATATTCAGTAGTGTTTATCTACATAGTGCTGGTTTTTGTATGTGACAGCTTATATACAGTATGTATGTGTATATCTATACAGTGTGTTTTAGGTATGTGACAGCTTATATACAGTATGTGTGTGTATATCTACATCTATGTAGTACTGATTTAGGTATGTGACAGCTTATATTCTGTAGTGTATATCTATATAGTGCTGATTTAAGTATATGACAGCTTATATACATTATGTGTGTGTATATCTATATAGTGCTGATTTAGGTATGTGACAGCTTATATACAGTATGTGTATATCTATATAGTGCTGATTTAGGTATGTGACAGTTTATATACATTATGTGTTTATCTATATAGTGCTGCTTTAGGTATGTTACAGCTTATATACAGTATGTGTATATCTATATAGTGCTGATTTAGGTATGTGACAGCTTATATACAGTATGTGTATATCTATATAGTGCTGCTTTAGGTGTGTGACAGCTTATATACAGTATGCGTATATCTATATAGTGCTGATTTAGGTATGTGACAGCTTATATACAGTATGTGTATATCTATATAGTGCTGCTTTAGGTGTGTGACAGCTTATATACAGTATGTGTATATCTATATAGTGCTGCTTTAGGTGTGTGACAGCTTATATACAGTATGTGTATATCTATATAGTGCTGATTTAGGTATGTGACAGCTTATATACAGTATGTGTATATCTATATAGTGCTGCTTTAGGTGTGTGACAGCTTATATACAGTATGTGTATATCTATATAGTGCTGCTTTAGGTGTGTGACAGCTTATATTCAGTAGTGTTTATCTACATAGTGCTGATTTTTGTATGTGACAGCTTATATACAGTATGTATGTGTATATCTATATAGTGCTGATTTAGGTATGTGACAGCTTATATACAGTATGCGTATATCTATATAGTGCTGCTTTAGGTATGTGACAGCTTATATACAGTATGTGTATATCTATATAGTGCTGCTTTAGGTGTGTGACAGCTTATATACAGTATGTGTATATCTATATAGTGCTGATTTAGGTGTGTGACAGCTTATATACAGTATGTGTATATCTATATAGTGCTGATTTAGGTATGTGGCAGCTTATATACAGTATGTGTATATCTATATAGTGCTGATTTAAGTATGTGACAGCTTATATACAGTATGTGTATATCTATATAGTGCTGATTTAGGTGTGTGACAGCTTATATACAGTATGTGTATATCTATATAGTGCTGATTTAGGTATGTGACAGCTTATATACAGTAGTGTTTATCTATATAGTGCTGATTTAGGTGTGTGACAGCTTATATACAGTATGTGTATATCTATATAGTGCTGATTTAGGTGTGTGACAGCTTATATACAGTATGTGTATATCTATATAGTGCTGATTTAGGTATGTGACAGTTTAATTACAGTATGTGTATATCTATATAGTGCTGATTTATGTATGGACAGCTTATATACAGTATGTGTATATCTATATAGTGCTGATTTAGGTGTGTGACAGCTTATATACAGTATGTGTATATCTATATAGTGCTGATTTAGGTATGTGGCAGCTTATATACAGTATGTGTATATCTATATAGTGCTGATTTAGGTATGTGACAGCTTATATACATTATGTGTATATCTGTATAGTCAGTATGTGATTAATATTTGGATAAAAGCGTCTGCTAAATGACTAAATGTAAATGTAAATGTAAATATTTACCTGTGAAGGTGTTTTCTGTGCTCCACACCTGTCTCACCACTTTAGTGCCATTGGGTTCTGAGGAAAGTGAAGATTATTTAAATGTTGTGTTTCTTCTTCCATCATGATAATACTAGAAACTAACAACTATCACATATTCAGAGTTATTCTTGTTATCTTATCCTATACTAGTTATATATATCTATCTATCTATCTATCTATCTATCTATCTATCTATCTCTCTCTCTCTCTCTCTCTCTCTCTCTCTCTCTCTCTCTCTCTCTCTCTCTCTCTCTCTCTCTCTCTCTCTCTCTATATATATTAGTGTACTAGAAAGTCACAACCACTTGACAAGCATGCAGAAGAGAACTACCTTTCCCACAATGCATTGCAAGCACTTCCGACTGCCGGGTTTAAGACTAAATGATAAAGTTGTTGTAAAGAAATTAATAAATGCGTTATTTGAAACGTCATAGCATCTTTGGTTTTGATTTGAACATCCCTGACGTTAAAGTGACGTCATCTGTTTAAGATTAAAAAACACATTAGCATTATTTGACATAGATCGATCATAAACGAGCCCATAAATACAGATTATAATATCATATTTAACATAATTAATGTCAAAACTCAACACAACTTTGGCATGATTGACACGTGACGTTCGATCCCACCTGTCAATCAGTCGATGACGTGTTGATATTATGCACATTAAAAGCATTTCCGCCGAATTAATCATTAATCATAAATCATATGAAGTCTAGTACCTGTGGGATTATGGTAAACACTTGTTTTCACGCAAAGTTTGGGATAATAATCTCGATGTGATGTCATCGTTCCGCTTTAACCGATCGCTGAAATTTGGCGCCAGAGCGCGCGCTCACTCCGTCACCGACGCACGTGTCAAACTGTCATGTGCTTAATCCGAGCAGATTATATTTGTGTACATCACAATACAAACAAATATAACATAAATAACGAGAACCAAGCATTTATATTAGATTGATGTTGATTGTGTCAATTATAATTTTCAGTAACATGCTTTAAATGCAGAATAATCTGAGTTTGTTACATGAACATGGAGATATTTGTGAGGTTCTTGGTGTTTTTCTCTGGAGAACTATTTGAGATAGCACATGTACATCTTTAAGATGTCTGATGAAAATCCGGGCCCAGTTTTTCGATTAAACCGCTGCGATTTGCATACACGGATTAAATCCGGCAATCAGAAGAAAATTAGGGATTAGGGACAAATGTCCGAGCATGTAATCCGGTTTTGTATTTGATCTGGATCAGACGTACCCTTTGGGGTTTGAAACTCTGAACTATCTTCAAAAAACTCCTAAAAACTCATCTTTCCCGGCTACACCTAACTCACTAACTCACTTCTTTTCTAACCTACTCACTCTATCAAAAAAAAAGAAGAAGAAAAAACTTTTGTAACTTCTCTCTCTGTGTAACTTGGTAACATTGTTGTAGAACTTGTTCACCTATTGTTGTATCGGCTATTTACCGCTTCATTGTCTCCTCGACTATTGTAAGTCGCTTTGGATAAAAGCGTCTGCTAAATGACTAAATGTAAATGTAAATGTGAACTTGGTTTGGGTTCTTTTTGACCCCTCATAGCAGGATTATCTCAATCCCATCAGAACGGTGTATTCAGATCAAAGTGTTGTTTTAAGTGAATGGTCTTTGTTTACCGACTTATATCTCTTCGTATTTAAATCATATATCAATCATGTCACATCTAGATAGCGTAAACAACAAAAATCTCAAACATACATGTCACTCTTGACCACAGCTCCAAAATTCCACAATATATTAATTTTAACAATAAAAACAAATATCACTCTATCAAAAAAAAAAAAAATCTTTTGTAACTTCTCTCTCTGTGTAACTTGCTCACATTGTTGTAGCACTTGTTCACCTATTGTTGTATCGGCTATTCATCGCTTCATTGTCTCCTCGACTATTGTAAGTCGCTTTGGATAAAAGCGTCTGCTAAATGACTAAATGTAAATGTAAATAATTATTATTTGTGACCACTTGTATGTTGCCTTAGTGTTGTAGGTGACATTCTTGGTTCTTCTTAAGGCTCTGGTCAACCGGATTTGGTAATCCTGAAATTTGGTATTCGGATCACAGTGATCCAATTCAATATTACTTTACAAAAACAGTCATGAATGTCACATGGATCAGGTAATCCTGGATAGCAAAATATTGGAATTCCCGAATCCAGATCATTTTGATACATGTTTGAAAAAAACTTGAGATCTGAAAAACATCTACTGTTAAACATAATCTGCTAAACATCTTGGAAAGAGCTGTTGTACATCTATTCTTAATCATAAACATCTCACGTGTGTCTCGCAAACGTCGAGGAAAAATGTACATATTGAGATTATCAGATTATCATCTGTGAGTGCAACTTCTCATGAATTTACAGATGTGTGAAATAGATAAAGCAATGCAAGTTTTATTATTAATACTGTGAAATGCTACATGTTGACCGGGGATCCTGTCCTGCAGTCTCTTTGTGTAATTATATTTTGCTTTTACAGGAATTTAAGAGTTTTAGTCGAAGTTTTCACTGCCGAGAAGTTTCAAACGGTTGGCTCTTCCTCTTCCTCCGCTTGTCTGATGGCGTCTCCAAGCAGTGAGATGAGGGAGATTAAACCAATCAGGTACCCGTCCTCCCTGTTTCCCTCCACCCATGGAACATCATGCCTCAGGTGGACATTATCCGGGGTTGGCATGGTCTTCCCGAAATCGATCATCCATATATTAGCTTTGCTGTTGCTGTCATGGACGAAGAGCAGAGAACTTCCTATGATCTGGGAAGAGATGTTTAGAAGTAAAGGCGAATTGTAAAAAACCGAATGTGTGGAAAATACAAATAAAGCTTATGTACTGACCTCATGTTTGCAGAAAAAGGCTGACTGCTTTAACGTGTCATTCAGCGCTTGCAATCTGAATTTGTAAGCTTTCTGGGAGAATAAATACGGAATATTTTGATGTAATGCCATGAAATGCACTAACAAAGCAAAAACATTACAAACCAGCATTATTGAGCAGAGAAATTGATATGAGAAATATTGTTTGATATAAATTTGGAATGAATTACCTTCACACTATTCAATCCCAAACATTGCATATTCAGAATCAAATATATGTAGTGTAATGCAATGTAAATCGCTTTGGATTAAAGTTTCTGCCTAATGCATACACGTCAATGTATGTGTGATTTGAGAATAGAAAGTATATGTGCACTCACTAGAATGTGAACCTGTTTCTTGGTAAAGGATAAGAAAGATTCTGTCACTTGTGCTTCTGTGCGTGTCTTGTAGAAATCTCGTAATACTTTACCATTTTCCATCTGAGACAAAGCAAAGCGTACATTTTTATAGAATTAATGTGTTGGTCATAACAATACAAAATCTAAACAAATGATGACACCAATATTTTGTGGGCTGTTTGTACACTTATACAGCATCTTATGTTTTTCCTTATGCCTTGTTTTGTCATCTTATTTATGTGAATAAGAATGCAAAGAGGTTGCTAAACTGCTGTAAAATACAGCGATATATTTTGGTTCTTACCACTATGCCCTCTATGCGAAAGCCAAGTGTTGAAGTAGTGCTGCTGTCATCTCTCCACTGCATGTAACGAAGCTTCGTTACGCCTCCCTGCGCATGTTCCTCCGTTGTGGGAGCTGCTGGATCTACTTTCATCATCTTGTGATACATATCTTTCCGCAGGTTGATGCCAGTTCTGGCCTTAAAGATCTCGTCTTCCAGGTATGTTCTGCCAGACAATATGAACTTACATTTTAAAGGGTAATTTCAGGAAAGTGACTCTGGATGGAAGCATGTCTCATTAGTTATATAAGAAATATATTTATTTGATCATTTTTGGAACCATAGGGTTGATTCTACCTGACACCCATTTTGCAGTCCATGATTACAGGAGACTTAAGACCACTCAGCAGATCTTCTAAACGGATATAACGATCTCCATCCTGACTGATGTGTCCAAAGTATTGAGGCACGAACTGATAAAGAGCATCGGACATGAGGGCCTGCAGGCAGATGTCCTCGACCTCACAAAACCTCTTCAGCACCTCTCCAGCCTCGCTCAGCTTGACGTTTCCTGAAGGAATCCCATTAAACATTATGTCTTTTGAAGATGTAAATCATCTTGACATACTGTAGTATTTTATATTACATGTATTTTGAGTGCTTTGTCAACTGCGATCGCATTAATGTGTAGCCTTTTATGTAATTTATAGAATTTTATGTTGTTTTTATTCTATTATATCATTATAACGTAGAAACTCCAATTTTGATGGCTGCAATGATTGAAATGGTGGGGTTATGGTGAGGAAGAATAACAAATCAAAGCTTTCTACCTTGATGACCAGCCAATTGGATCCATGAGCTTGGTGTGCGCTTGGACCACTGCATCATGGTCAAAAATGTTCTCCATGTCCGACTCTGGAGAAAAAAGGTTAATTTATTAGTACAAGTGCTACATACCCTGTTAAACTTATAACAAGAAATATACTTTCTTTAGAAGTATACTTCTCTTAAGTAGGAATCTATCTACTTGAATTGTATGTTACTCATTCACTTAGCGTAATATAATTCTTTAAAGGATACTTTAATAAATTGAATTAAAAGTTGGTCATTGGTCGGGTTTGTCTGTGTTAATTATTTTCCAACTGAATATTTCGCAATAATACCACCCTGAAAGTAAAGACTCCTAGTTCAACTCTTACTTTTAAAGAGGTCAGTACCTCTCCATCATGGATGACAGTATGGACATTAGATAGATAAGGTTTGTTTTGGAAAAACAGCACATTCGACAGTAACACGCCACGCTGCAGGACATGCAAATGTTCTATTCAAATATAAGTAATGGAACTCTTTCAAAATAATGCAAATTTTCAAGCACTGAATTTTTTTCAGAAAGTGCACAGGTAAAAATTTTTTAGAGCACCCTGCTCATGGTCTTCCTCCGGGCCGCTGTATCTTCCCCCTCGCTGAAGACCTCGTCGCTCTCGGCCGAGGAGTTGTTAAAGGAAGAGGACGATGAAGCCGAGGAGTGCAGAAGAACCCGAGAGAGGACGGGATGAGGAACAAATTCACTCGTTCCTCTGTCTTGTTTCTCCACATCCATATAAAGTTCTTCGTTCTTCTGTGTTTGTGCGTGTCTTTGTTTTGCAACCCAACTCCTCTGTCTCAACCTCCTGCTGTCAGTCATCTCTCTCTCGCTGCTCTCATCCAGGTTCTCCAGACATCCACCCAGTCTCTCTCGCATTCGGTCCTTCAGCTTTTCCTTAATTTCAATCCTGCCTTTCCACAGGTTCTTTCTAGTGGCTTCATTCTTTGAATCTTCTTTAACATGAGCTTCATCCGTCATTACTCTCTCTTTCATTTGTTTCTCTTCATTGTCTTTGGTTATTTCTTTCGTAGACGTCACATGGTCCAGTGGTTCTGGTCTCAAATCCTTCATTTCCTCATGTGTGTTTGTTTGTGTTCCTAACGGTTGTTCTAGTTTGGATGACAGGACGGCTTGAGCCGAGGCCAATTTAGGTCGGATTTTTAGGCCTGTTTGTTTGAAATGATGACTTTTGATGGAAGATAAAGAGAAATCCAAATGGTTTTCTGCACCGGCATCTCTTAGGCTCCCCCCATCATCCGCACCGCTCTCTTTTCCAGATAATGCGCTCATGCTTCGCGAAGGCAAATCCAAAATTTCATGAAGAATTAGTATCAGAAATGGGTGAAACTCCACATTTCTTGTCTGAAAACACAAAATAAAGGTTTAACAAAATGTTCAAATAATATAGCCTGATAGGTAATATTAACATTTATCTGAAATTACGTAATTATTTGATTAAACGTAATCACAGTAAGCTACATAACTACAAATAACTATTATATATAAAAAGTATAAAAAACGACATTATTTAAAATCATCAATGCAAATTCAAGGACACAAATTCAACCATAAAACTGTAAAAACACTGCTGATTTCCTCCAGAAGACGATTCATAGTCTTAGAACAATCTTCATTCGTCTTAAGGAAATAAGTCACAAACATTTAAAACAATTGCTTTTAAGATTAAAGTACCAACTCCCACGTACCAGACTTTGTGTTTCATCACTCCAGTAGTGTGATACCAAAGACACAAAGCTCAAAGTTTTACCGTCAACGTCCATCACCAGTCATTTGCATAATGTGATGTAACTAGTTTTAATAACAATAAGGTCTTTCGTAGTTGAGTCGAGGACTCCCACCATATCAAAGGGGAGATATGAAAAACAGTCATACTCATAAAACAGTTTTAACAATTTGGCTTTGTGTGCTCCTCACTGTTGATGTTTTGTTTACAATTCTCATCAAAACGTTGTGGTCTTAAAATTCTCTTAAAGGAAAATGTTATTTCTTAATCCGGAACAGGGTTTAAATATGACGTGGACATTTAGTGTTCTATGAATTTATTCAACAATGCTGTACATAAAGTATTCCGCCAGTAACAGACGTTTGAACAAACAATAAAGGAAAAAACTCCCCGGAGAATAAAGCAGAACAAACATATATTATATACGTATTGAAAAACATAAAAAAAGGAAACATCTTTAGTATAGGAACAGTAGAGTAGATATCTCTGAGTAATGCATATTGTTTTTTTCTAAAGAGGCACACATGGAAATAAATGCAAATTTATGTGTTACTTTCCAAACACAACCCACAACCAAATAGCATTTTAACCCTTAAGGCTATTTACTGGCGTAGTATTTCTGTTTCCATCTAAAAAAAACAAATACGCTATACACTTTAAATGAAATATTTGCAAATAAAAGAAAGTTTTGACCGGTTAAAACAAATGTGCAAAAAAAACTACTGTAATGATTTAAGAAATGCATCATTTTCTTGAACACACAAATAAAGGAAAAGCTTTCAACGTTGAAACTTCTTATTTAGAAAGAAATAAAGGCAAATGTTTTAAGTCAGACGAGCTTTGCTCTTGATAACCTTTACCCTCATTTACCAGACACTTTCATTTCTTTGGTGTCATGAGCTCAAACAAGCACCGACACCATTGTAGTTTTTATCTTCAGTTTCTGTAAAGGCCTGAGATGTTTGTAACATCACCGCTGACAAATATCTTTGCCTTAAAATCGTTTCCTCATTCCTGGACGCAGAGTTGGGTTCATCTTCCGTAGGTTCATTCTCATCCGCCCCCATGTCTGGAATAGATTCTTCCATCCCGTCTGAACTGCAATCCGTGTCTTTATTTCTTATCGTAACAGGGGAATCCAACATCGATTTTGTGTTGACTGTATATGCATATAACGAAAAAAACCATACATTATAAAACGAGATATATCAGATACTGTGTTCAATTCTGTAATTTTTCCTATTAGAACTATTCGAATAAATTGATAACAGATTGACCTGTGGGTCTTTCTTCATCCCGAGGTTCAGACTGATGATTCAATTCCTCTTGTTCGGTCATTTCTTCTTGATTCATATCGAACTCAAAATCATCCTAAACATAAAACCCAAGATTTAACCTTAAGATTGACGGCACTGTCTAAAAGAAAACTTGAAATGAACCTCTTCGGGTGTCTTGCCGTCACCCAGGCTGAACTGCAGGTAGCTGAGAATGATGATCAAACTGAGGAAAGCAAAGTTACTCATCACTCCGATCAAAGCTGACGTCAGGGGGAAATTATACAGAAGGTATCTGTAAAGATCAGACATTGATGTAAAGACCGTAACATATATTAAATCAAACACACAGATATACACGCGCACAAACCTGATGCCCGTGAAGTGGGCGAAGATGTAGAGGTGTGCACCGTAGATTTGTACATGCTGGGAATGGATCTCAATAACAGCACCGACAGTGGGTTTATACTAAGGATAAAGAGACAGTTATTTAAGTGATGGTTCACCAAAAATCATTAACTAACCATGTTGTCGTTTCAAACCTGTTTGTCTTTCTTCTGCTGAACCAGAAAAGATATTTTGAAGAATGATGGTACTGAACAGCGGTGGCAGCCATTCACTTCAGTTGTACTGACACAAAACCAATGCGAGTGAATGGGTGCCGGTGACCAACATTCTTCAAAATATCTGCGGATAAAAAGTCAAAAAGGTATGAAATGACAACGGGTAGATTAAACGAGGGAAGAATTTGACTGTCACTGTAATACAGTATTAAGATTGTCTCATTTTTCGTGCTTGGTATGTGAGGAAGGGAGAGACTCACAGAATCGACTCTGAACTCTGAATACAGCTCCACCATGACCGACTGCTTTTGTTCAGACACACCGCTTAAAAGTAAAGGGGAAAATATCATGGTGTCCAGAGCCTGAAGTAGAGATGAGCGATATTGGAGCATCGCCTAGGACAGAGAGAAGAAAACTGGATACAAATGTACACTGGTTTAGATTCACAAGCCTATAGCTCGACAGACAGAGCTTCGGTTATAGGCTCGGTTCTCGGGGATTTGTTAAAATAATGACAACATTCTAGATCAGCAGGAATAAGTTTCCGAGTGTCCTACTTACAGAACGCGCAGATATGTCAATAATCTGACCAGTTTTGGAATAGGGAGACATTTTTACAAGGAACATTCCCATCTGCTGATTGGATGGAGACTCGGGCATCTCTAGTTCCAGCGTGATCTGATAGGGTTGACCGTGTGTCATTACCTGTAAAAGATAAACTGATAACCCAGCACAGCAATTCACTGAAATAAATATTGTGAAACGCATCTTAAAATAAAACCCTGTCCTAATTTTCTCGTCTTGTTGTTTTAGACCTTTATGGCTTTTCTTCTTCAAAACACAAAAAGTGTCGGAAACCCAAAAACGGTGCCCACCGACTTCAGTTGTATGGACATGAAAACAATGGGGACCAATGGTTTTTCTTTCACCTGTATTTTTCAAAATATCTTCTTTTGTGTAGAAGAAAGAAAGTCAAACAGGTTTGAAATGTCAAGAACGTTTTGAGATTATACATTAATATAACATATTTGTATTTTGTATCGCCTTTAATTCCAGTATCCAGCGAGATAAACAAACCACAAATATGTTGATTCAGTAAAAAAAAAAAAAAGCGTACCTCATGTTTTCCATTCCTCAAAAGAGAGACGTTAGCAACGGGGAAAGAGCACATGGAAAGAAGAGGGCTTGAACAGTCCGTCCTGCAAACACATACACATTTGACCAGGAAGAAACATTTTTTTTCTGTTTATTACTTAAATCTGCAATATTAATCTAAAATTGTTTTATAGAAACGATCAAAGAAATCAAATCATATCATTGGTCCTAAACTTTGCATTTGAAAGATCACAAATGACACAGTATAACGTTGTAACCTCCCCATGATTTGAAACACTCCCAACGTGTCCATAGACACAATATTTCTACATCATCACATTTGTGTTTCCTCACTCCTTTCGAAAACTGATTTTGAAATTCAGTTATTGCGATCTTCTACTCCGTCTCAGAACCTTTACACTATGGCAGCAGGTGGGACGGTTATGAGAAAAGTCTCACCTGCGCTCAGGTATGTCCTCACCTGTAGGCGAAGTGGACAGGTGTGATGTAGTTGGCCGTGGGCATGAAGGAGTAATAGAAACTGCCGTAGAGAAACAAAGCCACCCAGAACACCAGCAGAATAACACAGATCATGATAGCCATCTCCACAAGCTTCTGTCTGATCCGGGCCAGGAAAAGCGGCATGGCCTCCATGATCTGAACCAGCAGTCCACTGATCTCGGGTCCCATGTCCTGAACACCAGAACCATCCGTGCTGTACTCATCTGTGCCTGGATACATGACGTTTTGGATTTTTCAGTCCTTAAACGTCTGTTCATCTAGTATCTCTATCTCAAACTTTTTTTTTATTCAGCAGTAGGCAGTTCTTTTCTAACAAAGAATCTTGAAGCTCTGGTTCTTTAAGCTCCGATTCATCTCAAGGTTTTTGGATCGACGGAGAAGCTCTTCGTGATGTCTCTGCCGGAATGGACTGTGAAACTACAGATTCTGGGAAGAACATGAAGGTCCAGTGAACGGCTGAATTTGAAGGTCCCACCGGGACAGCACTGGCACTCATGACCAGCATGTGAGGCAACAGGACAAGACACGCTGTTAAGAAATACAAGTGGTATGAAATATCCAAGACTAATCCTAATATCTGTAAATGTCAGTTCACACTGGATCGCTCAGAACTGTGAGAACGAAAAAGGGCAGACGAGATCTCTGTAATATCTCAAATACTTTTTCCTAGACATCAAACAGATGTCAAACAAATGTCTCCTTTAGAGATTCAGAAGAGATCTCAACATTGTCTCAAATTGACCTCAGATCTGGAATTGATCTTAAATATCAATTTTATCGATCATCTCAATATGAACTCGTTTTTCATTAAGTTTACACAAATTCAGATTATTTTACATTAACTACATTCATTAACACCTCAATATTCTGCATGTTTCTAAAAATCTCATTTGTTGAGTTTTTATTTCCCATTGAGAAATAAAAAAAACCCTAAAGGTGCTTCGGAGAGTTTAAATAATTATGAATAAATATCACAACTGGGTTAAATTATTACATGCATCTACTACAATAAATAAAGAGGAAAAATAAATGATTAATATTATTAATAGGCATGTTTTGCTATATCCTTTGTTATATATTATTAATTTATTTGTTTTATTTGTTCTATGTATATTTTGCTATATAAGATTAATTATGAATTCTTTCGGTTTCATTTTAGATATTGCTTATTTCTATGATTGAAGTGCCATAAATATATTTCATTTTATTTCTGAGAAACACTAACATTTTTAGTTGAGTCTACTTTTATATTTAATTAGATTATAATAAACAGAAATCTTTTATATTCAATCAACTAAAGCATATTTGATCCAACAGCTGTGATAAGTTGGAAACATGAAAGAAACATTTATTCTCATGGACAAATCTTTTTAAATCACATAATTTATGTGCACCGGTTTGCAAGACAAGTTTTATGTTTCATGCCATATTTTATTCATCTAATCCCATGAATGCAGCAGCTGACTTTATCATCTGACCAGAACAAAAGCTCACATCAGTCACCCATACAACAAGCGTTCATTAAAAACAAATAACAGTCATTAATGTCTCAAGATCACTCAAGACACTGTCATGAGACTGTACTTTACAGCCCACACCAGTTTGTCTCTGACATTGATCTGAACACCAACACTAGAAACAGTCTGACCTTCACTCTTGGAAGTTTGGGACAGTCTGTCTGTCCTCCATTTCATGTTTTTGCACTGTGAAGGTTTTTCCACTAGATGACACTAAATATCTTTTCTGTAATGTTTGAGATCTCAACATTATTTGATTCATTGCCTTTCCCCTATAAAATATATCATGTTGTGTATTCATGAAATATTCTAGAGCTTGGAATAATTAACATATTTATATTTGCTATACATTTACCATGCACTTGGAAATATAACAATATTATATTAAAATATAATCACACAGATTGTTTTCAAAAATTAGCTGATGGTTGTTAATTAAAAACTTTTAGATGAGGATAACATATCATCAATCCTTGATATTAAACTTTTAACCCACAGACATACTTCGGCCTGTTGAGAACAGCAGTGATATTTCATTTTTGAGTTTTTTGGACAATAAAAGAGAACAAAATGAATCATAAACGCGGACTGAAGTGAGACCCGACCCACCAGATATTGGGCTGAGATCTTTGGATTTGGATCAGTAAGCATCCACCAATCAAGCATCCGAGATTTCAGCCTCGAAATTCACAAACAGCACAACGTCATAGCAACCAAATGATGACAACCGAAATGATTGAACGGCAGATGCTTCGGCCGGTCTGGTCTTGCATGGAAAAACTCATTTATTATTTCTTACACAGGCTATAAAAATCATGTGAGCTTATACTGTTTAACCACACACGCATGAGCTATGCAGAGAGAGACAGAGAGAGAGAAAGGAAGAGAGAGAGAGAGAGAGAGAGAGAGAGAACGAGAGAGAGAGAGAGAGAGAGAGAGAGAGAGAGTGAGAGAGAGAGTGAGAGAGAGAGAGAGAGAGAGAGAGAGAGAGAGAGAGAGAGAGTGAGAGAGAGAGAGAGAGAGAGAGAGAGAGAGAGAGAGAGAGAGAGAGAAGAATATGAGAGGTAGAGAGAGAGAGAGAGAGAGAGAGAGAGAGAGAGAGAGAGAGAGAGAGAGAGAGTGTGAGAGAGAGAGAGAGAGAGAGAGAGAGAGAGAGTGAGAGAGAGAGAGAGAGAGAGAGAGAGAGAGAGAGAGAATATGAGAGAGAGAATATGAGAGATAGAGAGAGAGAGAGAGAGAGAGAGAGAGAGAGAGAGAGAGAGAGAGTGTGAGAGAGAGAGAGAGAGAGAGAGAGAGAGAGAGAGAGAGAGAGAGAGAGAGAGAGAGAGAGACGGGCCAATCCAATAATTATTTTTAAACTTAATAATAGTCTGTAACTGGCAAAAAATCTGATATTACAGAAGTCTGGGAGCTCAATCTGATCTGATGCCAGAATTGTGGCAAAATGCCCTAAAAATTGACTTTGCATAAACTAAAACAAAAAAGTGAATATAAATACAGTGTGATATAGATGATAATGGATACTTGACAGAGACTCAAAGTTGTGCTATCAGACCAGCTGGAATGCGAGTTATTTCTATCATATAGAGTCATGTGTCATTAGAAACAGGAGTTTACATTTCTAAACATTCATTTTATATTATTTGTAAAAATACGGTCAGGATTTTCTGTGAATATCCAGTGCCTCACACAGAGATCTGGAGTCATCATAACTATCATTACATGAAAAAAATAAGCTTTCATCATGTAATTAAAGTGGCACCTTCCTTTAAAGCTCCAGTACTGTGATAAGTCCCTGAAGTAGTAAAAAGTCACACAACTGTAAAATGATCCAAATCCTGACTCACATGATTTAACCATAGAAAGAGATTAACTAATACATGTCTGTACATACAGTACTGTTTTATCTATAAAACATAATCCATAAACAGTGAGATATACTCAACACTAGACAGAGAGTGAGAGAGAGAGAGAGAGAGAGAGAGAGAGAGAGAGGGAGAGGGAAAGAGAGAGAGAGAGAGAGAGCGAGAGAAGGAGAGAGACAGAGGGAGAGAGAGAGAGAGAGAGAGAGAGAGAGAGAGAGAGAGGGAGAGGGAGAGAGAGAGAGAGAGAGCGAGAGAAGGAGAGAGACAGAGGGAGAGAGAGAGAGAGAGAGAGAGAGAGAGAGAGAGAGAGAGAGAGGGAGAGGGAAAGAGAGAGAGAGAGAGAGAGAGAGCGAGAGAAGGAGAGAGAGCGACAGAGTTAGAGTTAAGAACTACAGAGTAAAGAATTACTCACTGGTGGAGGAAAGGCCCGTCTGAAACATTCATCTGTAACAAAATATTTATTTGGTCAGTTTTCTTTAAACTAGTTGATTATTTTGACTCCTGTACAGTGTGATGTAATGATGTAAATAGAATAAATATTTGGCTATATTGTATATTTTTTTGGTCAGCATGTTCCTGGGGTTGAGGAGTTGTATTCATGTTGGCAAACATCTGGACAGAAAGCTTCTGAGAGCTATGTTCTTCAGGAGATCTGGAATAGAATGTATATTTGGTTAAATGGATTGTTCCCGTTGACAATCCTCATGAATAATTAATGCTATGATCAGGTTTAATTGTATTAAAACTTTGTCTAAATTAAAACGAAATTTCTTAGTTGAGTTAATTTGACTATTCATAAAGATTTATCCGATACCTGGGCTGCAGGGTATCTCCCAATACTGAGTCCCAATAGCTATAGGTACAATTAGCCCGGTATAAATTAATAGAATTATTGTCAAAACATGGACCGGGCTTTGGGACTTTTTTACGAGGCCATGCTTAAAGTCTCTTTGTGCCTCCTTCGTCTTAAATAATATGTGTGGTATCAGATGCCGATGTGTGTGTGCAGTGCATAAAATGTAAGACATAATAAATCAAAGTAAAATGACAATGGTTAACAAAAGACGTTTTCAAATCACTCCCGGCCTGCTAAACACTCATGTCTGATACAATAATATTTGGAGCGGTTTGGGATGTGTGACACATGTTATTATGACATCTGTATAATTTGTTTTGTTCTTTTGAGGACATCTGAAACTAAAAAGAAATTTTTACAAACTTAATTCTTCATGTGGTGCATTTGAGCACAGAGTGAAATCAAGCTGCGTTCTACCTGAGCCTCTTTTTTTTTAAAATATGAATGTAGTATTGAAACAAAATGAAATATGTCCCACTTAATATACCTCTTTTAAAGGCTATAGACAGTTTCATTTACACTGTGCATTTAAATCTTGCAATAAAACTACATCCCATGCCTTAACCACCAATCGAAAATTACTTATAACACAGTGTTTTTCCTCTAAATTACAAATAAACAAATAACAAATAAACAATATCTTACTAAATTTTGAGTATATTCAATAAATTAATTGAACATCAAACTTAACAATAAATAAAATTAAAAGTTATATATATATTTTTTTAAAAGCACAAACACTGAACAAACACTAAACAAGCAGTAAACAAACACTTAACAAACACCTAACAAGCACTGAACAAGCACAGAACAAACACTGAACAAACGCTCAACAAGCACTAAACAAACACTTTACAAGCACTTAATAAGCATTGAACAAACACTAAACAAGCACTCAACAAACACTTTACAAACACCTAAGAAGCACTAAACCAACACTGAACAAACACTTTTCAAACACTTAATAAGCACTGAACAAACACTGAACAAACAGTAAACAAACACTAAACAAGCACTAAACAAGCACTGAACAAACACTTTACGAACACTTAATAAGCACTGAACAAACACTAAACAAGCACTAAACAAACACTTTACAAACACCTAACAAGCACTGAACAAACACTAAACAAACACTTAATAAGCACTGAACAAACACTGAACAAACACTAAACAAGCACTAAACAAGCACTAAACAAACACTTTATAAGCACTGAACAATCACAGAACAAACACTAAACAAGCATTATACAAACACTTTACAAACACTTAATAAGCACTGAACAAACACTGAACAAACACTAAACAAACACTAAACAAGCACTAAACAAACACTGAACAAACACTTAATAAGGACGGAACAATAACTGAACAAACACTAAACAAACACTTTACAAACACCTAACAAGTGCTGAACAAGCACAGAACAAACACTAAACAAGCACTGAACAAGCACTGAACAAACACTACACAAGTACTAAACTAACACTAACCAAACAGTAAATAAGTACTTATTATTTAACAAATATTTATTATTGTTGAATCAATTTTGAGAATCAATTGTTGTAACTGTAATGAAATAATAACCGTTTGATGAATAATGAACAGACAAAGTTTACTAAGTTTAATTACCCGCACTAGAGGGTCTTCAACACTTTTATGCAAATCAAATTGTTGACAAAATTGAAAGCACAAGCTCTGAAAAGGTTCCAACTTTGTATGAAAATAAATTTTATTCTACCCTTTATCAGAGCACATGTGTAATTTACTTATTTGGATATCCTTTAAAATGACACATGTTTATTAATTCATTGCATGTTATAGTAAAAAAGTCACAAAATCACCCAACTGGTTGTTGTGCACACTGTGATTGACTGGAACTAGTGCAGAATGAGCTAATGCAATATAAGTGGAGCAATAAGAGGAATTTTTATAGAAAAGTACAACTAAATATCAAAATGTAAATATAACAAACATTAATGCAAAACTGTGTGGATTTTAAATTATATTTTAAAATATAATTGTAGATAATTAATTATCTAATTCATTTTTAAACAGTTTAATATAATGATCAAGAACAACACTCAGTTTAGAGTTTTATTTTCTTCCTATTACATGTGTATAAAATGTTGTCCTGAGGCAGTAATAAGCGCAATATTATGACGAAAGTAATATTTGAAACAGTTTTGAGGGCGTTGACATATGCTCAACCTGACCTTTTCTCTGACATTTAATTTCTGTTGCTGAAAATTCCATAGTTTTTGCCTTATAAATACACAAATTCTGTCCTTTCATTCAAAGCTATTTTATAAAGTGAATTACCAAAATGGTTATTATTTCCAGTTTATGCTGTATTCTGTCATAAATGTAAATTCTTCACCTTCATTTTTTTATAACGATTATTATTGACGATTAATACATTTTTCTTGGAGTCTTAAAATGTTTTATAAATTTTCTGTGAAGCAGCTATATGGTATAAATTCTCCTCCTTCAAAATATACATTTAACTTTTAGGAAAAAATTAAGTATTCGAGAAATACACCTTGAATAAAGTGAGTGAGGAAAGAACAAAGCGCTGTTTTAAAACTGTTCTTATACATTTTTAAAGAGCATTGGGAAAAATAGTATTTTACTAAAATTAAGAAAATAAATTTTTTTAAAACAAAAACTATTTAATTTAGGCCCAAAAACCACTCAAATAAATAAATAGGTAGCAACACAACTTGAGTTACTCAAGTTAAGTCTGTGTGAAGATCAAGATTTAAACAAATATTCTGCGCCACCTATTATTGTGACTGTATTATTGACACATCACAGGCCATTGCTTAATTTTAAAAGCAGATGTATTTAAAAAAAAAGGACACTATCTTGTATTTGGCAACATTCAGTTTATTTGTATGTGTTCCATATTATAAGACCAAAAGTGCCCTACTCCTGCCCTAGATTTATACTGATTAATCTTTTGACACAAACCCCTTCGTCACGTCTGCAGTTTTTGAGTTCACATGAAACCCTGAACACATATTTAGCGTTTCACATCTCTGGAAACACAACATACAGAGGACGCAGAGGAAATCCTATGCAGGGACGTTTGGTCACCTTACTTGATTGCAGTTCATTATGACGGAAAGAGGCATCAGCATAGTAAAATGGGGAAAGAGATGATTGACAGGTGTCTTATTTTTCTGTAATTGGTTTAACTGACATGCTGTTAACACCCAAATGTGCCTTCTCAAATATCTCACTCATGATGCATTCAGAAAAATTAAATAATCAGAAACTAAACATTTCTTTGCATCAATTTTAAAGTCGTTAAAACGCAACGAGAGTATTATATCGACACTTTTAAACCCAATATTATCACAATAACAATTAAAATTAAAAGAAATAAATGGTGTTCAGAAACTACTGGGCCTATGAGTGTTAAACTGGGCTCAGTATCGTGTTGGGAAAATGTTTCAAGGTTTTATATGATAATGTGGCAGATGTCCTTTTCCATTCGGATGATTTCTTATTACTCTATAGTAATAAAGCCATTAGTGACCTCTACTCTCTTTACCACGCCTCATAATCTCGCTCCGTCCCCCCAGCCATCCTCGCTTTACCAGTCCTAATGATACCAATAGCGGTTTTGTGACATTGTAAAATGTGCAACTCTTGATGAGGATTGGACTCTCTGTGCAATTGCACAGACTGCAAGCATTACATTGAACAAAAAGATACAAAAAAAAACTGTAAAATTTATATCTAAATATGGGGTATACGAAAGTAAGTAAATCTGATTGACTCAAATATTTCTACTATAATTCACCATAAATATTGGTGTATTTTTGGAAATGTATATTTGTGAAATAAATACTTTTTTCGTTTTAATATTTCAAATGTTATCTCAGGTTTGTGAAGAGAAATGAACTGTTGGATATTTCGTTAATCATAATCTTATTTTCCTCTAAGTAAAACAATTAATGTTTTTGAAAGGTTTTATTATGTCGGCTAAACAAACTGGTCATTATTAGTGGTGCTTGCAAAATGCAAAGCATTATTATAATTATCTTCTGGGATATTCTTTTTCTTCTTGTTCTACTAATTTTTCTGTAACCTTCTCTATTCTTATGGTTTCACATAGACTCATGAATGAGGGCTCAGTTGACTGGATCATTAAAGAGGGGTGTGCTCATTTTTTAAAATAGAGGATGAGGAGTATGGTGCTCGACAAGGGAAAAAAACTACCCCAAAAAATCCCAAAGACTTAACATTGCGCCCCACTTTTACTGCTTTAAGTGCCTATGAAAACATATCTCACAATAGGATGTAAGATTAACTTAAATATTTCTATTATAATCAGCAAAAATATCGGGTGTAAATTACAAATATGTATTTGTCAAAAAATAAATTAGTTTCACTGCATAAGCATCAAAATTTACAAATTCTTTACTAATGAATGTTAATTTAATGAAAAATAATTGGACAAATGAACTGTTGGATTTTTACTCATACGTTTTGGAGGAATAATGTACAGAGGAAAATAAGTATTTTATAAAATAAAATAAAAAAATTCATGACATTTACAGCCACATTTACATTCCTGCAATTTGATAAGGGTAACAAACCTCAAACTCAATTGCACGTTCACAAAAACCTTAATGGGAGGAAATAAAAATGGTCCTCCATTGCTTGGATGAACATAAAATCCCACACTCGCTTTACTGCTCTTATTTTACACAAAGGCCAAGTACATGACACAGAGGAAATGAAAGGTAACATACGTTTTGACAGCAGACATGTTGATCCGGTAAACCCTGTCCTGACAACATGCTGATCATATCTGTCCCGTCCAGAACAGAATCCGAGCAGGTGGCATCCAAACTCTATAATAAAAGGCCTTAAGAATCTGTTTCAGTTTTATATAAATAGGACAGACAGCATTTGTGTGGGTGTCTCTAGATCTTTATTTATCTCACAGATCTGTGATTTAAGCTTATTTACATAAGCCTCAGTCAAGAGTCTCGCTTTATTTTTAGATTGTTGCTTTGTTTTTTATCTGCACACATTAAATCGGTATTTCTGTCATCATAATGAGGAATGTGTATCAGCTGAGGGGAATGTTAATATCCGTGCGAGAAAAGCTTGGCTCAGGTGTGTTCATCTCCCAGCATGCTTGTGATGTGAGCAGCCAATAAGGGCAGGGATGAGACCCTTCCGGGCGGCCATCTGCTGACTAGAGGCGAATCATCAGAAGCTAAAATTCACACACACATGCACGCAGGCAGGCAAACACACACACACACACACATACACACTGGGATTCGCAGACAACCAACACACACATACCTGGCTTGGCTCGGTGGGATGTTTTGGATTTATGACAGAAATTGGAAGAATGCATGAATCTAGAACCCTGTTGCAGCATCATTGCAGGTGTGTGTGACGTTCTGCAACTATGATGTAAAAGGTCACACACACACACACACACACACACACGCACGCACGCACGCACGCACACACACACACACTGTACCCCCGTTAAAGTACACAAACACACACATATGCGCACGCACACACAAACACACACGCACGAACACAAACATAATATAAATATAGATAATATAGACATGCACACATATGCACTCACATTGACAAAAATTACTATACAGAATGTGTGTGCATTCAGGCATAATTATAGTGTTGTTATTTTCTAATGTATGTATGTATGTGGGTGTGTTTCTGTGCGTGTGTGTGTATGTGGGTGAGTGTGTGTGTGTGTGTGTGTGTGTGTGTGTGTGTGTGTGTGTGTGTGCATGGATGAGTGTGTGTGTGTGTGTGTGTGCATGGATGAGTGTGGGTGTCTGTGGATGTGTGTGTGTATGTGGATGTGTGTGTGTGGATGTGTGTGTGTGTGTGTGTGTGTGTGTGTGTGTGTGTGTGTGTGTGTGTGTGTGTGTGTGTGTGTGTGTGTGTGTGTGTGCGTGTGTGTGTATGTGCATGTATCTGTGTGTGTTTGCGCGTGTGTTTGCGTGTGTGTGTGTGTGTGTGTGTGCGTGTGTGTGTGTCTGTGCGTGTGTGTATTTGTGTGTGTTGGCGTGTGTGTTTGTGTGTGTGTATGTGTGTGTGTGTGTGTGTGCACGTGCGTGTGTGTGTGTGTTACATAATGTGTGGACAATTCATGTGAATCAAGGTTTCATTAAACAAACACACTAAATTAGCAAAAAACAGTCCTATAATCAGAAACACACGCCTAATAACAAGTAAAAAACACACAAATACATGGACAAACACAAAAAGATTTGAATTCTCAAATCCAGACAAACCCACAGAAACACACAGATTTGTAATCCATCACAAACACAAAGACACTCACAAACATGCACACTCACAAACAAATCCCAACAAAAGGCAAACACACACATATACAGTACATAAAAACAACCGACTGCAATCATAAGACACACCCAACTGTTATTATGCAGACCACCATACACAACAAACACACACGCGCACACAATCCATTGGCAAACACCAATAATCACACAAATTTGGAAAACAATCATTCACATGCACAAGCAGAAGCACATGCAGGCTCACGCTTACACACACACACATGCACACCACACACACACACACACACACACACACACACACACACATGCACACACACACACGCACACACACACGCACACACACACACACACACGCACACCACACACACGCGCACACGCACACGCACACCACACACACACACACACACACACACACACACATACACACACACACACACACACACACACACACACACACACACAGTGACAGGCATGCATAATTAGAATAAAAAGATGTAAATGACAAGTGTGTAGTGCTAAACCAGCCGTCAATCATTCTAATGAAATCAGTGCTGAGCCCAGCGGCTTACACTTCATCTGTTCATCTGTAACACACATCATCAGAAACAACACTGCAGATATAACAACTGAACATATTTCAACTACTATAAATTATATTATTCAGTCTTAATACATAGAATTACAGAAATTACATCATAAAGAGAATGTGTGTCTTAGTCAACATGTAGTTTATTGTTAATGAGTTTCCATGTATTCATTAAATCTCTCATTAACCCATATTCGGTATTTAAGGTCACATGTCATGTTTTATAGAAACACGGCCTGTGATGTCCATCTCATTCAGCTAATGCCCATCAAAATCTTTCATCGCAGCGTTTACAAAGTGCACAGCTCTCATTCAGCTGGCAATTATTTTTCATTGTTGTTCTTTTGTGTGACTGGTGTTTGATCATATGCGTAAAGTATTATTCCCCAAAGAAAGAGTTCTGCCAATAAATTACAGCAAAAGAAAATCAACTTACTGTAAAATACCTATTAACAATATTCCGTCATATTTTTAATACATTTGCAAACGGCAGCGGAAGATAGTTTAGAGGTTGTTCTCGGCCTAGAATTATAATTTAAAATTACTTTAAAGAAATCAAACCCGATAAACTTTACAGCAAGGGATAGTTTTGTAGTCAGGACCGCATCAACCGAGACCAAGACAAGATCGAGACCAGCACAAAACCCTCAAAAGTCTAATTAAAGAATAATAGAAGTTGGGTGATCTTTTGTTCATAACCTTTTGTAGGATGTCTTCGACCTTCATCCTGGGTCTGTCATGATAGCATTATCAATAGAAAAGAAAAGTCTTATGTGCAATTTTATTACTCGTTATGTAATTTCAAATATTGTGTGCAATAATTATCTTGGGTGCAATAAAAATCATGTAAAGTACAATACTTATTTTATCATGTAACCCAATGTAACATACTCATATTTTTGGGATTTAACTCTGTCTAAAAGGTAAGTCAGTTATTAACTCACAGATTAAAATAATAACAACATAAAATTAATATCATGTCAGATGTTATAGTATGAATTCTTTTAAAGCAACAAAGTTTCAATTCGATCACATGAATGATGTCAACACATAAACCACACAATGCACCAGAAATTAAGTGACATTCCCACAGTTGTGATCTTGAATGATCTTGAAGTAAAATCCCAACACCACCAAGTTTGAGACCAAGACAAGACCGAGACCAAAGGCAGCCGAGACAGCACTACAACACGTGAGAAACACATTATGTTGCACTTTGTCCTGTTATAGAAAACACTTAATACATTATTAATGCTACAGCTCAGATGAAGATGTACGACTGCTCTTCTGTCCTTCAGCAGCTCCGCTTGGTAAAGCCCTGTTAACGGGTATACATTAATGGAGACGGATAGTCGTGCGATTGATGTCGCCTTCATTTTTACCTAATTATAAGACACTATTTGGCTGTGTCTCATGTTCGCAGACACAACAGATGGATATGTTTGCTCTGTGAAGGTCATTTGATAGCAGCAATGGGGCAGATTGCTCTCTCTCTCTCTCTGTCTCTGTCTCTCTCTCTCTCTCTCTCTCTCTCTCTCTCTCTCTCTCTCTCTCTCTCTCTCTCTCTCTCTCTCTCTCTCTCTCTCTCTCTGAAGGACTATCTCTCATCCCATCCTTCAGAACTCGTTCTGAAGATGAGCTGATGTTGCAATCTGAGCGAGCAAATGATTCTGACTTCTTCAAAGTAGAGCACAACCTTGAGAAGTACTGTACATATTATGTTGCTGGAGCTGTTTTTTATAGGTTTTATTTATTTTTTTGTTTGGTATGTGTGGAGCAAATGCGACTTTGTGTTTGTGATGGCGTCCTATGCCAAACACAAATGATTTGGCCCAAACGCTTGGCTCATCTATCACTCATTAGCACATGGTAATGAATTTTGCACAATTTTTAACATGAACAACACGCCGGATGATTATACTGTCTAATGTATTGACTAAGAAAATAGAGAATGATAGAAATAATAAATTAATATAGATTTGATAGAGACGTCTTGGTTTTGGATTCAAATAAAAAACAGAAACATCGAATACAGACGTGAGAAATTTGAGCTTTGTTCTCTTAAGAAAATTACCTAAGACGCAAAAGACTTGAGTGAAGATTTCCATTTGTTCTCCATTAGCTTCAATGTCTTTGAGAAAGAATAACATTTTATACTTTAAAAATGTTGGTCTTATATTTTAACAGGACAGAGCAAATAAAAGAATTTAAATCAAAAAATGATTTAACATCTCCAAAGATTCATTCACAAAATCCATTTGTTGGCTTCAAACAATCTCTCCTTACAGTTTCTTAATAAAGTTATGACATGGCAAAGGCATGCAGATAATAAAAACTCTTAAGTATTCCTGATTTAGGGATGAACGCAGGCTTTGGTATTTGATGTTCACTTCATTCTGCCAGATATTTTCAGAAGATAAAAGCCCGGCTAATCTCCGACAGATGCAACGCGTCATTACCTAATTCTAATCTCAAGTCATTACGCTTTAAATCAACACAGCAACATTTTTCCATATTTTTGTAATTACTTCAAGAAGAGTGATTTAAAACAGGGCCCACATAAAACACACTGGAACCTTTCCTCTAAATGATTTTACACTGTTTGGCCAAAACTCATTTATACCGCTGGGAACATGTGCTTATACTGTCAGCTCTAATGCAGCGTCTGCGGGGAGTAAAATGAGTTATCAGGAGGAATAAAGAGATTAAAAGAGAAGCGCACACCTCGCTTGGCTCCGGTTAAATGGAAAGAGGAGAGCTGCCTGTAAGTTTTGTGTTCACAGATGATCTGAAGGCATCAGGAGAGCACATGTGGCGTTGTTTATCTATAGCCAAAATTACTTCCGTTTTACTCTTATATATAGTTTTTTACCATTTAAATCATCATGATTTAGTCACATATAAGTTGTTCTAAATCTTTTAACATCTCTTTTCCGATTAACACAGTGGGAGATATTTAGAAGAATGCTTGTAACCAACAGTGCTTGGACTCCAATTACTATCATAGTGGGAAAATACATAATATTGTTCTGTTGAACACAAAATGAAATATTATAAAGAATGTTGGACAACAAATTTGGACTACAATTTTATTTTCCTACCATTGTAGTCAGTGGTGTCCAAGAACTGTTATCATGCAAGCGTTTGTCCAAATATCATTCTTCGTGTTCAACCAAACAAATCCATGTATACAGATTGAGTGAGTAATTCATGGCAAATTTTTTATTTTCTATACTTTTCAAAACAGGATTACTGTTGCACAAACAGAGTTGATGCGTGGTGAACCGGGTAACTGTAGTTAGAGCTGTCAATCACAAGCTTTTATATTGGTGGCACAGGTCTGGTCCCATAATGACTGACCACAGCAGCAGTCGATGTATTAAAACATGTAATATGTGCGAGCGGGGCTCTGTTGGTACAAAAAAAACGATGTAAAGGTCAATTGCACATTTCAAAGGATGAGTTCCTGATGTGCTCATGAATAAATGAGTGTGGGCTGAACAGATCTGCTGTCTTAATGGTATCATTAACCGCCACAGCCTATTGAAAATGCCAAACGGTTCATGGATAAAAGGGTTCGAAGTTTTTCCTTCCATGACAGGAGACAAATCTTTTAGTCCAAGGACAAATGGATCTGTACTTACATAAGATTCTTTACAAAATCTATTTAACGGCAATTTAAATGTAAAATATATATCTTTAATCTCTCTAGGTGTATTAAACCTGTGATTTATACCTATTTCCTCTCTCTCTGTCATCTTTGTTTGAAATATGAAATTGCACGTTGACATCAGAATGCGACCTGATAGCTGTGACAACGTGTTAAAGATGGACTTTTAAACCCATAAAACTAACAAATAAACAAAATCTGTTGAAGTGATGAATTCTGCATCATTTGTGTTATATTAAATATAACCCCAAACTGCACAGTTCAATGAATAGAGATGTTACATTTTAAGAAATTGAATGTATGATTTATTCTGGTGATTTAAGCAACAACTTGCAAAGCACCATCAAAGCTGTACCTTTTATACACTTTTGCACATAAATTTAATTTAAATGTTATTATGATTTGATACTGTCCGATTTGTATCATGGTTTCTATTTTCAAAGCATTTCTGTCAATATTCTGGATTCACGCACTATAAGAATATCTGTAAAAATGGGACACAATGCATGTTGTTAATATGAAGGAATTTTCTGTATTCAATATTTACAGTTGTCTTAACTGTATGTTACACTTTGAAATGCATTCGTTTACATTGAAGCATTAACGGAAATGTCCGTAAAATCAGCAGAAAATGTACTAATAATATTCTGACAGTGCAGAAAATTATGTCTTGGCCTTTTAACAATATTGCATTATTTCAGGACAGCTTTAAAAGAAACAGAAATAGTGATACATGTATATAACAAAATACATGGTATATTTATATAAAAACAGGAAACAGCCATGTCCATTGAATTAAAAAGGAAACGGATTGCACGTTAAAATTAAAGGTTTTGTGTATTTCAATTAAAGACTAGCAACATTTTTGATATCTAATCTAAAACTTTTGCTGTGGCAATTTAAAAATGAAATTTAGAATTTTTATTAAAGGAAAATAATATTATTATTTATTTAAAAAAAGAATAAATGTCTCTCTATTTCCATTTAAAACTCTCGCGCGGGCCCTGAAATGAAAGTATTTGGTAATTTACCTCCAGCGTCATTTTAAGAATAACTTTAAATTTCCCACCCAGTTTAAACCCATTTTAAACTGATCATCTCATCTTTTCAATTCATAGGTTACTCTCTCCCTGTCCATAGAACCTTATTTAGAACCAGGAACCGGGCATGTTGTCCCTGTAGTCATGGATACGGGATGGATCTTAGTAGTATTGTTGGGACCATGCTGTGAAAGAAAGAGACGAGTACGATTATAATGTTTTGGAAAACATTTACCACAGACCCAAGGCCCATCTCTTGGACTAATGGACTGGAACAGATGGGATGGATAAAGGGTTGCGTGGCTGTGGCACTGTACCAGCAGGTCACCGGCAGCCAGGCTCTTTAATGAGCGCTGATAAATGACATCGGATTGACCAAAAGCTAAACTAACAAGGCAGCGCTCTCTCTGTGGGGTCCGCTGGACACTTTTCATGGAAGCTTGGTCGGTCGCTGATCCTCTCATTTCTGCACACATCACGGCTGTAAACCAAAGCTGGGCGATGCAAAACAAACTCAATAGGTCAGTAAATGAAGGGATTTACAGGCTGATCAATCATTATTTGTGACCTTTCCAAACATAAAAGTCAAAAGCTAAGCATACGGTTTGTGTACCAGGATTCTGCACACTCATCTGAATTGAAAAGGATAAATTCGAATTCCTGAATGATTCCATTTTAACATCCATGAATAGTTTATTTCAACATAATACTTAATAGGAAATCAGAAGCTCAGAAGCTGATGGAAAGGATGATGGAGATCCCTTGAGAAAGAAAAATCACAAATGACAACAACATCAAGTTTTTTATAAAGGCATGAAATGGAGACCACGAAACCTTTCTTAGTCTCCTCTGAAACAGAAAAAGAGTCCGAAATCTGACAAATTTCTCATGTAGAGTCTCAGAAGAGATCTCGACAATGAGTTCAGATTTGTCAAGTGTGCAAACAAAAGTCAATTTTATTTAAGATCTCAATACAAACTTTAACATCTTTATTAGATGTTTCTCCTACATTTTTCTAAGAGAAAAAAGTACGTTTATATCCACATCCATCCAATCTCCTCTGGACGGATACAACAATAAAATCCAATCATCGGGTCAAAATTCAGTTTCTTCTCCTCATATCTTCAAATGAAACCTCACGTTTTTCATTACAGTATTAATCATCCATTTGCTTTTGAATAATTGAAGAAGTGAGCGTTTACAGAAGACACACTAACCCTAATAAATGAAATAAGACGGACAGCTGAGATAAAGAAAGCGATGATAAAAACGGAGCGGGATGGAAGGTAATTAAATGGTCCAGCTTCACTCCTTCATAGAAAGGGAAGGTTATCTCGCAGGGCACCCCATAATAATCATTCATTTCCTTCAGGATCTAAAGGATCTCCAGTATAAGTGTGATATAACAGGTGAGATGGTTTTGATCTTGAGACGCTAAGCATCGAGTGGACATTAGGATTTCCTTCATGAAGAGATGCTCTCTTCACATTTTAGGTGGAATGAAACATCCCATAGGAACGGCCTTAAGCTCTTAAATCATCTCATTCCCAACAGCAGGGTCTCAAACTATCCACTGGGATAAAAGGAGATATACGGAGGTCTGGAGAGAAAGAGATAAGACTGTGTGTGTCTTTCACCTGGAGGTCAATAGCACCTAGAGAACATTCATCTGACAAACTCATTCCAAGAAAATACAGTAAGTGACCATGTATGTATATGAACATATACATGTGGACGTTAAGATGTCAGCATCTAAAGAAATGTACAAGTGTGTTAATGTTCATAAGCCACTTAAATGTAAGTACAAATTTTACTTTGGGGTTTTAACTACATTTTTGGAGAATAATATGTCAAGATTTGTTTGAAATATTGCTGTCCATAATGAATATTTATTCCTTGTAACGCAATATTTGTGTAGAAATTTAAACAATTTAAAAGTGTTTCTTCTGACTTGATTTTCAAAAATATAAAATAATAAGGAAGCATATTACATTTTGTTGGCTTTAAACTTTCGGATAAGAGAAAATGTTAATGCTCACAAAATGAATGCTGTTGCATTTTAGTATCTTGATAGAATTTTAGAATCAAATAATCAGAAAAAATAAAAAGGAAACGATTGAGGTTTATGAGAATCATTAAATGAATTTAGCTTTTAGATGTTAAACAATCTGGATAAGAGTAAGTTTTCAAGTTAATAAAAGACAAGTTATGTTTAAACCAGAACGGCAATCTCTCTCTCTCTCTCTCTCTCTCTCTCTCTCTCTCTCTCTCTCTCTCTCTCTCTCTCTCTCTCTCTCTCTCTCTCTCTCTCTCTCTCTCTCTCTCTCTCTCTCTCTCTCTCTCTCTCTCTCTCTCTCTCTCTCTCTTAATTAAATTCGGGAATAATAAAATCTACATAATTGAGTTTCCTCTTTTATAATTTTTCTCTGAACATCATTGAAGTGTGAAAAATTGCTTTCTCTAATCAGATTAAACCCATGCAGCTCATTCTGTCACTATAAATATAGATCTGCAGTACAATGTGTTCGTTTAAACATAAGTGAAAAACACATCACCTGACCGTAAGAAACACACCAGAGGCTCTGTGACAGCAATTCTTGTCTCTAAACTGCAAACAGAAACAAGAAGAAACATTTCACAGACATAAAAAGAGGAAACGAATCACTAAAACATGAAAGCTATTCATTCAACAATACACTTAAAGGCAAGATCACCCAAAACTAAAAATTCGGTCATCATTTACTCACCCTCTTGTCATTTCAAAGATTAAGGATTTTTTTTCTGCAAAACACAAAAGCTGATATTTTGAAGAATGTTGGATAACAAAAACTGCTGGTCCCCACTGGCCTACATTTTTGTGAGTATAAGCTAAAGTTTGTATATTTCCTTGTTTGTTTGGGTGATTTGTGAAGACTATTTCTCATGACATGAGGACTTAGATTCAAGAAACAGCTGATCCTTCAGGCTAAAAACTTAATCTGAATTCTTCTTAATGATCATAAAGAGCTCTACATCATGACCGTCTCTCGGTTCACAATCAGCTCATGAGTGTATCATTATACTCTCATTCATCTCTCAAATACTTACATGCTGTCTCCATTATATATATATATATATATATATATATATATATATATATATATATATATATATATATACATACAAGAAGATGTCTCTCTGGTCACAATCAGCTCATGAGTGTATCATTATACTCTCATTCATCTCTCAAATGCTAACATGCTGTCTCCATTTTATATATATATATATATATATATATATATATATATATATATATATATATATATGTGTGTACATACAAGAAGATGTCTCTCTGGTCACAATCAGCTCATGATTGTATCATTATACTCTCATTCATCTCTCAAATACTTACATGCTGTCTCCATTATATATATATATATATATATATATATATATATATATATATATATATATATATGTGTGTGTACTGTACATATGTATATACAAGAAGATGTGTCTCTAGTCACATGAGGCATGAGGTGTTTGTCAAATGAAACGAAAATAAAGTAAAATTTATAGACGTATAGAAATATTATTCTGTAGATTTTTTCATGAAGTGACAGTTCACCCCAAAAATGTAAAGTTCTGTCATCAAACCTGTACAACTATTTCTGCTAAAACATCAAGAGCTTAATTTTTAAGTGTCCCTTAAAGAAAATCTACACACCAACGTTCAACACTTGTGTATTTATCCACCATGAGTACAAGCCAATAATTTTGGTGACATCATTCTGCACTTTTGCTTCTTATTAGATTCCAGGATGTTATTTAAACTGAAGGCTATTGGCTATTTGAAAAGTAAGAGGAGCCATCTAGTATGAGCAACCTCGACATGAAGGAAATTCCAACTAAGCTACACGTTTCAAGACACTATACAGAATGTGGATAGCAAAATATATGTATAATCATTTTTATGAAAAAATACAACAACAAATCTTCTTGTCCCATCTTTCATTATAACTGGTTACACTTTGGATTTGCCACCCGATTTGCCATCCAAAACACCCGAGGCACGGACCGGATGATAAACACCGGGGCGGGCGGCCCGTGTGTCCCGCTGTAGACTGTAAATGCCAGCTTCATTAGGAAAGGGTTTTCAGGCGTCCTGCTTTGCCAGATGCCGGTCTCTTTGTAGTCCCCCACCAGTCGATATTTAACATTTTCACGCTCAGTGTGTGGCACCTCTTAGGACTGTAGAAATGTTTAAAAGGGCAGAGAGTTTGGGGAGCAGAGATTAGACCTCACAGAGATGCAGATGTCACACGGCGAAGGGCTCTGTGTGTATGTTTATTTACTCATTGAGAATCCATGATGAATGGAATTCCCTGTGCTGGCACATTGCAACAAGACACCTAAAGAAGGCAAGAAAAAACATGTATACCTCACATTTTTGTTTTTGTAATGCTGTGTCAAATTGAACATATCATTATTTACATTTAAATAATGTTAATTATTAAATTATTCATACGTTGTTTATTATCAATGAATATTTTAAATATAATAAATGAATTATAACAATGCATATACACGTATACAGTAGCGTAAAATATAATGTACTCTGTCCTTTTATGTTAATTTCACTTTAATGGTTGTAGTTATTGTATGTTTTTTATGATTATTGCTTTGGCAATATTTTTTTTATATATAGTTCTAAAAAATAACAATATTGAAACACACACTGAGATAACTGAATTTTAAGGGAAATTTAAGGATCCCAATTTCTCCTTCAAGTTCTGATGGACAATTGGGCGGCAAAATCCAAGTGTAACCAAACAAAATTAAACATTGACATGCTGTACAATGCATAAAGTGTCACAAATGGAACACCATTTTTTTAATATATTAAAGTCTATGCAATCTTATAAAGTACTTGTAGAAGCCATATCTTAAAATGTTCTATTTGGGAAAAAATCGACCAAATGCATAAATGTACACAATAACAGACTTACCTGATTTTTTGCAGATATAACCAATGTTAAAATTGCCTGCGGGTGAATTCGAGCCCTTGTCCTGTAGACAAAAAATAAAGAGAGATCATTTTACTTTGAAAGAAAAGATATGTCAAAAGAGAAGTCATGTAAAATGTAAAATGTTAAATTTATGAGCAATGAAAAAAGTAATCACTTTATTTTCAAATAAACATTCTTTTATTATTATGTTTAAAAACAAGACTTTTGATAATACTTTATTTTCTGGCTGAGCTGAGAGATATCTATTTATATACATTCTTCTTTGAGGTGAATGAGTAGTTTCTTTCCTCGTGCCCTTGAACAGTCAGCAGTGTGGTCCACAACTCTCAAATGTTCTCTCTCCTTGGAGTTCAGCCAGTCGGCACAATGCCCACGTAGAAAATGAAGCTGTGTGTGAACCTCTTTGTTCTCGAGACGATCGAAAGAAAGACAGAAAGAGAGAAAGAATAAGAGAAAGAAAGAAAGAAAGAGAGAAAGAAAGAAAGAAAGAAAGAATGAAAGAAAGAATGAAAGAAAGAGAGAAAGAAAGAGAGAGAGAAAGAAAGAAAGAAAGAAAGAATGAAAGAATGAAAGAAAGAAAGTCCAAAGTCTAAACCAGACTGAAGTAGTTCAGAAATGATGGGAATTAACATTGTTCTGTTTCAGAATGTTAAATTGCATCTTTTTGAAGGCTTGTGTTACCATGACAATGTAAAATGTTTTATGGCTTGAGGAAACTCAGAGGAACAGTCTGATATTGATTGACTTAAAATAAAGATTAATCCAATATGATGTTGTGTGCTGAAGATGATGAATATTCACAAAACACATAGATCCTGTATTTGTTAAACACTACTGACAGTATTAATAATAAAGGATACAAATAATGTACACAATAAACATTTAAGTGACAAAATGAACATTAATAAATCGTTTCTGCAATGCAGAATGAAAGTTCAAGCGGTAATTGACAGCGATCAGTCAAGACTCATTTATTTCGTTGGATGACATTTATTTATAATGAAATAAAGTTTTAACAATTAAAAATATTTAACATGATAACACATATTTACATAATCAAATCATATTCCAAAAGGAACTGAACAAATTGAATACTTATTTAGTAAAATGAATATATGAATTTAACAATTAACAAAAAAGTGAATGAGAAGTAGGAAAGTTTGATTAAGATAAAAAGTACAATCTGAGCTCTTTAAAGGATCTTGGAATAGAGGACCATTTATCTCTAATCTTACTTTTACACCTTATACATTGGTTAGGATTGACCATGTGTGTGTGTGTGTGTGTGTGTATGTGTGTGTGTGTGTGTGTGTGTGTGTGTGTGTGTGTGTGTGTGTGTGTGTGTGTGTGTGTGTGTGTGTGTGTGTGTGTGTGTGTGTGTGTGTGTGTGTGTGTGTGTGTGTGTGTGTTTTTGTGTGTGTGTGTGTGTGTGTGTGTGTGTGTGTGCGCGTGTGTGCGCGTGTGTGTTTGTTAAGTTAATGGGGAGTTAATGATTGAATGAGTTATTCAGTACGCATCAGGCCGGGAAGTGGGCAGGATTCTCTGACACCATTTTTCCATTTGGCTGCCTGCTTTTCTGCTGTTATTGACCGTGAAATGACGAATGGTGAGAGATCTTCCCGTTTCTGCATAGATCAATAAAATAAAATAGCTCAGAGATGAGCAAAAATAGTGTTACAGACAGCAGAAAACAGATAGTTGTCCTGGCAAGGCAAGAAAAGTTGCACAGCTGAATGCAAAGTATGTGTTTTTTTTTTTACTCCAACACAATATTTTGCAATACTTTCAGAGTCGGCAACTGTTAAAACTTATCTGCTTGACAGCAAAACACACACATACGGTCAGAAATGCTTCGCTTCAGAAAGTTTTACGGGAAGAAATCTATGCGGGGGAAAGATATTGTACTTTGAAGTACTGTACATAGAACGTGAACATCAACGACAGACAAAAAACAGAAGATATCAGAGACGAATAAAGTCTTCTGTATCCAGAGAACAAAACAAAGACAAGAAAGAAAAAAGACTATTACAGAATCCTCTTAAAAGTACAGATTGACATTCCACTTTTCTTCAAAGCACTATAATAAAACAGAACAATATAATGATCATTTAAAGAATACAAAAAGGTTAAAAGGATACTTAATGAAAGGAAAAATTAAGAAAGTAAAGCAGAAGAGAGAAATTCTTGGAACTTCACTTTTCTGCCAGACTTGTCATCCAGCTCTCCGGTGGCTGTCAATCACCATGTCCTAATCCCAAACATGCCGAGAGCTCTCTGGACCACAGGTCTGTGAAATCACTTTGGGAATATGTGGACTTACTCATTCACTGCCGGGTCAAAGCTTACAGAAAAACAGAGCAGAGAGAATATCGAGGAGAGAAAAAAAGGGCTGGATTTTTAGATGAAGAGCATTTTAAGGTTTGGACGGAAGGCCAAAATTAAACATCAGAAGTCGTATTGCCAATTTATCTTGAAAGTAGCTTTATACTGGCATTGAAAATAGTTGCGAAATAAATGACTGTTCTGAAGCACTTGTAAAGCAAAAAAACTGTGAAAATGGTGGAAATTATTTGTAAGAAATGAAATAAATGCTTACCATATTAAGGTGATGCATTTTGGAAAAGCGTTGAATGGTTGCTAGGGCATTGCAGAGGGTTGCTAAGGTGCCATAAAGGTTGTCTTTTTGGCAGTGCACCACATGAACACCGGATCAATAGAAAAGAAAACAGCACAGCTCTTCCCAACAAACTCCATGATTTGAGACATTAATCATGTCTGGAACACAAGCGGAGCGAGACTAACACGGCGATGGTGAAAGTGATTCACCAATGATGAGATAAGATAACTTAGAGAGAGATATGCCTTTAATTTCCAACTATAACTTTTCTAAAACTATTTTACATTATAACACCTAAAAATTAAACCACAGGCTGATCTGAAAAATAAAGACGTAAAAAGATGTTGCTCTATCACAGCTCGTTGTTTCAAAAGGCCAAATCAAACCGACACGTGTGACACAAGCAAGGCACAAGCGAGACACAAATAGTCTCGTAGACACACTTAGTAAAATAAATTAAGCTTATGGATGTGTAAAATGAACATAGATCGCAGAGATTAAAGAGTCTAGACTTGGGTAAATTTGATGAGAAATGTTTGAGTTCATATTGAGATCTTCAAAAAAACTACAGTTTTAATCACAGATCTTTACTGAAACCTAATCGAGAAATTTGTGAGATTTTTAAGCAGAAATATTTGAAACACATAGGAGACTTAAGCACAAGTTTCCATTTACTCTCCATTTAAACTCACAGACATAAAGGAGATATAACTGAGATACAAAAGAGATATTACCTGTCATTTCCCCTCTTATTATCATTTAATTCTGATTATTAAAATGATTTGTGATAAAAGAACATGCAGGTTTATTCAAAGAAATGAACGGGTCTACTGCTACGAAATTCAAATTGTTACATCATCCCCCCTGTGACATCACAGCGTGTTGCATCTTACTGTGACAAAGTGAAGGATAATGGACGCAGAGCAGGTGTTTCATGTCTAATTCCCATCATGCCCTTCAGAGGAGCTGATTTCCCGTCCTCTGAATCACGATGTTACCATGACAGCCGTATCATATATAATCCCGTCTCCTGCTAGCCAATGATGTGTCTGTATTCAGATCAAGGATCACGATGAAACAAATCTGGGATATTATTAAGTGATCATAAAGTACACGTACCTGTGTAAATGAGCTCATGTTGCAACATTGTAAGGCATTTGTAATTCAGATGCTGTGGTCAAAACCTGTTGGGGGTTCGTCGTAATGATAAATTGGCTCACCTCGTTCTCTGTTTAAAGAATTCCAATTGATATAAATGGAAAGAAACCATCGCTCCAGGCCTGTGCTCGAAGCAAAAGACCTGCTGGAGAAAGAAACCTAATCCTGTCTTGAACAGATTTCCTTCAGCCTGCAGTGGAGAGATTAGTCATCTCCTTTTACCCGTGAAACAGCTCATAATCCCGACACTTTAATCTCAAACGCCACATAGGGCGGACCTTCATGCACCCGCTTCTGAGAATTCAAGACATGTTCTTCAACGGACGAGAACGTAGGAGAAACGCATCCATCAGAGCGTTCAATTGTGTTATATTTAATTTGCTCGAGGCGAGAATTGTAGTATTCCATGTTTGATATAAAGACTTATCTGCAAATGCATTGTTATTTGTGAAGGCTTACATTTGTTGCCATGGTTACCCGTCATCGTCTTTGCGAACAGAGCGAACTCGTTGCGAAACGAGTGTTTATCTGAAGAACGCTTCCACGAGAGCTCATGCATACACACTTTTGGTTTGCATTTGACAGACAACGTTGGAAAAGGTGTAAGACTAACTTAAAATTCAGGAGAAAGTGAAGGACGGAAAGACACGGGACTACACGTGCATGAGAATGAGCACCACAAGTTCAGATTGTACATGTCTCACCGTTTCTCCATGTTCAGAAAGAAACCATTTGCTCTTATGTGATCATTTTCTTTCTGGAGTCATGAGAAAAACGTTTCTCCTTGGTAAACTCGATAAGGAAAGTCATAATTGCCAATTCTTTTTACTTGGAGGGGGGTGGTAAAATACAGTTGAGCATAAGCAATTTTCTACCCATTGTTAATACGGATAAAAATGCTTTAAAGAACTCAAACTGTGCTATAGAAGTGAAGGCAATGTGTGCAGGAAAGAGTTCAACGGTTCACAATTTCCTAATTTCATCACTAGCAAATTAAATGAAAAAAAAAAAATTCTTAGCATTAGTTGTAGGTACTTAAGACTGGAGACACAAATCGGGGTATTTTTAGTTTACAGAAACAAAAAATATTAAAATGAAACATTGAAAAAAATATAAAAAGACAGAAGCTAAAGCAACAAAATTCCTTAAAATGTTGCACAAATGAACACCAAAAACCTACAAAAGTAAAACTAATTTAATATATTGACATAAAACACAAAATCTAAACTAAAACTATAAAAACTTTCAATATCAAAAATTTCTGTTGTTTGATTATTTTATGTGTAGTATAAATAAATAAATAATAATATCTTACAGTACATACACTACATGATTTTTTTAATCATAAAGTCTATATTTTATTTTATTATTATTAACTTTGTTAGGTATAAGGCTACAATATTAAGGCTGAGTATATTTTTTATAAGAAAGTTTGAACTATAAATCCAGCAAGTCCATCTATGCAGTATTTTTACAAAAATAATGTAACGATTCCCCACGTGTCAAAATGTGAAGTCTAATCTACATCTCCCTCCATCAAAGGATCTGAGAAACCACTGAGTCAGCAACATCTCTTCTGGGTACAGTTCACCGCTGTCAGACGAAGTCATGTTTCAGAAGATGAACTGCTATAATATACTCTGTATCCACATCATAATCTAATAAATAAGATGTGATGAATGAGCAGAGATTTACAATAAACTTTTAATTTTCTCCCCTTTTACTCATGCCGTCGGAGTTTGGGGAAGGCCCAAGTAAATCGATGAATCATCGGCTGATCGCGAACTTTAACTAGATCGCAGGAGAGAGATAGTCAAAGCAAAAAGATGTATAGATACAGTGAATTATTGCATGTAATCTCAAAAAATAGGACAAAATATTCCCAAAGAACAAACCTAGATATCTTTGTATTTGATCATTTAGCATCTCTGTTTGTTAATCGATCCGAGGGCCGTCACTTACGATTTCTTAAGACACCTATTTCAGTGATATCTCTCAGGTTCTGGGCATTTTATGCATGATATTCTCAACAAAAATAGTTTGCAGCATCTTTAAAAAATAGTTATACACAACTTTAACCATCATTAAGTCATCCTCAGGTTTTTCCCAAAATGACTTCTCTGGAACTGTACAATACATAATGCACCATAACTGTACCATATTCCAAGGGGTTTTACACGATAAATCTTTAGGCTTTAGGACATCACAGTGAATAATGCCACGCGGCTTGTGTTCTTGTTTGACTCTTTGATATGTGCGCTGTTGCCTGAGTTTTACAGGTGATGAGGATGCAGGTCCACGGAGACAGAAAGACCAATCACAGTCGGATTCTACTAACATGCTCTGCATCTTGAGCAGACGATGTCACGCTAACGCCTTCAAGGATTTTAACATGCCGTCCATGCCCAGGAGAATACCAGAGCATTCACACGCGGCAAGAGAAAATCAAATGCACAGTCATGATAAGAGCTATCTGAGAGAATCCACAATTCATCCAGTTTACGAGTGAAGTGATCATTCGAAAGGCCGCTCACTTCAAAACTGTTCGTAAAAGTGCAGATTGTTGTGATTTTGTGAACGAGAAGGGATTTAAAGATTCCTTTGGATTTTAAACTTCATTTTCATTTCCTTTGCGTGTTTGTATCTGTCACTTATCTGTGAAAAACAAATCCTAAAGTTCACAGAAAGTGAGTTATCACCTTCAACAGGAATCAGATGTCTCTGATAGCAAACTTCAGGATCGTGGTCATCGCGCTACTTCAATGACGTGTCGTCAGAGATTCGTTACGGAAGTTACGTCATGAAGTTAATGCTTAGTAAACTTAAATTGAATTTGAAAGTAAACACTATATTAAGTAAGTTGAAAAACAATGGCAACAAAATAAAAAACATTTTCATATTTAAAATATTTAACGGAAGTAAGTTCAAGTATACTAAAGTACATTATACTTCACAACATATATATCGTAAAATGCGAATAGATTTAAATTTAAAACAGTTAGTGTAGTTCAAGTTACTATATAATACTATTTCGTCAAGGGGCTATATCATTGTGTCTATACCTTGAACCAGTTCAAATCAAGGTTTATTAAGTTTTTTAATCTTTTCAAATCTTTTTTAAAAGTCCTGTATCGGAAAATGTGCTTACGGTTCTTAAAGCAATATCTGCTTATTTCTGCAAAATAAAAAAATAATAATTTCAGTTTAGATCCTGTCAATCCCAGTGTAAACGCTGATGTGGATGAAACCGGCTCTAAACCGGCGCTGTCGCCTCATTTGTTTGTTGCCTCTTTCTATTGACACAGTATGGATCAATAGATCGCTTGAGCTTCAATTGCCTGAAAATAATTAAAATTACTCATGCTTGTTTTATTTAAGAGATCATTAACCAATTGTTGTGAAAGAATTCAAACTCCCAAGATGTGAAAAACAACAGATCCATACGGACTTTGCCCTTTAGCCAGGCTTTGCCTCGAAAGCTTCAGAGCCGTGGAACAACTAAACAGAGATTCTCTCTTGAAAGCGCAGCATGCCGTAAGTGAAGTCTAAACTGCAGTTAATAATGTCAATCAAGGCTGATCATGAAGAATAGAGTCTGTGTTTTGGATGAGCCCCAGAGCTCCTGTTGAAACAAGCAAACAGATGTACGGAATGCATAATGAATAGCTCCTGGTTAACATCTGCTTGACGTCATCCTGCATACTTCAAATGTTAGTGCTCTACTGCTAGTAGGGTTAGATAATCATTAGGCTATTAATGTCCCTGTTATGTGAGTCAGTTCACTAGGCCGACATCTTTGAAACATCCTCCGGCATGCTACAGAATTACACGTACAGTATGTCCAAATTAATCCTTATTAATACATCTTGAAGCATTGCAAAGCAAGTTCACAGAAATAAATTGTAAAATGAACAGCAGGATTTATTGCCATCATGTTCAGAACAACATTAACAGCGATAGTTGCATAGGGAATACTAGAAATGTACATTCATATGACAGGTAACCAAAATAGCTGTAGGGTTCCTGCTCAATTCTAAATGGAAAAATGGCTTAAAGACGACAACATCCATTTCTAATATCTGAAGATAGTAATTCTTGAAAAATAACTCTCCGATCATCTGAAAATCAAAACTTGAGCTCACTGTTTTTTTATTATATCAAAAATGTCCACAAATCCAATATACAGCAACACTGACGCTCAAAGTAATTTTACTGTTTTTTTAAATTCAGTTTTATGTTTTAGTATATCTAAGCATAACCAACCTAACCTACATAACTAACTTGACAAACACATCAAATTCCACAAGGACCAAATCCTCTCGACTATGCATTCAGAACAGAAGTAAAAAAAACTATAGCTGTTATTCGAGCTTTACTTAAACTTCTTTTGCACAATTCAGTAGTTCTACCGATAGGCCTCTGAAATAGAATATTAAAATGTTTCATTTTAAACCAAGAAACTGATTTTATTTATTAAGGTTGTGCATGTTTAGAGAGAGTCAGGCCATGTGCCGTTTACTGTGATGACAAAACCATAAATCAAACATTAAAGACGGATACCTATATGACAATAAAAAGAGAAAACATGATGCTCAATTCTATGGTCTGTCACCGGCAAACAGTTAAAAAAAGGTTAGACTTTATCATCCAAATTAGTTTTCCAGATAAAAAATATACTTTTTAAAGCGTTAATTTCTTTGCACGCCACAAAGCTTACATTTTATTTACTAAAATGTCTTTTAAAAGGACTCATTTGCAGCCAATAAGAATCTTTAAAGATTTTTTTAATTTATATGGTTTGAATTTTCCAAGATGCAACACAATTCCGGATTTTTCAAATGTCCTATTTGTGATTCTAAGCACCAAAATCAAAAAGCTGATTTTTCATATTCAGTGTTCTCATCCCGATAATTCTGCAGTTACAATAACAGGAATTAAGTGCATTCTAAAATGTAAAAATGTATTTCCTGAATGCTTTTAATTAATAAATTTAACTATTAAGTTTTAATAAAAAAATGCAAATATTTCTTAACATTTTCTATGTGCAGAGCACAAACGTATGGAATTTTCCTCTCCTCTTTTGCATGAAAGGTTGTTTTTAAACTTTCATCCAATAGTGAGAAAATGCATTTCTATTAGCTTTGGGCATTTATAAGACATTATTTTTTATACATCTCCAGTAAATCTTCATTTTTACTAAGCAAGTATTTTAAGTGAGCCTAAACTTTTGAAAAGTAGGCTATAGTGAGTTATATATATGAGAATCTAATCTAAATATAACCATGTGCATAACTTTCTTCAATGATACAATCAACAGTCTTTGAGTAGATGAGTAGATGAAGAGGTGGATAAATGATCATGGTCACGAACGAATTGATCGGTCTATGAGTGGAGAAGACAAGGTGACATGAACGCGCGGGGCGAGAATACGGAGGTGGGTGATCGGCAGAGAACGTGTGTGCGCCGAAGATTATGGGTTCCACTCGAATGGACTGATGTTCAGATAAACCAGAGAGGATGTATGGATGGAGAGATAGCTGGATGGATCGATGACTACACATTAGGCACACACACGGCCTATATCAGTAGATGGGAGCCATCACTATAGTGAAGAGGAAGATGTGTTGGGTTCATGCTGTGCCTGTGTGGTCGGGTATGTTTTTGTGCTTGTGCAAATGATCGGAGGGTGTGCGTGTCTCCGTCAGGGAATGTTAGCTGTACAGTCATTACTCAAGACACCACGTGAGCACGCGGCGAGAAGTCGAACGCAACAGCAGATGTTCAAATCTCGCCATGTCTCTTGATGTCCCGCCGATCGCAGGCGAGGGATTTTCTTGGGCCGCGAAGCGTGAAGAAATAATGTCGACTGATAGAAACATAGGAAGGGAAAAGAAATGAAAAGCAGTATGTGGGGGTTTGTATACTCATGTACGCTTCAGGCTAGTACAGAAACGCATCTATCATGTCACGCTGTTCTCAAGTCAGTTTATCGATGGGCTGGTGATCTCCTTCACAAGTGAAAATATTCACGTCTCATGATTTATGATCCTACATTCGTGATTTCATGTTTTTGTTTACCTGTTATGATGAAGGACAGGAAACATGTTGATGTTCTGTACCAAAAGTCTTACATGCAATATATCTATTTGAATCTAAACATAAATAAAGTATACTTTTAGTCTACCTATAGTTACTATAAAATTATATTGACACATGTATACTTTTATTGGCAGAATGTTTAAAGAGTATTTGCTTCCTTTTTAACTTTTCAAACCCATACTTTAAATATGAATTCTAAGCGTTTATTTATTTATTTTTTATTAATTTATTAAATATTTAGACACATTTTTTGCTGTTTCAAATATTACTTGTTTCATATTTTACATACTGTCTTGTAAACTAAGTAAACTTTTAACTGTACTTTTATTCGTTGATCAGCCTCCAAATATGTTAACTTTATTGTACTACAACTAAATTACTTAATGTTACACTTAAAAATACATTTAATAAGATGGGTTTAAGTCAGGCTCAGATAGTTCTGTAATGGTACACTACTAGTGTTATTTACTAAATAATGTATGCTTAAAATATACTTGAATTTTACTAAAGCATAGGCAAACCCAATAAAATGAAATAAATATGCTTATTTTGAAAGTATACATAGATAAAGACGTAAGCATCTTAATATCAAACCAACCAAAAACCAAAATAAATGAGACTAGACTTACAACTTATTTAGCAAAAAAATCATGTTCTATTGGCTTTTCTGGGGGTGTAAAGAAGCTACACGGTGTAGGAAAATCGTGAAAACGAACTTTCACATCCATAGAGGCGTATTTTCACACATCCGTCCATTGGATGCAGGATGACACAATGATTCTTTTCACACCAACCTCACCATCAGGACCACTGATCAAGAGGATGAAACAGTGCAGGTGTGGGTGCGTTACACATCAGCGTCCATACCACCGCAATGTTTATCAAAAGAAAAAACATGCATCCGCTGGGATATGAATATGAGTATGATTACTCTTTCCAGCACTCGTTTCTTTTCCATCACAAGGTAAAATAACATGTTTGAGCTTTGAAGCGGAGTGAAGTGAAGCTCATCAGCTATCTCTTCATTTCCCATTAACAATCAGATGAATGAGGAAAAGCTCTCCAGGGGAGACAATAATTACTTACATAAGCATGATTACTCACTGCTCGAGTAAACGGCTGGGATAAATACTGGTAAACACCCCAGCAATGTCGCCTGATAGATTCAAGCCATGGATGGAGGTGTGATGTCATAATCGAGATGTCATTAAAAACATGTTTTGATCTCAGGGGCTCAAACTGAAGATGCACAGTGTACTGAATATCAACCATAGCACTGAAACACACACACACACACACACACACACACACACACACACACACACACACACACACACACACGCACACACGCACACACGCACACACACACACACACACACACACACGGATAACACAAAATTAACCCCTATAGCTCAGTTGATGCCCACGCCAGTTTAAAGACAACACATAGGCATCTTCAGGAGTATGGAGGTGATATACGGTAAAACGCTCTTAGAATATAATCTTTACCAGTAACAAAGTGTTTATAGTGTTTAAACATCAAAAGAATATCAGTCTATGCACAAGTATTCTATTAACTTGCATTATGGAGGACACAACAAACTTCTTAAGATTTATGTGAAATGTTAATGTTCAACAAATGGGCAAGGGATTACTTTTTGTATAATATAAAATAAGTACTATATTTTAATTTTTGTATGCCCTTTATGGTCAAATTATGCCATTATGAATGCGACAATCCTGAAACAGCCTCTACTTGACTATGAAAATCATGCAGTAAAAATTTAATCTAAAAAAATCCTCACTTGGGTATCTGAACCACCAAATGTTGTGCTACATGCGTCCTAACTCCCTGTGGGAAAAGCTCTATATTTTCATGGAAAGGTTCACATTTTCACGGAATTGCCCACATACAGCATCAGCAGCTGAAACGCTTCCATGAAAAATCACAAACCTGAAACAAGACAACAGAATTTTGAATGTGTACTGGGAAACATTCATGTGTATTCTCTTAGATTTCATGCCAAGTTTGGATCAGACCTGTGTGCATTTCAGATGATAAAATTAGAACAGAATTGGACCTCTGACACAATATGTGGGTGTGTTTATTAACATTTAGTATAGAGGCTGTTCTGAGTTTACTACATCACACAGCTTTCAATCGGTTGGTGTCTGTAATATACTGTAAAAACATTAACTGGGTCATACCAGAGAAGAGCGGTTGGATGTGTAAGGATATCCTGCTCACCAAAAATCTCATTCCAAACCTTTAATGACTTTTTTCTTATGCAGAACACAAAATAAGATATTTTGAAGAATGTTGATAAATAATCAACACTGAACGCCACTGCCTTTCATACGAACACAATCCTGAGCAACATTTCTTGAAATATCTTCTTTTGTGTTGCACAGATGAAAGAATCTTACCCAGGTTTAGAATGAGACAATGACGTTTTTTATTTTTATGTGAACTTTTTCTTCACTGGCAGAGAGATATTTTGTTTCTTGTCTGTCTTTTCATGTTTCTTATAAAGATAATTAAATATTTAAATTTACTTAATGCTTCTTTCAAAAGTGACTTATAAATGAGAACTAAAGTTACAATTTGAAAATGAACCACAATAAAAAAGTGTATCTAGTGTTACACAAAGGTATTCACAATATGAATTGCTTTGAATCGAATAGAGATTGATTAAAAGCCCCCAAACGCAGCAGGCATGTACAGGGCTTTATATTCTGTAATATTTCTGCTTAATATTTATCAATTCAGCATTTTTTCTGGCTGGGGATAAGTTTCTAACGGATGCAGAAGACTTTTAATTTAGAATCCTTCAGAAAACCTATTCACACTCCTTAGAAAACAGGACACTGTAGTTTTCATTATGAACAAAAAGATTCATCAATATACATTTATTTGCACAGTAATTTATTCATTATTTAACCCTAGCGTATTCCATCAGGACAAGCAAAAAACATATGCACATCATTAAGTAACACTCTTCCCAACACAGCAAAACCAAATGCCGACAAGCAGATGTATAAAATCACTTTTAATGCCTTTTTATTTAAGATACCATTAAAGAAAGCTTTAAACATTGGGTGAACTTTCGGTACAGATCTCAGAACGGATTCAGAACGGCAGCCAATCAGACGCCACGGATGCTAAGGATGATATTTCAGCATCTCCATTGTCATTCCAATCAGAGTTTCATCAGCAACACCTCTCACACCAAACGCAGATGACAATCTTCTGGAAGCAATTCTCATCCCATGTGACAAAAACCCTCGACGTAGACGAATCCCTGACTGCACACGAGCGTGCCGCGAGCTTAAAATCTGCCAATTAATTTCTTGATTGAAAAGCTCACATCAGATGAGAATTCCCAGACTCCGTGTTTAACAGTGACACTTCCATCCTTGAGCAGTGCGAACATTGCAATTAAAAAACAGGATGCAGAACAATGATTTCTCACGGGGACACACACAAACGCTCATCTTTCATATGTTTATGTACCATACTCAAAGTTGGCAGACGATCGAGGGGGCTTTGAACATTTCAGTGTTGAAATGGTTAAAGTCTTTATGGCTTTTTAATGAAATTTAATTACGGGTATTCAAATTATATATTTATAGTTGTTCACATTAATAAATGTGTTATACTGATGTAACAAGAAACCACAGACATTGCTATGGATGTAAATGTTGTAATAGGAATTATATTTGTTTTTTCTACTTTTTTTGTGATTATTTGCATCCAAAATAAAAGTTTTTGTATAAAAACATAAGAGATGTCTAAGTCATGTGATAATTGGCTTAGTATTTATAAACACATACATGTACATATTTAACTAAAATATCAAACTTAAAAATGATATTTACATACATTTACATTTTACATTTACATTTAGTCATTTAGCAGACGCTTTTATCCAAAGCGACTTACAATAGTCGAGGAGACAATGAAGCGGTAAATAGCCGATACAACAATAGGGGAACAAGTGCTACAACAATGCTCCCGAGTTACACGGAGAGCGAAGTTACAAAAGATTATTATTATTTTTATTTATTTATTTTTTGATAGAGTGAGTAGTTAGAAAATAAGTGAGTTAGTGAGTTAGGTGTAGCCGGAAATGATATACATTTAGATTGAAGTACTGGAAAAATACAAATACATTCATCTAAATAGATCATATATACTAGTGTATACCTATGTGTCTATAAGTACAAAATAAAAGTACATGGACATCATATAAATACAAACTTTTATTCTGAATGCGATCAATCTTTTGAAGCTGTGGTTAATATGAATCTTTACATGTTTTGTTTGATATATGGAGAAATCCTGAATAAAATAACAAGTGATGACGCAACATCCAACACATCTTAACGTGGCTCCACATTTTCTACAAATAACCAATCATGCAGCGTTAAAGATTGAGTCAAAGGTGGCAGTATTCAAGTTTAATGTTGAAGACAAGTAGGATTTTGGATTTATAATCCTCCAACTTCAAACGCCATAAACGTTATTTGGAATTCAGAGGTAGAAATATTAAAAAGCCTTCTGTCTTCAACACAACATTTAACTCACAAATTTTCACCTTCATCTTAAATGCTTCATATCGGACTTCTTGACTCAATCGAAGTCAGACCCAAGATCCGTCCAGTGACATCGGCGCACATCTATCTTATTTAAAAACATAACCTTGATATGGTTAATAAGTTTGATCTTAACTTTTCATGGTTACACTCAATAATACAAACGTGTTTTGGTCACGTGAACACATTGAAGTGAAAATGGAGCATTACTAGAATAAGAAAAAGGATGTTGGAATGGTTTTAAAGCTCATGCTTAACCGTGAGCTTTCATAAAAACAAGGGGAATAGTAAAACTACATCTCTTCACTGCTCCTGCGAAAGCCACAAAAGGCCACGAGAGGTAGCAAATGGCGGATAAGACTCTTTGATGGTTGAATTTTTCCTGTGGTGTCCTGAGATTTACGGGGTTTTGAGTGCCTCGTAATTGCGGTTGTCATTTCTTTCCGTACCGTAGTCAGGCATGACGAGCAGCAAGCTTTTAACATGAGACACTGATGTATGTCCCCCACCCCCCATCGCTCGGACCGCGGCTTTTAAATCAGGTGAGCCACTTGCAGTGCTCCAAAGTTGCCATGGAGATCAACAGAACAATGCGACTCATTTTTCATCTCTTGTTCACTATTCAAATGTATTTAAATGTTCCCTCTTGTCATTTATGCCTCGTGCATGTATAAAATGAAGTGTTTTTTCCTTTTGGCAGAGATGAGTTTCTTGTCTTGCCGTTCTAAGAACACGTTCAAGCATATCTGATCGCACACAGAGCGAGAGTGGCAGGGCATGTTTGCATTTAGATTGCGTGTGCATGCACCTACATTTCAACTTGATGAAATGGGAGGTATATGTTGATGTGATTTAATTTACATGCTGAACATTATATTCGTCCAGTCTGTGACCTGCATTAATGGAAGCAGATACTCTCAACCATTTAAAGAATAGCATCAACAATAGTTTGCGATTTCAAAATTTTCAAATTGACGTTTTTAATTTCCAGTTGATGATCCTCTTTGTCACAATATCACATGTTACATTGTGTATTTTATATCTTTGAATCATTATTTTTAGGTGGGGAATGTTAAACAATGCATAGAAATCTAAAAGTACATAAATGACATTCTTACTCGGTATTTTGGATGAATTATAGTTCTTTGACCATCATGCCAACTACCCACTATAGGCAACATATTTTTTTACCCACTATAGGCAACATATTCTAGCGTTTAGCTAGATTGAATGATATACCAGTAAAATGATCTCAAACCAGAAGCCACAATGAACCATGACTCATTCCATCTCATTACACGTCTCACATATACATTAAGGTGAACATCACTTCGACTGGTACAGAACAAACCATGGAAGATCTGCTTCAATGATCGCAGGACAGAAACTATGAACTCTTCTATTATGAGCATCAGTTCACACGTCTGATCCCATTACATCCCACTATGGTGAGAATCCTACACTGAGTCGTGAGAATAAGATTCGGAGTAATAATGTTAATGAAGACTTACCAGCCATCTGAGATCACAACAATGCCAAGAAGTGTTTGTTGGAGGGAGCCCTGATGGAATCCAGATAAAACCACTCCGAGTTGGATTAGATGCTTTATCGGCTCTTGAAGATCTGACTGACCTAGTAGACCATCTTGAGAAACATAGAATTTAAACATAATGTGAACATACATCAAAAATGGCTTCTTGCAGTCAACGCTTTTTGTTTCGAGTTCAATTGTTCTTGTATCACCGTCAATCGACACAAGCCCCCATGCTTTCATCTTGATCAGATTTTGAGAAGTGTCAAATGAGGAAACATCTTCGGATATACTTATAAAAGCCAATAACAGACCCTCATGAATTTTAAGACATAAAGTTAGTACACCTTATGCTAAGTTCACACCAAACGTGAAAAAATCGTGTTGTAAGTTTTATTACTCATGGGAAAAAGTTTGTTATTATCAAGCGAGTGAAACGAAAAACATCACACGATGTGTCTTCACACATCCATTAAACAGTAGGTGTCGAGAAGCTCTTTTAGTAAAATTTCTCACTCACTATAATACGACCAAGTAGACCATCTTTGTAGAAATATTAATTTAAACAATCTTTTATCTCAAATAATTATACATTGATGCACAGCAAACTTAAATTGATAACCACAGATATTTTGGTACATCACACAGTCAAAGATAGAAAAATGTTATGTGTATTGATCAATCCAGCATTATCGAATAAGGAATATCATATTTTTTTAGGCATTTCGTATTGAATTTCTCAAAACATACATGAGCACAATAGCCATTTTAGTTTTAGACTGCCGGCCCAAATAAAAGTTTGGATGATGGACTAACGGTCGTGTTGAGACAGAAATAGCAAATAACATTGATCTAAAATAATAAATGAAATATGTGGAACAGGTGTAGAGAGGTTCTCCAGATGGGTGATCTTGATAATACCTGACTTTAAAAATGTCCTTTTTTTGACTATAATTAGAAACGTAATTTCCTTGGATAAATGAGTAACTTTTTAGTTACACAACCTCAAGTAAAACCCCTCAGAATAAATCAAACCCACATTTCTTCCCATCATAACATGACACTTTTATTTGAAGACATCGAGGTAAACTAATAGATAACAACGAATGTCTTTACAGATTCGGGTATAACAGTCCATTAAATCCTTCCCATTCAATGCATTTCTAACATTTGAACTGGACCTTGTGCTTTTTAAACCTGTGTTCTGGGATAAAGATGTGACATCTCAAACCAGCATTTACAGACTGTTGCTTTTAACATGTGAGAAACACTCTACAGTGTATACCTACTTCTGCATCGGCTAAGATTTGGTATTGAATGGAAATGCAGCGCTGACAGACGATATTCAGCCGGAGATAATGATGATGAACAACATTTTGGAACCCTTCAATGGTATTCACAACTAATTCCTTGTATGCACAAACCTACAATTTTTAAATTCTGATTCTTCTAAACTGTTGAGCAGACAGCACAAGATTTCACTTTAAAAATGTGTTCCGAAAATCAAGCAAAGTCCATTTGTTTGTAGTGACTGCTTCTTGTTTTTTCTTCTTTTATAGGATTCAAAAAAAAATACTCCATAAATGTACAAGACTGTTAAGGGACGACAAACAAACCACCTTGACATGAAGTGCACATAACAAAATGTCATAGTAAAAACAGCTCAGGCAACATATAATTTTCAGGCACCATCCAGAAATCTATGAGAATTCAAAGACTTGTCGTCTAAACCCAGTTTAGTCAACGTGCTGTCGAATTATATCAAACACCGTATCTCTGTTGTTTTAAACATAGCTGATATAAAACTCCTGATTTAAGAACTCATTCAAATTCAATCTCAGCAAGTATAAAGCTATGCTTTCATATTCATATTGTCAAAATATACAACGCACAGATATAGATCAGACAAGCATTTCACCTAAATCATATACTGCAGATAAACTGTTCATTCTCATTCTGAACGCAAACGCCGTTTGGCAATTTATGAGCTCTTCTTGTACAGAGTTTTAGTATTCATGTACAGAAATGACAGCCGCATCCTCGCGGTGTGTAAAGAACCAAACTGAATGACAGTCGGAACATCATTTCATTTTAATATCATCGCCGCTGAAGATTCTCCCTTCAGGCCTACTGTATTTAAAAAGTGTGTGTTACAGAGACAACACGCCGCTTCGAAACACAATGCTTCACAAACCGTAGTGCACTGTTAATGAAACTTCTGTCAACGCCACTTCACAACAATTTCTGGATATTAATACTCTATATATAAATTTGTCAACAACAACCAACACAAATGGCTTTTTGGAGTCTATCAATGTCAATCAAGTCCCATCTGCATTCCTGGCATGATTTGATTTTGCCAAGTGTGAGATGGACGAGTCAACATCTTATTCGTGACATACTTATAAAAACTAATGACAGATCCTCATGGATTCAAAGACATCCAGGTAGTTTGTGCTAAGTTTACACCACTAGTGAAAAATCGAGTTTCACGGTTTTACTCATAGGAAAAATAGTTGTATTCGAGTGAGCGACGTTCTCCAAAGTTTTTTTTGTTGCAATGTGCACATCTGAACACTTTAAACAGTAGGTGTCAAAAAGCTCCGAGCGTTCAATTTCTTGCTCCCGTTCTAATATTTCAATCGTGCTACCGATTCACGTCATTCACATCGTCTGCCGCAACTTCACGTCTCTTTACGCCTTTACTTGATAGTTGCTTAATTCATGTTTGGTATGAACACAAGAATAAAATTGGAAGCGTTTGACAACTATCACATTTGAGAGAAGGTGCACGTGTTTAAACATATGAATGGAGTTAAATGAATGTGTTTGTTCTTCCATATTGAACGGGACAGTGTAGAGCTAACAAGGGATTGGCAAATGACCCAAAAATGTTATCCCATGACAGCACTTCTCCGAAACAAACAGAGACACGGAAGAGTGAGTTTTTATGACGTGGTCTACGTATATAAGCTATATCCTTCAGTATAAATAAATAGGATGGAGGGGAAACATATACTGATCACAAACCATAAAAAGATTGAGAACCCTTGGTGTAGATTCAAGTCAACACATTTCCACTCAAGGTGATTGAATACGAGTATATACACGATCTCTAGAGAGCAAGGTGGGTTTCTTAATGGCTCTGAGTCCTTTTTAAAAATAGTTCCTATCACTTTTCTGGAATTTAAGGTAAATATATTGTGCTGTCAACCTTGAAAGTTCTCCACAAACAAAATGAAATCGCCGGTTCGATTCCCAAACTTTTCTAATAGTTCTGTTAATGTGTATCAAGGCCCTTTGAGGATTTCCAAGTTTGTTGAGCGAATGTAATACGTGAGATCACGAGAGTTTTCTTCATAGGCCGTACTTCTGAAGCAGTTCAGACTGCCACTGGCGCTTGCGCTCTGGGAACGCCTGAGGGATCTTGATCTTTCGAAAATCTCGGATGCACCTTTTCATATCTTCCTCGGCGCTGGGCCTCTCCAGAGTCTTCCTCCGCGTCAGACCGCTCCCCGTTCCTTCCCGCGGACCCACCCCGCTGGTGAGGGACTGGAAGAGCTCGCTGTTCCGTCTTTTATCCGGCAGCTCCATCCACTGCACCGAGCCTTTCTTAGACGGTCGACCAAGAGTGAGAGTGCTGGGAGGACGGGACACAGAATGCAGGGCTCCGCACGGGGCACGCGAACCTCCAACCACCTTGCCGCGGGAAATTAAGATGGGTCCGTCGTCCTGGGGTGAAGTGGCTTCAGAATGGGTCTCAGAGCTGGAGGTGGAGAGCTCATTGAGCGATGCCCCGCTCTCACTTGCCTTGTCCAGCAGTTTCTCACATTTGGGATCGTCACAATCAAGTTTAGGGGATGCTGACTTGCAGGCAGGTCCTGGGGAGCAGAAGCAAAAGTTAGCTGATGCAACAATACAAACTTCTTTAGGACATTTGTCAAAATCACACAGTTTGCAGTGATAGAATGTTAGGGTACTGTCTTTGCCATCTGCAATAAATCACAATCTCGTCTCTTTTTAGCTTGATTTGCTGGCTGTAATTCTACAGATTGAAGCACTTTTTTTGGTTAGGCAATAAATAAATGAACGGCTCTGCTCCGAACTTTTGCTATAGGGAAGCATACAAGTGACAGATCTGGAATCTTCTACATATGAGACGTTTAATGCTGGGTGATGCCCCTCAAAAACAACAAATGTAATTTAATACAAAAATCATATCGGAAATAAAGTTTTCGTACTGAATTATTTCTGTAATAAGCGTTAAAGTAAGAAAGATATTTGTAAGAATGCACAATGTACAGTTCTTGCACCATATCACTAAAATAGTAGAAAAATAAAAACAGTGAGCGAAATAACTTTTTTTGTTCTAAATTCTGCAAAACATAAAACAAATGTCAAAAGTCATTTTTCCTATGAGCTCCAAGAACTGTTTGGTTATACACATTCTTACAAATATCTTTCTCTGTGTTCATCAGAAAAAGAAATGTATACATATTTGTAACAACTCTAAGGTTAGAAAATTATGACAAAGTTCAACTTTAGGTAAACTATCACTTCAAATGTTGCACATGTAAATACTGGTGAAAATGGAGTGAATTAATATATTTAAAACATTTTTTTATTTTTGAATGATTTGAATGAGACATCAACAGAAGAAACATTTTGGCTGAATGTTTCTGAAGAAAAACAACTCAAAAGGTTGTTTCCTTCCTTAAAAAGCTCTATGGTCCCTTATTTTTAAGTGAAATAGTATTTTATGAGATTTATGGGATTACCTGACACATGATCTGTACATTTTTCTAATCCAATCTTGTTTTGTGACAGTGATGTTAGGTTTAGGGACGGGCATCATTCTTGCCTTTACTTTCAAAAAATTGTAACGCAAAGTTTCACGATGTATAAATTCGTATAAAATTAAAATCACGAGATCCATCCGATCACTCGCATCCAAAGCCGCACAACCAGACCCGTCCCAAAACAAACATGTCAAACATTGAATTAAAACTAAGTTCTGTCTATCGACATTAACACAACAAACCAACATCCTCTAAACTCAAATCTGTTATCTCTCTATTAGTGGATAATGATGAAAGAATACAGTTTCACAGAGAACCGTGAGGCAGCTGTAATTTCTCGCTTCGGTGGAACTCTTAATGTGATCCAGAGGAGCCGCTAATTGGTGATTAAATGTGGATATGCAGATGTACAGAGGGTCCATCGCTCTCTCACTTCCGGACACAGATCATTTGAGAAGGTCCTATGGGACACTGGCACCTGACCACTGGCTTGAACACAGATCCCAGATCAGCGATCCTTTGAAAGCTTCCAAGTATAATCAGATGTTTCCGAGCGTCAAACTCCACATCGTCCGTAACTCAATGCTAGAAAAACGAAATCTGAACACCGAAACACGGAGATCTTCACGCAGTAAATTACACAGCGGTTTATTCATTATGTGAGGTCAAGAGATGTCAAACGCATCTGCAGAGAGCCGTGAGACTTTGTTCAATCTAACAGATGTCTGCTCTTCACTCCCCCGCCGTTCTGAATTAACATTAGGGCCGTTAAAAGCCTGGATACCTTCAGGAACGTCCTTCGGTTTTGGTCGTTCCAGGTAAAACGGACTCCTGTAAAGTCATGTCAGTGGTTTTTAAATGAACATCGAGTCATTAAATAGCAAATGGTGATTTGCTCATACAGTAATAGGAAGTTGCTTCATAATCTCTACAACAGTAATAACCATCAGGGCCTCCATCAAATGAACGTCTGGGATAATGAACGGCTTACAAAAACACACTGGAGAAACAATTACACTACAGATTTCTTCTGTACGATCTCATTTGCAGTATAAAGGAAAGCCGCGATGGCTTTCGAGCCTTGAAGTGAATGCGCGTAAACTGTCTTTAGTTTAATGAATGCAAAAGAACACATGAATAACGGCGTGAAGTGTGCCGGCTCTACAGGCAAGTAAACCCCCAGTAAAACCTCTCCAAAACCAGCCGCTGAGCGCTGACATATGGAGGTCAGACTGATAAATCAGGATGAGAAGATGAAATAGCGATACCTCCAATTTATAGTTTGCCGCTGTGTTTGAAATCAGTTTTCGTCTAGATCATTTCAGGTCTGGGTTAAAAATAGTTCTGTATTTTTAAGTGCACAGGTTGTATGTTTTAAACAAGCAAGTGTTGCTTTATTTATTAAGTTCGGCGGACACATCGAGATCCAGATTTACAATCCAGACCACTGGAAACTCATTCAGATGTTAACAGCACAATCATGTTTGCCATATATCACATTCCTGGCTGTACCTGTTTGTATTCTGTCTATGTTTAAATTTGTTTAAATAAGTTATTGATCTATGCAATATATAAAAATAAAATTAATTAAATATAATAATATAAAATATCATATAATATAATATAAATATAATATTAAAAATAAATTCTTTAAAGGCCACTTCGAAAGACGTCAACAACACTATATATTGAATTATATATACACACAAAATAAACTGAATAAAACAAAGAAACAGTAAGGGCTTATGAACTTGGGTATCGGTGTGAATCTAAGATTTATTCATGATACAATACAATATGGATTGGTTCAGATATTGCGCCGATACCTCAAACATAACCTTTTGGAAGCAGTCTGTGACATTGTCATGAAACGTAAAATATTTAATGCATTTTTCAAGACATGAATTTCCACTTCTCGTCGTGTCACTCAACACAACCTTATTTTTCATGTCACCGGCAATACTTACGATAAACAGACTGAGTTTGTATCTACATAAATAACTATAACCTGAAATGAAAATATGGGTAAGAAATTGACTAAGTAATAGCTTTACCTCGCAAAAAAACTAAAATCACGACCAGAAAGGCTCATTTGTACCCTATTTATATACCCTAACCCGGCCTATAAACCTTATGTCACAGGATAGTAATTTAAGATATTTTTTATATCTTAAATTATTACAGTAAGTATCTAAAATACAGTACATTATAAATAAACCTCAAAGTAGACAGAATGCTCTGTGTTTTACTGTAATGTGTATAAAAGCACACATATAAAGGTTGGATAATGACTTCTGAAAATGTTAATTATCATCCCAGCTGTCAGAACACAGTTGGCAGAGGAGCACAGGATTATCCCTCGTTCCTCCACCGTGAAATAAAGATCAATTCGTTCAAGCTGACAGAAAGCGGGATACAGGGCTCTGGGTGAAGACTTTCTGTGCACGAAACCAAACCAGAGAGGCAACAAACTCGGCTTTTAAAACAGACGGCCATAAGTCGAGTTAAGCGAGCCTAAAAATAGAATACAGCTCTATTTTGATTTCGTTTGGTTTCGATTCCAAGCACCGCACACAAAGTTTCAGCCTTTGCTGGCAAAAGACTGCAGAGTCAAGGAATGAAATTTCAGCCGTCCCGCTCGTATCTGTTTAGCATTTCTCCGCGGTGCCGAGCTGCCACAACTGAACGCGTCCTGACCTTTGCCTGCAGAGAAATGGATTATTGGAATGAAGGAAAAAAGCCAAGCCGAACACAACGCCGCTATAATTGACATGCAGAAGGAATAGGAGAGGACTGAGGAAAGGCAAAATCTGATAGGGATTTCAATACATCCATAAAGCCACAGGGGAAAGTCAAGACTGCGGGCGTCTAGCCGACGGGCCAAGCATCGGGGCATGAGAACTACACGAAATAACCTTCAAGAGTGGCTTACAAGTGAAAAAGCGTTGGTGATTATGGAATTGATTGATTCAGATCATGAGATAACCATGATTACATGATAAAACTGCTGTGAGCCGGGAAACCCACTATGCTTCATCTAGATGTCATTGGAAAATACAGGAAGTTATACTAAATTCATGTTAATATTTCATGAAATATAAATTCTCACCGCATATACGCGAGTTATATTTATGGTGAATTTTTAAAGCGTGGATGCTAATAAGCCACAGTTCTGTAACCTGTGCAGAGGAAGCAGCAGATGTGCCCATGTGCATCAGCATCTCTAGGGCCCGAACCACATTCTAGAAATAATTAGCATGAAAACAGCGTAAACATATTGTGTTTCACCGTATAATCACACCCATAGAAATTTCCATCCTCTCTTCTCTCGCTCTAATTTTCTCTTGCTTAACTCTGAGAAGAGAAGTGTTTATTTCTGATGAGATATTTGGGTTGACACAGATGCCCGTGATTTACGCTTTTCGGTTTCATACACCGAGCTGGAACAAACTGTAAATGATGCAAGCTATGCCGTTTTCCCTTTCTTTTTGTCACAAACCATATTCATTACTATGTTGCCTTATGTGAAAAGAATAAAAATAACGGGATAAGGAGTTTTTTTCTATTTAAAATAATGTTTTATTACCCTAAGATACATTACCTGTAAGAGTAATATTGAAAATATTGAATATTATTTAATATTGTTTCACAGCAACACAAAACATCTTCTCTACAAAGACAACCTAGAATCAATAATATGATCACATGACTCTGTACATTACCTTGTGGTTTAAAATGCTCCAAGCACAAAGTTGATCATCAACCTTTGCTGTTTGTTGAACTGAAGAACCTCTCAATAATGGGCTTCCTTTGGAACTCATGTTTTTTAACTTTCTTATTTTGTGAGTGTTTTTCCGTAAATATTTCATCTGTTAAACCTATCACTATATTCATATTTTATATTTGTCAATAGGTGATAATGTGTTTTATAAACTATTCTGCCTACATTTGGACATTTGGGTTTTCAAGATTCTTTAAAACGGTATAATATATGAAAAAGGAAAAGTGCAATCTTCATTTTTAAAGATGTAAATATAGATGCACTTTATCTTTATTAGTAAAAAATGGGCTGTCTTATGATTCTTGTGCTACAGTCAACTTGGCGCCAACAACATATTACAAATAATATAAAAAAAAAATCAATCAAATGTTAAAGTTAAAAACCTTTCTGTTTGTTTAAAGTTAACAATCTATTGATAAATTTCATGTTCTTTTTACGGTTTCAGAAAAAAGTCTGATGACAGAAAAACTCGAATCAAATGAGCCGAGCACCATGTTATAATACATTAAAACTGTTATCATCATTATTAAAATTCTGTATTTATTTTTTTAATTTATAATCAATCTTTTTTATTTTTTATTTATTATGTTTCGTATTTTTATTTCAAATTTATTATGAACTAAATGAATCATCCTTATGTTTTAAGCATATATTTTTTGATGTTATAATGATAGTGCCTCTGTTGACTTGTTGACAACAATGAAACCAACAACCAAGAATTAGTATAAAACCAACCCTCCAAAGCCACACTTTGAGAAAACAGTCACCAAAATCTTGACCTATTGACAGAAACTGTGATTACACTGTGATTGTGTAAAAATTTAGTTTAAGAAAATTCTTTTCTTTCAACTTAACTAAAACATAAAAATTATTTTACAGAACACAGACTAAGATGGGGATCCCTTGTGCACCTCACCTAAAAAAATGAAAATTCTGTCATCAAAGAATTGATGAGACTATGAAGCAGTAGCTAGAAGAGATAACAATAAATTAAAAAGTGCTACAATAAGTTTACTAAGTAACACAAGGCTAGATAAAATCCAGTGCAAGAACATAAAAGATTTTCCCTCATTTACAATTTTTCAGTTTTTATTCTCAAAAACCTGTTCAATGTTTTCTCAAAACTAAATAAAACATTTCGGTTCATTTCAAAAACTTTTTTAACTTTGTTAAACTTTTGTGGTTCAGTTACACGTTTTATTTCTTGGCTTGTATGTTACATTTACAAAGCATTCTATTGGTTTTCTTGCAGACGTACACACCACAAATGCCGCCATGGATAGGAATTCTGACCGCAAATCAATGAAACTGTTAAACAGATTGTGTAAATATACAGCCATTCTTGTCTCAACTATTGGGTTAAATTTCCAGTCGCTGATCAATTTTAAGATTGAGAATTAAAATTAAACGCTTGAATTGGTTTTTAAACTCCAGCATCATCTCTCTGCTTCTCGGTTATGCATAAATTAGAAAGAGATAAATGTCTGAGGCCAGTTTGAACTGAAACAGATTATGGAGAATATGACTCAGAAATAAAGATCTGTTCATGTCATTTCAGCATGAAGTTTGAGAAACTCTTTCCATGAATCCTATCCTACTTTGAGCCAACAAACATGTTTCTATTTCATGTAATACACAACAGGAGCTGCAGATTCTCATTCTTGCTCTTGGCATGAACGTATGATAATTCTGCATTTCTCTGACAAAGATACAGTAGTGCTGCCTTATACAAGAACTCAGATACTGTATATTTGTTTCCTTATTATTTCTTTCATCTGAAGACTACAGCCTGCCGCAGTCAGAAAAATAAAACCTAAACCGTCCCTATAGGATGAAATATTCTTTCCGGCATTGCCACAATCTGACATCCCATTATTTTCCTTAACACTGGAATAGTTGTGATAGTTTGGGGGAGTGGACGTGGATTACGATTCCAGTAATTGACAGATGAAGTCCAAGCGTGTCTCACAGAAGACAAGGTGTCTTTCTTTCCTTAATGAGTTCAACTGAACATATTTTACGCTTCCTAGAAGCTTTAACCTCTTATCCGTAGGCCGGATTTGTAGAGTTTTGTTGTTTTAATAGTTAAGGAATTGGCAGGAGCAGAGATCAGGACATGACAAAGATTAAGCTGTTAAGCTGTCCTGTATGATTTTGCGATTATATGTCATTCAATTTCGGCACACGTGAGGATAAGAAGGTAAAGAGATGATGTTGTATTTTCTTTACGTCTGGCATTGTGCATAAAAAACTCATGCTGACAAATCTCTTGACAATTATTCTCTGCTCAACAATGTAATCGTGTCTTCCACAAAAGCTTCAGATAGCATCCTGCTGCAGAAATATCATAACCCAGTTCTTACAAACGCTCACAGTGACAAAAAAACCATTTCTGTGATATCGTGAGAACGATTAATTTTTCAGCACAATGCTCTTTTTAGGCCACGTGTGCCCTTTCTAAAGAGGGAGCGGCACAATTGTACACCTCCAGGGCAACATTAGCTTATCATGCGCTCTTCTGTCTGTCATAGCGCGTTCCCCTACTGTTCCCTTAAATCTTGTGTCACTCTGAATATTCGTATGAACCCAGAGGGGTTGAAATCCACAGTTTTCTGAAGTTCAATAGAGGACAGAAGGAACTTTGTGATTAAAAGCAGCTTTCTCAAAGTCAGATACTGACAGTATTGCCAATACTTGTTGGTTTAAAAGGGAATGGTTCTTAAAGAAGTGTTTTACGATTTAAAAGTTCACTCTTTGGCTTTTGGAGTCTCGAACAACAAGTTGATGTACGTCCAAGGTAAAAAACTTGAGTTTTCTAAAATTATGGATATCGTTTTTTTTTTGAACGCAAATTATTGACAGAATGAAATTATGGAGGCAAACGGCACACTTGTGATTCAGAGAACACTAATGTTTACCATGCAATAAGACAGCTTAATGTCGTGTTCACATTAAATGTTACAACATGTTAAACGCTCTTTATTACTCGCTGGAATGAGTGATGCAAAAAACATTATTGATTGTCTTAGGGGTTTTAAACCCTTCAAACTGTGGGTGTCAATAACCTATTAACTCAAATTTCAGCAGATTGGATTCGCATCTTTCCTTCCATTTGTGTATTTGCATTGGATTTGAATGTCATTTTCTGGTTTAAATCGCTTAATTCATGTCGTTGCGTGAAATTACAAAGTAGAAAAATTAATATTTTGAACGTCATAATAACAGCTTCTTAAAGAACTAAATTTAGTAACGATGACCCACATATCTTTACAGCATTTGGTAATTTTAGGTATGATTGTGGTGTGTTTTTGTTAGTTCTTGGTGCATTATTTTATGTCAAAAGATACATATGTTAAATTAATACAATGACATTAACTAAAATAAGAACTATTATTAGTTGTCACTTCATGGTAAAACTGAAACCAAAACCTATGTGCCGTTGATAACCAACTCTTCAAATTTGGTATAAAAAGTCCCTACAGAGGAACGGTTAACTTGTAGCTCAACATAGAAAGAAAAATATTTTTGAGAAAAATTCTTATTTTTTAAAATCTTTTTTCACAACCAAACTTATTTGATGCAATAAGGCATACACGGATGCTCCAGGTTCCTTATACAGACACAACAGCCTTTATTTCTATTTTCTATTCGTCATAATAAACTTTATTGTAAGCGTGTTTGAGACACAAAAAGCCTAAAACCCAAGGAAACATTAAGACCAAGCCCAACACAATATGTGACACAATATCATTCTGATTATGAATTGAAGGAGCTATTTATCTCTTTGCTATGGGGCTTTGAGTTTGTTGTCCTTAGTTATTTTCCCAGTACGAATCCACGCTGAAGTAATTTAGTGAATGTAATCTCTCTTTCTCAGCAGTCATTTGTTTGCGTGACGAAACCGTTGGAACACAATGACACAATGTTTACACGTAACAGCCACCCTTAGCTCTGACGGAGACGGATGAGTGACTGTAATGGAGCTTTACACAATATCATTTCAAGTTTCTTTATTCCATCTCTAGAGACAGTAGTTAACCTCAACATTGTGCCATCATTTACTCATCCTCTTGTCAAACAACTATGAATTTTTCCGCATTACTCTAATGATATTTTGAAGAAAGTTAGTATCTGAACATCAGTGGCACCCATTCACTTCATTTGTTTGGACACAAAACGGGTGCCAGCTATTAACATTTTCTTCAAAATATCATGTTCTGCCCTATAAAAGATATTGTTTGAAGATGTTGCATACACATGAAATGAAAAGAGGGTTAATGATGTTGCAATTTTCATTTTGAAGTTAATTTTGATAGTTAACACCTGTTAATATCTGCTGAATATGTCAATCGATTCCATTAATATTCATGCGGGTCAGATCTATAAACCCGACCTTGATCTGCCGGCTCTGCTGTGTCTTGCTTTTATTACAATCACACAGAAAGACATTGATCTAACTACCTCATTACACTTTTTTGAGTTTTGCATTCAGACACTCTGGAAGAACACTCAACATTTAGACGCAGTTTGACGAACACAATGAAAATGACAATGTTTTCCTCCATTTTCCTAGAACCCGGCCTACATCAGACGACAGCTTCCATTGCAGCTTGTTTAGACACTGGAGAGCCTAACAATAATGACATATCAAAGAGGATGATGAAACGAAACAAAGCTATTTTCCTGTGAACTTGTTTGTTTCGCTTGAGAGCAGCAGCAACCGCCGGAGCTCATGAGACGAATGACTGATTCAACCTCCCTTATTCTTGACTTTTGGAGGACACAAGCGATAGACGTAAGGTGTGACAGAAGATTTATTTAGTTCTTTGGCAATGTCAAGGCCATCGTGGTTTTCCAATCATAAGGTTGATGTGTCCTATGCGAACATTCATACACATTCACACAAACCTGCAGGCAACAAACACATAGAAACACTCATACATTCTCACCCTCGTTACATTCTGACAGTTGAATGTATGCATCCTGAGATTCAGAACTCTGCCACTCAACACTATAGAATTTCTTTAACCATATAGATCTTTTACACCATACCACACTCAAGAAATTGTCCTGTTTTTAAGTAAAATAAAACAAAAAAGGAAATCTAAATCTCAATTTTATCAATAAGAATTCACCAAAAATATAAGATATATATTACAAATATGTATGTGTTAAACAAACCCTTTTTTCATTACAGAACTAAATAATTCCATTTTCTAATATAGTACTATATGTTTTTTTTATTTGTATTTACGTAGCCACATGAAATATGTTTTTCATAGTTTTTTGCAGTGGAAATGGATGGAAAGTTTGACGTATAAAACAATGTATTGACCAAGATAGATACATCTATGTTAAAGATGTATTAAAGAACATATTGTTAAAGATTTTTGTATGCCTGTTGTGTAGCTGTGCTTGGAGTAAAAACTAAAGTTAAGTTTTGGCAAAAAAAAAAGGTCACAGACTAGCATGTTAATGCCCGCCATAATGAAAAACAAAGAGAGGGCCAACAAATATTAATGAAAATGTGAGTAATGCACGCTTAAGCTACCGTAAATTATGTTTTATTCAGTATTGTATGTTAAATCTATAACGATATTATCAGATTTAAAAAAAAAAAATTCATTAAACATACATTATGCTAAAAAGTAAAAATGCACAGATAAATAAGTATCAGCCAATGAAAGATAAAATTAATCCGAAGAAGACAGGAAAAAGCAATACATATGTGCTCTGTAAATAGAAAACGTTTTTTAAACATTACATTTGATTGTCACTATAACTGTTCATATTAAATGAATAAGTTAACTTTTAAAAAAGGCACACTGAAACAAAAGCCGGGATATATGTGGTGTGTGTGTTGGGTATGGTTTATTGTTAAAATATATAACTAGTATTGTGATTATAATAATAATATTATTATTATTATCTTTTTTTATTAATAATACTGATGGCACTGTTGTCATAATTACACAATACTGTCAATTTAATATTTTTATTATTGTTATTATTATTAATATTTTGTTAACATTACCATCTTGAATTTCATCTTGTTATCAATAATATTATTTTAATTACTGTTGTTATTGATATAACTGTTACTGGCATCAACAATATTATTGTTATCATCACTATCATTATTATTTCAATTATTTCAATTTTGTTATTTCTATTATTTCTAAACTAGTACTTTTAGTACTACTCATACTATTATGAATAATCAGATTGTTACTTTTGCTTATTTTTTATTCCCTCTCTGGTTTTGTACTCCCCATGTAAAGTTAACCTTAAGAATTCAATTAATGTAAATAAATGCAACCTATCGGCATAAACCATCGGCATAAACTATCGACATTGAAATATTTAACTTATTTCCCATCAAAGCATCTCAACTAAGCTATCTGAACATTACCTTTGGCCACTGGTGTCTTTCACCTGGTCTGAATTATAGTACACTGATAATCTAAGACTAATAACTAACTTTTAACATCACTAACATACATCACATCGCCTCATTTGGCCCAAGTCTCATTAACAGGATTGGCTCTCAGTCACTTTGTCGCTAAGAATCAGTGCGTGTGAATCTCCCTTTGGGTCGTGAGGGGATTCTGATGTTAACTGGCAAATACCGTTCACCCCTCGGACGTGTTGAGTTACGTCTCTGGCTTTCCTCAAAGCGTCTAAAGCTGTGATTATCATCCTGTCAGAAATTAGATGAAGAAGCGGTGTGGAATTATCTGCGGGGCAGACACACGTCACACTGAGCTTTAATGACAAGCCTGTCAACAGCATGAGGCGGCCTACACACACACACACACACACACACACACACACACACACACACACACACACACACACACACACACACACACACACACACACACACACAGTGTTTAACATGATATGCTACAGCTTCACATTTCATTTCATGCTTTGCCAAATCCTTTACATTTATTTTAAAGTCAACGAAAAAAGAAAATTCTCATCATATATTTAGCTTCAAATCATTTAAAAATGGTATGAAAATCTGAAGAACACAAAAGTAGATATTATGAAGAATGTTGGTAATAAGCACCCATTCAGTTGCATTGGTTTTGTTTCCATTCAATAGAAGAGAATTGGTGTAACTAACGTTTCCAACATTCTTCAAAATACCTTCTTGTCTTTTCAAACCTTTATCTTCCTTTCAGGCGCAGAACACAAAAAAGATATTTGAAAGAATGTTGGTAGCTGGCACATGGTTGTGTGTCCACACAATAGAAGTGGATGGTAGACATGGCTGTTTGGTTACAAGAATTCTTCTAAATATCTTCTTTTATGTCTTATATAGGAAAGAAAGTCATACAGGTTTAAAAGAACAGGGGGGTGAATAAATTATGACAATTTTTCTGTGAACCATTACTTTAATTGATTTAAAGATTTGTTCTTAAAAATACTTCAGAGTTGTAGCCCTTATGAACACTACACACAGTGTGCAAACACACGCACAATCTGTAGTATGCAGGGCTGGGATTAGCCTTTCAGGTTTTATAACCCTGCCCAAGTCTACCAAAGTGAGATTTTCTTTAGCTTCTTTAGTGTATGTGCCATTTCTTATCACTTCTCTACCTGTCCACACAGCTATGGCTTATCTCGGCTTAAAAACACAAACACTTAAGCACTCTGAAAAGTTTAAAAAGGTTTTGAGGGCCATAAATATTAAATGTTACGAAAATCACAAATCAATCACATGAGCTTGCGGTCGGGATCAACCGAAGTACCGTCGGCTCTGATGCTGCACACCACAACGCATCATGGGTGACAACACTCAAAGCACTGAACTTACCGTCCATGCCGTCAGCTGCAGAGGATTAGTGTCTGTTAGTTACGCTCAAGGAAGACAACATACAGACGGGCAATAACAACCTGATAACCCATCAGTCTTGATTGTCATTGGATATTGAGGAAGCTTTGATCTACTGGGTTTCTTTGTGATATAACAGAATCGGTGCGTGGGGTTCTGGTGTGTAGTATCCTTTCTCGAATCAGTGTGTCAGGCCCGAGGCAAACGCTGTCCTAGTTATGACACACATTTTACATGGACTGATGTCGATTACAGCATCAAAGACTGTACATATCAAAGTGTGGAAGACTCCGATATACTATAGGAGAAATACGCTTGTGTGAATGAATCACTAAGGAACGGTTCTGAAAGGTTGAACGGAGAATAGATCACTTTCCCAACCAGGGGGTCGCCAAGCAAACTTGATTTCAATTATAGATTCTATCAACAAACTACAGTAAAACACAGGGAGTCTGCAGGAAAACGCAGAGAAGAATAATTTACAAAAACAGATTTTAAAGCCATGGCTAAATGTATATAAAAGGTTAAATAAAACTGTATTTTTTTTGTTGTTGAAAATCTTTAATTGAGAAAACTGGTTGATCATAATAAACATAAAAGAGATAACTATTGATATTACTATTTGTTAGTATTTACGCAGTGGACAATATGTACAATTTATACAATATTACTAAAAATGTACATACAAATTAGTTTAAATTATTGAAACCAAGCAATTAGAGCTGAAGATAAAAAATAAGATAGATATCAGCTATGATAAAAAAAAGCATTTTTTTAAATCTTGAAATTCTGTTAAGTAAACATTTGTATTTATTAGTAAACATGTTCATTAAAACAGGAAGTTACGTTACAAAATAACAAATACTTCTAAAAAAACATCCTGTTTTGGAAAAACATATAATTTTATTGTTAGTTTCATATTCTTAAAATGATTGCATGTATCGTGATACAATTATAACCAGGGTTTTGATATGATGTACTGTTTAAAACTGTGTGCTGAGTACATCGCTGCACATCTTAAAGCAGAAAAGTAACACCTCTCAAGCTTACATCATTGATGCGTAAGCAGATCGTACTAAAACGTTTAAAAAGGGATATACATATTCACACAAATGACTCATGATAATATGTTGTCGAAACCGTCCACAAATTCAAGGTACTTCTCCACCACTGAAACTTATTTACATTCATGGTTTGATTTTACTTGTGCGCATTTGGCACAGAGTGAAATTACCATCAATGTGATTCAGATCACAGTCACAGTCACACAACTGGGATTCAACAGAATCTAATGTGTGCACAAAATTGAGAACAAACTTACATTTATGGACAATATTATCGTCAACTTGGTAAATATGGGGTAAGAAGGCTGTAAAAATAAATCTGCATTGATCACTCTTAAGCTCTTCCAGTAAAAATTCCAACATTTCATTTAAGTTAAAGAATTTAAAGTGAGGAGGAATATAAATTTATGGAAAAAGTCTTTATCTAATTCACCATAGCCACAAATATCGGCACTCTTAGAAATTCTTATAAATTATCTCCAAAATACATTTCTGTTGAAATTTCCTATTTCTTAGCATCATACCAAAGTCACTAGTAACTGGATTTTGTCTTGTTATGACTTCTTGTTGCACAAGAGAATAAATATAAGAAACACGAAATCCCAAACTGACCTAATATTTCATCAGAATGGGTCAAACCAATGAATATACTTCTAATGTGCAGCAAAAGATTGTTGAGCTTTCCTCAATATATTTTTTAAACCAAAATTGTTCTCGTTTCCAACTTCATTAAAATAAATGAGAAGTTTTAATGGAATGGATATGTTTAAAAACCGACTTGAAACATGATGTGTCAATATTGTCTTAATGTGCTTCCAGAGAATAATTTAGGTGGCCAAATACTCGTAAAAGATCACAGATGAAACATTGCAGAAATAACAGAAGGAAAAAGGAAAACTTCATCTAGACAAGTCATTTCAGACACTTTTCAAATCAATTGCTTTCATGCAAAAATAAAGTCAACTGTATTCCTTAACCATACTGGTTCTTTAGCTAGGACACTATATAAGTTTGGTTCATACAGGGATAAAAAGTGCCAATCTCCATACTTTAATTTGTCACCAGATGTTCTTTTTTGTAGACCTAATTTTACACCAAAGGTCCTTGACCTATTGTTCAGGTACATGCCATCATTTTTAATATCCAATCCCAACAGATTAGAAATGTAAACCTGACTTGATCTACTAGAAATATTATAATTGTTAAAGTTTAGATCTACCATCACCACATCAAGATCACAAAATCAAGATCCTGCCAAAGCTTTCCCGGTTACCTGACCTGACTCCTATGGAAAATGAGTCGATAAACTGAAGAGGAAGCACCAACATTTGAAGGATCTTGAGAAATTCTGTATGAAGGTGTTATTTAAAATCACTCGCCATGTATACTCAAACCTCATTAGACCTGACAAAAACCTCAGAGCTGTTTTTCGTAAAAATGGAAGTTGCAGAAAGTTTTGAATGCAAGAGTGCCGATAATTGTGGCCAGGATAAATTAGAGAAAAACATTTATTTCATAATACTTTATAATATTACATGCCCTCCACTTTAAATTGTTTATCTTTAATGAAATGTTTCTTTACTAAAGTATCAAAAGTTAAAACAGACAGGATAATTTGCACAGCCTTCTTTGCCCATATTTACCACAGGAGCCAATAATTTTGCCCATGACTGTATAACATTGTTCCTTTAGGAAAGGTTGGGAAGCACTGCAGTAGGTGAAAGTAAATTAGAAAGCAGATCAGGTAGCGTAAGGGCTGACATCACTTACTGAAGAAGATGTATTCCGTATAGCTGCTCCAGATCTTGTCATCTCTGTACTGGTTAACAAAGGCAGCAGTTCCTGTAGAGTTGCAGGCCACCATCTGAAAGCCGGCTTCGCTCAGCCTGTCGAACGCCTGCTCAAGGTAGGTGAACTTTAGATAGAAACGTGAGGTGTATTTCTCCGGAGGCCGGTCTGGATCTCGACTCTCGTTGAGTGTTTCTCCAAACACCTCCTTGGCTAGAGCTATACGCCCGCACACCATGATTCTCGCCACGCGACGAAACTTGGCGTCGGCTTGGTTATCCCTCACCATTGTGTACGATCCCCGGTAACCAATCGTGATGAACCCTGATCTCTTGTCAAGGACGGAGGAGCACGTGGCGTGATAGGTGGCACTGTTTCCGGTTCGAGTGACCAACTCACTACTCTGGGAACTTTCCTCGATGTCGCTTTGGCAGCCTTCGTCGTTGAGTGATCCTTGTTTGGCAACACGTGGCCCCAGCATCCTCAGAAGCTCCCCAAGCTGGAAGTGTTCGGCCTCACGTTGGAGCCGCTCTCGCTCTGGGAAGTGTTCGGGGAGCACCAGCTGGCGGTCCCTCAGGAAGTCCAGCACGTATCGAAACAAGAAGCCATCGCGGTCGATGAAGAAGCGCCCTCGACTGTCCCGGGGCAGTTCCTGTGGGGTGTAGCGGGTGAACATGGCGTGGAGGGTTGTGTCAGGTACGCTGACCAAGGTGGAACGCTTGGTAACGTACACCTGGCCACCGACGTTGAGCTCCACAACCTCGGGGTACGGGTTGGACACCTCACTGATAGGGAGAACAATTTCCTTCATGGCCATGGTCTAATCTCACAGACGGAAGAAACGAGGCGAGTTTGGGAAGAGGGCACAAATCTCCAAAAGAATAGAGGAAGGAATCCAAAGATGTCCAACAAAGGGTAAAGTGACAGATGTCAGTCAAGGCATCATTTCCAAAGAGATGGTAGAAGTGGAAAGAGGACTACATCCCTGCTGTAGGGAGAGAGAGAAGAGAGAAGATAAGTTTCCACACCGGCAGCCCCTCGGCTCATGAAGAGAGCTGCGGAGTACAAGGTGGAGAATAGAGATGAGAAGTGGTGGAGAGAGAGAGAGAGAGAGAGAGAGAGAGAGGGAGAGAGAGAGAGAAAGAGGTAAAGAGGAGGAACACCACTCGGAGGCTCACATCATTTGTCCAAGGTCTGAGGGAAGCCACAATGACATCATGAGCAAAATAATAGAAGGGATGGAGGTGTAGCAGCTTGTCACTGCCTTTTAAAAAGACAGTAACGCAATCATTTACACACAGCAAGATGAGATCCATTGAGTCAGATGCTTCCGAATAAATGAATGTGCTATGATTAAGTTATTAATCCATGCAATAATGGGAACACAAATACGTCTTTTGTAGTAGAATAGTTAAAAGTTGTGTAGTATGATTGCCTTTTTAAATGAATGTGTGTAATTGACTTGGACTCAGCTTTGTGTTGTGGCACAGTGCATAATGAACAGACACACAATGTGATTGTCTCATGGGAATAAACACAGATTAGCTGTAATTCTCACATTATCTCGGCCAAACCATTAAAACAGAGGGAGAGGGAGAGAGAGAGAGAGGGAGAGGGAGAGGGAGAGGGAGAGGGAGAGAGAGAGAGAGAGAGAGAGAGAGAGAGAGAGAGAGAGAGAGAGGGAGAGGGAGAGGGAGTGGGAGAGAGAGAGAGAGAGCGAGAGAGAGAGAGAGAGAGAGAGAGAGAGAGAGGGGGGGGGGAGAGAGGGGGGGGAGAGACAGAGAGAGAGAGAGAGAGAGAGAGAGAGAGAGAGAGAGAGAGAGAGAGAGAGAGAGAGAGAGAGAGAGAGAGAGAGAGAGAGAGAGACATTATATTAATAATCCTGTAGATCCACCTAGAGGCCATAAGCATTGAACAACATTCAGGACAAAGTAATGACTTAAAGTTTGCCTAAAATTGAGAAAAGCTTTTTCTTGCTACCTTTTGCAAAAGACACAATATCTCCAGATGACAGCAAAAAGAGCATCTAAGATTTTAAACATTATGAATTTTCCTCCTTTCAATGGATATTTCAAAATATTTCAGAACATGCGAATTCTGCAGCCGCATTACATAAGTATTATTATAGGTAAGTGTTTCGGCCAAATGATAATTTGTGTTTAATTCTGTGAGCATCTTACAATATTATCAATAATAAAAATCATGTTTGTATTTGCATTTATCATTTCATACATGATAATCTGTGTTTTGCACATCTTAAACACTGTAAAAATGTTAACAAAATGATTTTAAATGACATTCTTTATTTTCATCACAGCTTATGACATTTGTTCAGTCTTTCACACTGCGGTTGGATGACTTTTTGTCCCTCCTGAGGTTTGGTTTCGTTGAAATCCCACAGACACTCGACTGGAATGACCACGGTACAACTACAATCCTGATTAAATAAAAACTGGGAATCGTTTCTTCTTTCTGTGTCTGGATATCCAGGTACAAGGTGATATTTCTAAAGGACGGCGGTGTTCCAGGAGAAGGGATGATGACAATATCACGACTTGACTATTTATCACTGTCATTCGAGGTACATCGCCGTACCTGAGAAACAATGGGCATCCGCAGGGAATAAACTCAACCGCCATGGCTGTTGTGTCTGTATGATAATCATCTGCTCTAAAAGTTAAAATGAGTTATTACTCTGAGACTGAGAAATGAAGCCTCTGAGATTCTCATTGTTGTTGAATGATCAACTCTTCCATACAGCATTTTATGCAAATCTCATCCTAGGAACATTTCCAACAGTATGTGATTTACCCACACACAGGCTTTTACGCACACATAACCACCGACAAACAATAATTGGAGCACAGGAGTGTAAATGATAATGCTGTTGTTGGCCTCTGTCTCTATAATTACACGGTAGACTGTTTGTCACAGAGATTACACCGATTCTAAAAGCATTTTCCCTCTCTGCCTCTTCTCCTCTAAAACATGTTTTATAATGTGATCATTTGTTTTTGTAGAAAATTCCAGATAACATTTATAACTTAACAATAGAAATCTTGTCGGTCTGCTATTTTCCTGCTCAGTAGGCAACCCCCTAGTAACCACCGAGAGCTCCCAAGCAACCAGCGGCAACACCATAACAACAGCATTTTAACTAAATAAACTCCTACTTAAACCCCCTTAGCAACCAGAGGGGAGCCATGGAAACCGTTGGAACACTCCAGCAAACACCCGACAACCAGAGAGCTGAGCATAACAATAGCATAGCAACACCCCAAACAGCTTAGCAACCTCCTAACAATGCTCCAACAGCCATCCTAGCAACAACCAAAGTCCTCAGAGCAACACACAAACTACCTTAGCAACCACATAACAAAGCTCACCCAAATAGTCTTGCATCAGCGCACCATAGCAACCACACAGCAGAACATTTTTAAAAGCAAACAACCACGACAGTGGATTAATGTAATAAATAGTGTATAAATAACTGTAAAATAGTAAAACGTTATAATAATAAAAGAGTTCTGATCCTAGAGAGTCGTATATACTCGACACGGCTGTCTCTTGACATTGATATAAATTAAGAAGAATTATGTCGAGAGAATTGATTGATAGATTGATTGATTGATAGATTGAATTGATTGATCGATTGATAGATTGAATTGATTGATAGATTGAATTGATTGATAGATTGATTGATTGATAGATTGAATTGATTGATAGATTGAATTGATTGATAGATTGATTGATTGATAGATTGATTGATTGATAGATTGAATTGATTGATAGAATGAATTGATTGATAGATTGATAGATTGAATTGATTGATCGATTGATAGATTGAATTGATTGATAGACTGAATTGATTGATAGATTGAATTGATTGATAGATTGAATTGATTGATTGAATTGATTGATAGATTGAATTGATTGATAGATTGATTGATTGATAGATTGAATTGATTGATAGATTGAATTGATTGATAGATTGATTGATTGATAGATTGAATTGATTGATAGAATGAATTGATTGATAGATTGATTGATTGATAGATTGATTGATTGATAGATTGAATTGATTGATAGAATGAATTGATTGATCGATTGATAGATTGAATTGATTGATAGACTGAATTGATTGATAGATTGAATTGATTGATAGACTGAATTGATTGATAGATTGAATTGATTGATAGATTGATTGATTGATTGATAGATTGAATTGATTGATAGATTTAATTGATTGATAGATTGATTGATTGATAGATTGAATTGATTGATAGAATGAATTGATTGATAGATTGATAGATTGAATTGATTGATCGATTGATCGATTGATAGATTGAATTGATTGATAGATTGATTGATAGATTGATCGATTGATTGATAGATTAAATTGATTGATAGATTGATAGATTGATAGATTGAATTGATTGATAGATTGAATTGATTGATAGATTGAATTGATTGATCGATTGATTGATAGATTGAATTGATTGATAGATTGAATTGATTGATGATTGAATTGATTGATCGATTGATTGATAGATTGAATTGATTGAATTGATTGAATTGATTGATAGATTGATTGATAGATTGAATTGATTGAATTGATTGAATTGATTGAATTGATTGAATTGATTGATAGATTGATTGATAGATTGAATTGATTGATAGATTGATGATTGAATTGATTGATAGATTGATGATTGAATTGATTGATAGATTGATAGATTGAATTGATTGATAGATTGATTGATAGATTGAATTGATTGAATTGATTGATAGATTGATTGATAGATTGAATTGATTGAATTGATTGATAGATTGAATTGATTGATAGATTAAATTGATTGATTGATTGATTGATTTATTTATTTATTGATTGATTGATAGATAGATTGAATTGATTGATAGATTGATTGATTGAATTGATTGATAGATTGAATTGATTGATAGATTGAATTGATTGATGAT